>JAJJWW010008867.1:0-255727 GCA_023531295.1 Papaver armeniacum
TTATAAACGTTGCAAATTCCCGGTTTATTGTATTTTCTCTTCTTTTCTTCTTTGTAAACACTATTTGGGCAATAAAAATGAATTTTGAGCGTGTCTACATCATGAGTAGCTAAGCCCCCTACACCGGGGTCGAGGAAGTCAATTTCATACGTGGGTAATTTTAATTAATTCTTTATTTGGCTTTTGCACTAATTAAAATAGAATTATGACTTGATTAAATTGGTTGTGATTAAATTAGATAGGTTATGCTTTGTTTAGATAATCTATGCTTAGGGATACAATCAATCTTTTGAGAGTCTACCTTGGCAAAAATAAGAGTCGGTGTTATTTTGTTTATTGAGCTTTAATTGTTGAGAATAAATAAATTGAACCTATTGATATGAATTCGGTGGAATCCTAGGCCAAAGTGATTTTCGCTTTTGTTTATTATTTTCGCTTTTGTTTAAACCTTTAAATTTAATCTTCGCAAGTCTGAGAGAACGAATCTTAATTACTACTACGAAAACTAAGAAAAATCTTAAATCACGTAGTGAGGGCCAACGTGGTGCCGCGACTAGGTTGGCATGCCGTTGGCATGGCAAGGTTTGGCGTGGCCAAACTTAGGTTTTCGGGTCAAAGGTTACCATGTGTCGTCTGGTAACCTTGGATGGCTAGGATTTGCTCCTAGGATTGAAGGGCAACCGTTGATTGTTGCACGCCTTCGTTTTGGTGGCCGCGTAGGGAAGGCCAACAGGGTGGCGTGGCTAGGGTGGAATGCCGTTGGCATGGCAAGGTTTGGCGTGGCCAAACTTAGGTTTTCGGGTCAAAAGTTACCATGTGTCGTCTGGTAACCTTGCATGGCTAGAATTTGCTCCTGGGATTGAAGGGCAACCGTTGATTGTTGCACGCCTTCGTTTTAGTGGCCGCGTAGGGAAGGCCAACAAGGTGGCGCGGCTAGAGTGTGGTTAGGCTTGGCATGTGGGGCCAAGGGTTCGCCTTGGGCGTGGCTAACTTTGGCTAGGTGCGATTTTGGCTTGGCATATGGGGCCAAGGGTTCGCCATGGGCGTATGGCGTGGCTAGGGCCAAGGCAAGGGAATTTGGCTTGGCATGATGTGACTAGCATGGCTAGGGCCAAGGCAACGTGCGTTTGGCATGCATAAACTTAGCTTGGCTAGGTTTGGTTTGGCTTGGCATGTGGGGCCAAGGGTTTTCCATGGGCGTATGATGTGGCTAGGGCCAAGGCAAGGGCGTTTTGGCTTGACATGATGTGACTAGCATGGCTAAGGCAAAGGCAAAGGAGTTTGGCATGGATGCTAGCTTGGCTAGGGTTTGGTTTGGCTTGGCATGTGGGGCCAAGGGTTCGCCTTGGGCGTGGCTAGATTTGGCTAGGTGTGGTTTTGGATTGGCATGTAGGGTCAAGGGTTTTCCATGGGCGTATGGCGTGGCTAGGGCCAAGGCAAGGGCGTTTGGCTTGGCATGATGTGACTAGCATGGCTAGGGCCAAGGTAAAGTGCGTTAGGCATGGGCGCGCTTAGCTTGTCTAGGTTTGGTTTGGCTTGGCATGTGGGGCCAAGGGTTAGCCTTGGGCGTGGCTAGCTTTGGCTAGGTGCGGTTTTGACTTGGCAAGTGGGACCAAGGGTTTTCCACAGGCGCATGGCGTGACTAGCTTGGGCTAGGTGCGGTTTTGGCTTGGCATGTGGGGCCAGGGGTTTGCCATAGGCGCATGGCGTGGCTAGCTTGGGCTAGGTGTGGATTTGGCTTGGCATGTGGGGCCAAGGGTTTGCCATAGGCGCATGGCGTGACTAGCTTGGGTTAGGTGCGTGACCAAGCTAGGGTTTTGGGGGAAAGGTCGTTTGGTAACCTTAGACGGCCATGATTTGCTCCTGGGATTGAAGGGCAACCGTTGATTGTTGCACGCCTTCGTTTTGATAGCCACGTAGTGAAGGCCAGTATGGTGGCACGGCATGGGGCCATGGGGAGGTGCGTTTGGCATGGCGCAAAGAGGGTGTGGTCGGCATGATTATTCCATTGGCACGGAGGTGCGGCTAGCATGGCTGGCTTGCTTTGGCGCGGTGAGTGGGGCTGGCATGTTTTGCCATTGGCACAGAGGTGCGGCTAGCATGGTTGGCATGCTTTGGATGGGTGGTGTGGCCGGCATGATTTGCCATTGGCACAGAGGTGCGGCTAGCATGGTTGGCATGCTTTGGCGCGATGGTGTGGCTTCCATGATTTTCCATTGGCACGAGGTGCGCTAGCATGGTTGGCATGCTTTGGCATGGCATGATTTTCCATTGGCACAGAGGTGCTGGCTAGCATGGTTGGCATGCTTTTGGCGGGTTGATGTGGCTGGCATGATTTTCCATTGGCACAGAGGTGCGGCTAGCATGGTTGGCATGCTTTGGCGCTTATTAGTGGATGGCATGATTTGCTATTGAGGTTAGCATGGTTGGCATGCTTTGCCGCGGCCAGTGTGGCTGGCATGATTTTCCATTGGCACAGAGGTGCGGCTAGCATGGTTGGCATGCTTTGGCACGATCAGTCTGTGGTTGGCATGATTTTCCATTGGCACAGAGGTGCTGGCTAGCATGGTTGGCATGCTTTGGCGCGGTGGTCGGCTGGCATGATTTGCCATCAACACACGTGGGAATTAGGGTTTGGCTTGTCGTAACCCTAATTTGAAAAAAGATACCCCTTGCAATTATTTAGGGACACATTAAAGGTTTCATGAATGTGCCTAGTAAATGCTTGTTATTTTAAATGTTGTGACATCACTGTCTGCTAGGGTTTAGTGTTTTACGATTTTAACCCTAAGCTAAAAACCCCCATCAACATTAAGTCCCCTGCTTAGCTCGGAACAGGTGCCTTGTTGCGAGTTAAGCATATGATGGTGACAGACAAGGACAGAATCGAGGTGTAAATCATTGCAAAGATGGTCAGGAGAACCCGACTAACCTTTTTGAGTGGTAAAGAGAGTTTTGGCTTCCCGTGTTGGCGTCCCTGCTTAAGTTGTACTGGGAATGCAGACCGTGGAGTGGTGAGATGAAAGTTACCGGCTTGGTCTGGTCGTACATCTCCAAGGCAAAGGGGGCGCGGTCTTGGAAGGCGACGCAAGTGGACGGCTTGGCTCGAGGGGCCAAGAGGTGGCGTGGTCTTGGTAAGGCAAACGCGCGTGGATGATAGGGTCGCGACAGTGGAGCAGGCGGCTTGGCATAGTATGGCCTTGGCAAGACGAGAAGTACACGGACGACTAGGCGTGGTGGGGCCGCGGCAATGGAGTGATGGCTTGGCCTGGCGTGACTATGACAAGGCGCGGTTTGGTGGGGTGAGACGTGCACAGATGGCCAGCAGCGGTGAGGATGAGACATGGCACGGATTGCTTGGTGATTTTTCTTCAAGGGCTTGGTTGCCTCTTTCCTTATTTGACTCGACCAGGAAGTTTTTATTCTCTTCAACCCAAAACGTTACGCCCACGAAAAGAGGAAAAGCGTTACTCTTTCTGCTTTGGTTATGTTGCCGGTTTTGCTTCCGAAGCTTAGCGTTAGCGGTGGGAAAGGAAAACACGATCTAGTGTGCCTCGAGCACGTTCTTCCACGCTTTCTCACCAACCATAATTATTTCTCACAACCAGTCGTGAGGTTTAATTAGGATCGGATGTTATGCCTTAACTCACGGCCGGTATAAAAGCTTTCCCTTTTGAGGTTGCGTCATCTTACTGTACATAAAAGATTATATTGAACTCTACATTCGCGTAGTTCTTCTTCGTCCATCCTCTTTACAGGTATCACCTCGCGTTTTCTTCTTATTTCTATTTTATCCTCTTTCTTATGTGTGTATAGATAGGATGGAACTTGACCATTTTCCTTGTTCTTTGTAGTGTATGATGGGACCCTCCAGGGATAGCCATGTCTTTAATTCTTCGGAGAAGGACTTTATAATTGGCGGAAACCATTCCTCTTCTCATGAGGAGGCATTAGCTAGAATCGAATCTCTGTTCCATGAAGCTGGTGACATCATCAAGGACCTCCCTTCCATCTATCTCCATGAAGTGCAGGCGCGTGTTCGGACTTTCGGTTCGGTGAACATGGAGGAGGGACGAGAAAATGAGGAAGAACCTTGGCGTGTTGAGAAGTTCCAGGTGCGGCAAAACCTTTCCTCGGTCCAGTTATAGGGCGGATCGAACTGCTTCTAGGTCGGAGCAACGGAAAATCGAGCATGTGAAGCTTTTGGAGGAAAGCGCCATGGTTCTCGATTTTGATGCGGATGAATCAAAAAATCTTCTTCGAAGGGTCAATGAGAAAACCTCCGAGGGAGCGTCTGACGGGACCGGCAGCCTTTGGAGTTGACGCCAGAGGTGTCGTTGGCGATATTGGAGGGTTCATGGTGGCGTATGCTGAACCGGTCGTCGAAGCGGACACTGTTTATGTTATGGTTGCTTCGGGATGGGATGTTGAGGTTGCTGCTGCTAACACCGTTGAATGGAATCTTTGTTGCCCGAGAGATTGTTGGGGTAAGTGCTTGAAGATATCCTTGACCAATGGGACTCGTGCTCCATCCTTCGAGGGCTAGTTCCTCCCTTTTGTTATTCCTGTTAGTTGCTTAGTTCCCCTGATACTTTTCGTAAACTCGTCTTTACCTTCTTCTTCATCAGTCAACATTTCGCTTTATATATTATTATTATTTTTGAATGATTGAATGAGGTATTTCTGGTTGTGGTATGATGGCTTTGCAGTGGTTTTCTCGGGTTAGTTTGATGTATTTCTCTCGCTATCCTGGAGAACTCGTTTGGAAAGAGATGTATCTATACTCTTTTTTTTTGACGAAAAATTAAATTCCAGGGAAGAATACAAACGGTGTATTCATCTTGGGGAAATACAACTACTAAGAGGAATTGTTAAAGGAAATACTAAAGGGAGAGTGGATGGAAAAGTACAACATTTTAGGGATTGGAGGCCTTGAGCCATCGCGAGTGAACTATCATGCCTTCGTGTGTGTCTCGTGTTGATGAGCTTGCAATATCCTCCTAAAAGGATGTCCGCCACCAGATACGGCTTGTCTTCTCTTCCATTGGGCGAATCAATTTGAATAGCCATTTTTACCGTCATCTTCCCAACTTGAAACGAGTTTACCTTAACCAATATATCTCCGATTGAAAACGGGTTCAGGCGTCGTGCAACCGTTTGAGTCTTGGCTCCATTGGTTTCGATGGAAGTTTCCAAGATTTTCGCAAAGTGTTCAAATGGCCCAGCACCCGATTCACATTTCTTGACAGCGTCCGTGCCAGTAATCGCGCCGAGTCCCCATGACGGAATAGGGGAAAGAATGACTGGTTGTAGAGAAGGTCGTTCGGCCAGACTTACTTGCGTTTGAAATAGATGAGCTAGCGCCAACATGTCTTCTCCAGATGTCTGGGTTACATTGATAACTCGTCGATACGATAACCAGTGGGATGATTTGTTGGAAACTCTTTTGGGCGTGGACATCGGTAGAGGGTGCACATGTAATTTCGCTTTGTTGTCGAGTACCCATAAGTGCCCCAATATCATGTCGTGACCCAGTTCTTTGATAATGTGGAATTTGCTATGCGTTATAGCGTCTCCCATCTTGATCTCGAGGTTGATGTAGCCATGCGCGTTCAAAGCTCCTCCTTTCGGGTTCTTAATCAGCCACGGAACGGGGAATGGGTAGCGTCTTGTTTTGTAAATCCCGCAGCCTTTAGTGTCTTGAAAGTAATGATGTTGAGGTCGAGGCCGCATCGATGAGCGTGTTGTCAAATTCGATACCTCTTAAACGGACGTGGTCAGCGAGTCCCCGGTTCTCCCTTTGATTCCGCCCGTTTGGAAAGCTTGGGCCCCCCGGTGTGGTTTCCGGTTGGGAGAGAAAAGTCGTTTGCCTGGGGGAAACAACTATAGATTGAGAGAAGGTGGATACAACGCGATTGAGAAAGAGCGACTAATTGATAATTGTTTGTGGAAATATCTTGGAGCAAGTGAGAAGGTTGTTTCAAAGTTTTAAGGTAAAAAAGTTACAAATTATTAAGGATTTATGATACATCTCTCAAGATAAGGAGGCGGAAGGCGTTTCGGGCGTGGGTTATCATAATTGGCGTCGGATGTAGAGTGAGTAAGTAATCTCATCCCGATAAAATGGTTGAGAAGAAAATTCTCTTTTCATTCCTACCTGCACACATTGAGAACCATAAAAGCTATATTTTGGGTACAATTATCATAAAATCTTATTTGGTTGGGCGAAATGCTTATTGATCATTTCTAAACCGCATTCTCTCATTATAGTGTAGTTTAAGAATGGGAGAGAAAAAGTGCAAACCTTTGAAGTTGTAGGTTTTAGTTTGATTTGCTCGGACTAGCAGGAGGGTGCACATCTAATTTCGCTTTGTTGTCGAGTACCCATAAGTGCCCCAATATCATGTCGTGACCAGAATTTTCTTCTTTGATAATGTGGAATTTGCTATAATGTTATAGCGTCTCCCCATCTTGATCTCGAGGTTGATGTAGCCATGCGCGTTCAAAGCTCCTCCTTTCGGGTTCTTAATTACAGACAATTGTGATAGGTATTTTGGGGAATGGGTAGCGTCTTGTTTTGTAAATCCCGCACCTTTAGTGTCTTGAAAGTAATGATGTTGAGGTCGAGGCCCCGCGATGAGCGTGTTGTCAAATTGATACCTCTTAAACGGACGTGGTCAGAAATTCTTCTTAATTATTATTAGTCCCGCTTCTCCCTTTGATTCCGCCCGTTTGGAAAGCTTGGGCCCCCTGGTGTGGTTTCGGGAGAGAAAAAGTCGTTTGCCGGATACAACGCGATTGAGAGCTCGCGAAAATATCTTGGAGCTAAGATCTCTTGCTCTCGTAGAGCACCTTGGAAAGATAGAGAATTTCGCATACATGCTGCATCATGGATTGTACAGTCTCGTGCACGGAGTCCCCAGAGAACCCACAGTTTCTTATTGGGAGTAGGTCTCGATGTACTCCCTCGTCTCCCAGTTGGAGCTCTCCCGCTTCTATCTTTTCTTTGAAAATATGCTTTAGTCTGTTGCAATCACTGGTCGGGTGGTGAACGAATCTGTGGTAATGGCAGTACTTGGGGCTCGCCATCTCAGCCTCAGTTGGTGGACGCCTGGGAGGTGGCAGTCTGATAACATCATCTTGAATCCATGCTTCTAGGAGGTCAATCACCTCCTCGATGGGAAACGGGAAATCGAAGGTATTCCCTTCGGTTTCATGATGATGCATGGGAGCTTTAGTGGCGGTCTTCCGTGGCGGGGTTTCCCGTTGCGCCGGTGCTTCACGTTTTGGCTGGTGGCCTATAGTTGGGGCCTTCCTTTTTCCTCTTTCGTTCACTATGTTCACGGAGGATGAGCCGGCATTAAATTGCTTGCTGGTGAGGCATCTATTCCCGCAAGTTTCACGCGTGTCTTCGGTTCGAGTTGGCCTAGTTCTTTCCAGTAATGCTGGTGCTGTCATTGCGGATCGTCTAGCGGCTTCATGGAGTTCGGAGAATGTTTGGAAGCACAAGTTTTCTAGCAAGGCGCGGTAAATAGGAACCATACCATTGATGCACGCATTCACCGAGTTGTTGCTCACCACGTTTGGGTCGTGACGTCGAGCGCTTGAACCCCGAACCTTTTGACAAAATCATTCTGGGATGTTCGTTATCCCACCGATACATTCTTCCGAGGTCCGAGAAAGTAACTTGTTCGGACACGAAGAAGTACTTCCGTAAAACGCGATAACCATGCTACTCCGGTTGGGAATAATGTTCGGCGGGATGTTGTTGTACCATGTATACGCCTTTCGGTAAACTGATTTTGAGAACTCCCTTAGACGAAGAACGTGATTATATTCATGTTCACCTAGGGATTCCAAGAAACGGGGAGACATGCTCATGTGCATTCCCGCACCATCGTACAGGGTAAATTGAGGAGAGGAGTACCCCCTTGGAAGAGGGATTCTTTGCATTTCGTATAGGTAAGGGGGTTGGTGTTGATGCATGTCCAGTTCATCATTCTTGATTCGGTTGCGGATAAGTTGCTCCAGATCTTCTCGCGTGACGAAGTTGGACGGCTGATTTCTTTCCAATGGGATTCTAGCGTGAATTTCCTCGTCCGCGGAGGCGTGCTCCGCCGAGGTGCTAGCGTCGGGGTTGTTGGAGAAGTTTCTAAATGGCTCTGGAGGACGCGACTCACGTGGTAGCCGCTCTTTCAGGGTCTTGAGAAAGACGAGTACTTCCTTCTGTGTTGAAACCATATTCTTCTGGGCTCTGGCGAGCATTTCCTGTCATTCCATCAAATCAGCGATCGTGACATAAGGACGGCTCCCTCTGGTCCCTCCGGTCTCTCGTCCCGTCGGTGGGGTAGTTGGAACCTTAGTTGTGGTTGGAGGTGCCATGCTAGACGAAAAATTAGGAGCCGCAGCGGCAGCTCTGGCTCTGGTGACTGGTGGCGTAATGTCCGAAGAGGTGTTTTCGTTGCCGTGATTAGAGGGTTGTGCAGAGACATTAGAGGCGGCGGCGGCTCTGGCCCTGGTGATTGGCGGTGTTACGCTTGAGGGAGTGCATTCGGAGTTACTGTAATCAGTAAGTGATGTAACGACGTTATTGGGAGAGACGTTAACATCAGGGACGTGCTCGTGGCCGGGTATTCTCGGCAACCGCTCCAGCACTGCGTTCCACCATATTGGGATTGACGTTCGGGAAACGAAATCAGGAGTTGGAGTTGATATTGTAAACAATAGATCAATCCTCCCACTGTGGTCGCCAATTGTTTGTAGGTGAAAATGGTTTCTGCTGATTTCGGTAATTGCGGGTGTGCAGGTGAGAAACAATTTAAACCCTAAACAATGTAATGCAAGGGAGTACTTTAGATTCTAGAGATCAATCTGTACAAGTCCAGCCTAAACCAAGAAATGGCCGTTCCAGACTTGCTTCGGTCACAAAGTGGAGGAGAATGGGTTGGTTTTGGGGAGGGAAGCAAGGAAAGTGGTGAGACCAGAATAGTTGATTCTGGAAGAGTAGTTGGGTTACTACGACTTGTTATCAGAAAAGTGAGAGAGCTAACAAGGTGAGCTATCAAGTAAGTATTTCTGAGTGTTGTATCTCCCGTATGAACTTGTTGTTCAATGGAAATAGGTAAGACCTATTTATACAAGTCGGAGTAAAAACGTACCATGGACTCATTAAGGAGTGGGGAAGTAAATGGGAGGAGGTGGTAACCGTATGCATGGAATTGATGTTCCATAAAGTGGTTAACGCATGAAACTGGTTTTCATGAAACTGCTAACGTTATGGAATTGATGTCCCATAAAGTTGTTAACGCATGTGCTTTATGTCCCATGAACGTTTCACACATAACTTCCCGTATTTACTAATCGCCTCACTCTTATGACACTTCCTTATGATGGGCGTAGTGTACGCCGCACGTTGTAAACCGCCAAGCCAATACCCAAAGAGGATCCCCCAGTTTGTGTTGATGTCTCGAATGTTTTGGAAAACATGTAGCACATTGTTGTGGATTGGCAAGTCAAGCTCTCGGGAAACTTTCCATTTCGGTGACCTTCGACGGTCGAGATTTTGCATCTTGAGAGGAGGGGCAACCGTTGATCGTTGCACGCCTTCGTTTTGGTAGCCGCGTAGTGAGGGCCAACGCAGTGGCTAGGTTGGCATGCCGTTGGCATGGCCAAACTTAGGTTTTCGGGTCAAAGGTTACCATGTGTCGTCTGGTAACCTTGGATGGCTAGGATTTGCTCCTGGGATTGAAGGGCAACCGTTGATTGTTACACGCCTTCATTTTGGTGGCTGCATAGGGAAGGCCAACATGGTGGCGTGGCTAGGGTG
The DNA here is from genome assembly GCA_023531295.1 of Papaver armeniacum. Taxonomy (NCBI): domain Eukaryota; kingdom Viridiplantae; phylum Streptophyta; class Magnoliopsida; order Ranunculales; family Papaveraceae; genus Papaver; species Papaver armeniacum. The sequence continues at coordinate 9,827 of JAJJWW010008867.1, forward strand.
GCATGCCGTTGGCATGGCAAGGTTTGGCATGGCCAAACTTATGTTTTCGGGAGAAAGGTTACCATGTGTCGTCTGGTAACCTTGGATGGCTAGGAATTTGCTCCTGGGATTGAAGGGCAACCGTTGATTGTTGTACGCCTTCGTTTTGGTGGTCGCGTAGGGAAGGCCAACAGGGTGGCGCGGCTAGGGTGTGGTTAGGCTTGGCATGTGGGGCCAAGGGTTCGCCTTGGGCGTGGCTATTTTTGGATAGGTGCGATTTTGGCTTGGCATGTGGGGCCAAGGGTTCGCCATGGGAGTATGGCGTGGCTAGGGCCAAGGCAAGGGCGTTTGGCTTGGCATGATGTGACTAGCATGGATAGGGCCAAGGCAAAGTACGTTTGGCATGGCGCGGCTAGCTTGGCTAGGTTTGGTTTGGCTTGGCATGTGGGGCCAAGGGTTTGCCATGGGCGTATGGCGTGGCTAGGGCTAAGGCAAGGGCGTTTGGCTTGGCATGATGTGACTAGCATGGCTAGGGCCAAGGCAAATTGCGTTTGGCATGGCGCGGCTAGCTTGGCTAGGTTTGGTTTGGCTTGGCATGTGGGGCCAAGGGTTCGCCTTGGGCGTGGCTAGCTTTGGCTAGGTGCGGTTTTGGCTTGGCATGTAGGGCCAAGGGTTTGCCATGGCCGTATGGTGTGGCTAGGGCCAAGGCAAGGGCATTTGGCTTGGCATGATGTGACTAGCATGGCTAGGGCCAAGGCAAAGTGCGTTTGGCATGGCGCGGCTAGCTTGGCTAGGTTTGGTTTGGCTTGGCATGTGGGGCCAAGGGTTCGCCTTGGGTGTGGCTAGCTTTGGCTAGGTGCGGTTTTGGCTTGGCATGTGGGGCCAAGGGTTTGCCATAAGGGCATGGCGTGACTAGCTTGGGATAGGTGCGTGACCAAGCTAGGGTTTTAGGGCAAAGGTCGTTTGGTAACCTTAGACGGCCGTGGATTTGCTCACGGGATTTAAGGGCAACCGTTGATTGTTGCATGCCATCGTTTTGATAGCCGCGTAGTGAAGGCCAGTATGGTGGCGCGGCACGGGGCCATGGCGAGGTGCGTTTGGCATGGCGCAGTTGGTGTGGCTGGCATGATTTGCCATTGGCACGGAGGTGCGACTAGCATGGCTGGCATGCTTTGGCGCGGTCGGTGTGGATGGCATGATTAGCCATTGGCACAGAGGTGCGGCTAGCATGGTTGGCATGCTTTGGCGCGGTCGGTGTGGCTGGCGTGATTTGCCATTGGCACAGAGGTGCGGCTAGCATGGTTGGCATGCTTTGGCGCGGTCGGTGTGGCTGGCATGATTTGCCATTAGCACAGAGGTTCGGCTAGCATGGCTGGCATGCTTTGGCGCGGTCGGTGTGGCTGGCATGATTTGCCATTGGCACATAGGTGCGGCTAGCATGGTTGGCATGCTTTGGCGCGGTCGGTGTGGATGGCATGATTTGCCATTGGCATAGAGGTGCGGCTAGCATGGTTGGCATGCTTTGGCACGGTCGGTGTGGCTGGCATGATTTGCCATTGGCACAGAGGTGCGGATAGCATGGTTGGCATGCTTTGGCGCGGTCGGTGTGGCTGGCATGATTTTCCATTGGCATAGAGGTGCGACTAGCATGGTTGGCATGCTTTGGCGCGGTCGGTGTGGCTGGCGTGATTTGCCATTGGCACAGAGGTGCGGCTTGCATGGTTGGCATGCTTTGGCGCAGTCGGTGTGGCTGGCATGATTTGCTATTGGCACACGTGGGAATTAGGGTTTGGCTTATCGTAACCCTAATTTGAAAAAGATTCCCAAGAATTATTTAGGGACACATTAAAGGTTTGATAAATGTGCCTAGTAAATGCTTGTTACTTTAAATATTGTGACATCACTGTCTGCGCTAGGGTTTAGTGTTTTACGATTTTAACCCTAAGCTAAAAACCACCATCAACAGTTCCTTAGGCTTCGTAGTAGACATTTCTTCGATGATTTGAGCTTCAGATTTAAGGTTTTCTTCTGGATAATCACTTTACCAATGTCTATGCGCTTAAATCCGCCATGATCTCTTTCGATGATCTTCGTTTTATGAGAAGTAGCATAGCACGGTTAAGAGACACATGACACGTACAAAGCCGCGTGGCTTTTCTTTGACTATGTCATTGTCAGCCCCAGTGCGTTATTTTCCTCCGCGTCTTCACTATCAACCTTTGAAACTCAGGGTGTCAGTGAAACTTGTAACTGACTTGACTATTCGCAGAAGATAAACCTCCACCGTATCTAATATATATCTCCAAGACTTTGAGTCTATCATCTACGCAAATATTTCTTCCATTCCTGAGTCAGTTTCATCGTGCAGAGAATCCTTGATCATACCTTGTTGTCGCCATGTCAAGTAGTAGTATTTCTTCTCAAGATGATCCTCAGTCAAAGCGTGAGATAGCAGTGTCCATATCAGTAAGTTGTATCTCTTTTTCATCTTTGTGTCTGATCAAGATTATTGATCATAAGAAAACGATTTTATTGCGGGACAATCAAAGGAATGCTTCTTCTCATATTTCGAGGCCCAATCGAATCGTTAGAGCTCCCGGGTCCAGGTATAGGTCGGCTCATGTTGAGGCCGGATCATCTGTAAGTAATCTCATAACCCTTAAGATTCCACTGTGCGCCATTTTTGTGAAATTAAATACTCCTTTGTTTCGTCGCAGGCAGATGTTCGTGTTGTTGTCGATGCCAGACGAAGAAGGAGCGGAAAGTCTGTGACTGTAGTCGAGGTTGAAGATAACAACGACCGGGTCGGTGAAGATTCTGTGGAATCCGTGGGGATAGGAGACAATGTTCATGCTTTTGAATATCCCGGACTCTCATTTGAAGCCCCTTTGATCAATACTTTCCCTGACAATGAAGTGGTTGGCGGATTCGTCATTCCCAAATGTCACGCGCCTTTGTATACTAAGATCCGGAAGAAGTACGGCCATATTGCCACTACGAAGTATGGAAAGGCTTTCTTCCAACCCTTTTAACCACGGTAGCTGGGCTGTTGCCGATCATTGAGTAAATGAACCAGATGCACTAGCGAGATGTCAAGAACCATGAGCTTCATAAATGGGACGAGATAATCTCAATATGTGAGATATTGCGATTTAATGCGAGCTGGCTTCGTCGTCGTCTTGAGATAATCAAGATTCATAAGGCGGCGGAGGCTGCCGATACGATTTCCATGACCACTTTGCTTTATTGGAAGAAGAGAAGATATGCGCTCTGAAATCGGCCGGGGTTGAGAAGGCGATTGAGGATTTGAAGGAAAAGACCAGGACCTTTCAGAAGAAACTTGACAAAGTTTCTTATAGGGATTATCCACTGTTGGATGGTTTGCTCTGAGTGAGCATTTATAATGGTTGTTTTTTAAATAGGTTTAAGTTTCGGGTTAGGTGGAATAATTGATCATGTTATGAGGAAATTTTGTTCATTCATGAAATGTTTAATGAACAAATGAGCATTTTGCACGCTCTTTTTGGAGGGACATAAGTTACGTTCTGAAAAATGCTTTGAAATGATGAAATGGTGAAAAGATAATTGTTTTCCATGGATCAGACGTAATATGCTTTGAGCCATTTACCATTGATTATATTTCCTTCCACTCCTCCATCAATCTTTAAGATTTTTTAATATCCGCTGGATACTGCTTTGATGACTACATATGACCCTTCCCATTTCGGAGAGAACTTGTGAGCAGACATGTCTTGTTGAATATTCTTTGCAGTCTTTAATACCAGGTATCCTACTTGAAATGTTCGAGGTTTTAACATTTTTTTGTTGGCTCTAGCGATTCTTTGTTTGTAGGCTTCTACATATTTTCCACCTTAGCCCGCCTCGACTCGAGCATGTCTAGTTCAGCAACTCTTGAGTTGGACACTTCGGCCTCATCCCATCGTATTCCGCTGGATATTGCAATCCGTGCTGAAGGAATTTTGATTTCTGCCGGCAGTATGGTGTCGGCCCCATAGACAAGAGAATATGGTGAAGTCCCGATCGAACTCCTTGGTGCGGTTCGATAAGCCCATAAAGCCATAGGTAACTGTTCATGCCAGGTTCGAGGATTATCATGGATCGTTCGGCAGAGAATCCGGATCAAAGTTTTTTTGGTGCTCTCTGCTTGTCCGTTTCCTTAGGGATAATACGGTGTGGAGAAAACTTGTTTGATTCTGTATTCCTCGAGCAATTCTGTCACGTGCTTGTTGGAAAAAGGAGTCCCATTATCAGTGACGATGTGTTTGGGCACGCCGAATATGCATATTATGTACTCTTTGATGAAGGCTGCAATTGTGACTCCAGTGGTGCTTCGAAGAGGAAAAGCTTCGACCCATTTGGTAAAATACTCGGTTGCAGTGATGATGTATTCATGTTGCTTCGAGGATGCTGGATTGATTTTCCCAATGATATCTAGTCCCCAGCTATAGAAAGGCCATGGACTATTCACAGAATTCAATGGAAGACAGGGAGTGTGAATGAGGTTACCATGGATTTGGCATTGATGACACCTTTGAATGTGTGCAGCTAGCTGCATCGTCTTCCATGGTTGGCCAATAATTTCTCATGAATCTGGAGAAATAATTTCCCTTTTCCTTGATGTTCTCCATCATGCATCTCTTTTAAAATCGTTGGGGTTTCATGCTCGGCTAAGCATCTTAGCAAGTTTCTACCAAAGCTTTTGCGGTATAAGATTCCATCAAGAAAGACAAATCTCTTAGCCCTTTGAATGAGCTTGATGGTTTCTTTCTTTTCTGACGGTAATTCATTGTCCCGGAGATATTTGATATAAGGTTCCCTCCAGTCTCCAGTGTGATGGGCCGTCAGAGCTTCTAAGTGATGAGGAGGCGTCTGACAATTGGGATATGACTTTTGCAGAATTCTTGATTGAGTTTCCATGGAAGGCCAATAGTATCCCATTCTTTGAAGCTTTCTGTAGAGTGTTACCACCAGTGTCTGTCCGCATGTTTCTTCATGTATGCGCTTGAGTTGTTTGTCTGCTTCGTCATTTCCAGGGCATCGTGATAATGACCCATCGGAGTTTCGATAGTATAACTCTCCATGAAGTAAGAAATAATTATTCAATTCCTTGATACTGACTTTCCCTTATGAAAGAGAACTGCTCAATTCGTGAATAATAGGTGCTCGCCAATCATCTGCTTGAATATCTTCGACTTGAGCGAGCCATGTGGATGAAACAGCACGCCTTTGTACAGTGATTGTTTTCTCTGCTCCTTCAAATTGCAGCTTAGAAGCAAGAGTTTCCAGGCAGTCCGCATGCCTATTGTTGGTTCGTCCAGTATGGACAATAGTTGCATCAGCAAAGTAGGTTAAAAGCCGTTGAGCTTCATTCTTGAACGGAGCAAGTGTGATTTCTTTAAGGGAGTATCTTCCATTCATTTGATTGACCAGTAGTTTTGAATCTCCCCTTATCTCGAGGTGTGTTGCCCCTGCTTTCTTAGCCAGAGACAATCCCAGTAAGAAGGCTTCATATTCCGCTGAATTGTTGGTGCAGTGAAAATCCAGCTTGAATGAATGTGAGAAAACCTCACCAGATGGAGAGACTAGTACTATGCCTGCTCCTCCAGTGCCATTGCTAGGGGTGGCGGAACCATCGAAGTATAAAAGCCACGTTTCTTCTTTGATAACTAAGATGTCTAGAAACTCACCTGTACATCTTCATGTAGCATTATTGCATCTTCTCCCGGAAAAGCAATGAGCAAGTCCGCTCACGTTTGGCCTTTAATTGCTTTAGGCGGTGTACATGCTATGTCAAATTCTGACATCTGAAGTAACCACTTTGCTGGTCTTCCTATCAAGGCTGGCTTTGATAGTAGGAACTTTATAGGGTCGGCTTTGGAAACGAGCACAACTCGGTTGGATAGCAAATAGTGCATGAACTTCTGAATTGCATGTACTAACGCCAGACACGCCCTCTCGGCCTTTGGGTATCCGAGTTGAGCATCTCGCATGGTACGGCTGGAGTAGTAGATTGGTCGTTCGATGCCTTCGTCGTCTTCTTGAGCAAGGAGTGCTCGATAGCAACATCACTAGAAGCCGTATAAAGTATCGGTTGGTCGTCCTTGCACCGGCGATTTCATGACAAACAGTGATAGTAGTATCTGTTGTATTCTCTGGAATGATTCTTGTTGCACATCAGTCCATGTAAAGCTAGATCTTTTCTTCAATAGAGAGGTAAATGAAGCAATAAGTTGAGCTAATCCAGGGATGAAACGTCGGATATAATTTACCTTGCTTATGAAACTTTGGAGTTCTTTCACAGTGCGTGGAGGAGGCATGGTAGTAATAGCTTTCGTTTTGTCTGGATCGACTTTGATTCCTTCGCCGTGACCAGAATCCTAAAAACTTTCCGTAAGAGACACCAAACGCGCACTTCGAGGGTTCATCTTTAGTTTGTATTCTCGACATCTTTCAAAGACTTGTCTTAGAACTTGAAAGTGAGATGCTCGAGTCTTCGACTTCACTACTACGTCATCAACATAGTCTTCTACTTGCTTGTGCATCATGTCGTGGAATATGGCAGTCATGGCTCGTTGATAGGTAGCACCGCATTCTTTAATCCGAAGGGCATCACAGTGTAGTGGAAATTCCCAATAGGAGTACGAAATGCGGTTTTGTTGGCATCATGTTTATACATTTTGATCTGGTTGTATCCACTGTAACCATCCATGAATGAGAACATACCGTGACCGCTGGTTGCGTCTACGAGCATATCGATGTTGGGTAAAGGAAAGTCATCTTTCGGATAGCATTTGTTTAGATTCCTGAAATCAACACAGCATCTGATTTGACCATTTTTCTTTTTTACAAGAACAACGTTCGCCAGCCATGTTGGGTGTTGAATAGGCTTGATGAACCCTGCTGCTAATAGTTTCTGAATCTCGACCTTGATTTGCTCTTCGACTTCGTGTCTGAACTGCCTAGGCGGTTGTTTGACAACTTTGGAGCCAGGTGTAATGTGCAGATGATGAGTAACCAATTTATCATCTAGACCAGGCATTTCTTCGTACGTCCAGGCAAAGACATCTTGATACTCTTTTAGTAGTGTTATTAATTCCGTCCGTTCCTCCGGTGACAGTGCTGAGATGATTAGAATCGGCCTTGGATCGTCCCCAGTCTCAATGTTGATTGTTTCCAGATCATCAGTGGTAGAGTCAGTACAGTCTTGTAATTTTCGTGGGGCATCCTGAACCTCTTCCTCGAGTGACGGTTCGTTCTGGCATGATTCTTCTGGGTGGGGAGACTTTTCATCGTTCTCCCCGATTAATTGCTAATCCTCTCGTCGGCGATAAACGATCCTCCCCTCCGCGTCGTGGGTGATTATGAAGTTCGACCTTGGAGTTGAAACGTGGTCGTTACGGCGTTTTAACACTGTGGCGGATGATCTGATCACCTTAGCATCTGAGGATGATAGCTTGTCAGCGATCTTTTCAATAGTCTTCCAACTTGGGAATGGAGTGTTGTAAACTTTGCCTGGAGGCTCTGGGATATTCTTTTGAGATTCAAGGAATTCAACATTATAGACAGGAGCATAGGGAGATGATGAAGCCGGGATACGAACAATCTTGTTATTGAGTAGAGCCTTCATACATTGATGGTACGTTGAAGGAACCACCTTGTTATCATGGAGCCATGGACGTCCAAGTATCATGTGATAACTGCTCTTGTTCGATCACGTGGAACTTGACTTTTGATTGAATAGGCCCCATCTTCAAATCTATGTATGCATATCCGTACGTATGAATCTGACTTCCTTCAAAGCCCGTCATTAGGATGGGGTGCCGGACAACCTTATTCTGTGGGAACCTGGCTGACTTGAGAGTCTTCATAGTGATAATGTTTGTGGAAGCGCCCGTGTAAACGAGGGCTCTCTTGAATTCATAGTCTCTGATAAAACCGGTCACGTACAGGGCTCGATTATGTCCTTCTTCTGCCATGCGGTCTTCTTCTCCGAAAGTGATGTTGTTGATCGAATGTCCAGACATCACAGGTGTTTCCTCAGTTGCTAGGCACGACGGAGTCAAGGGTATGTCTTACGATATCTGGTTGAGTGCAGCAAACGTGTCTGTTCGTTGCTTTCTGGAAAAGTATAAGAGTTCACACAAGTATTCGACTAACTACGCAACCTCCTGGTCCACCGGCTTCTCATAAGTAGTGAAACCGTTATTTTGAGGACCACTATGTGATGGGTCAGTCCCCGGTGTTGGGACTTCTGCAGCAGAGATTTCACTTAACTCGGACGTCAGTTTAATGAGAAAGTCGAGTATGTGGTTCATTGTATCTTTCATCAGACCCATGTTCCTGGCGTGGATCTCTAAGACTCATGCCAACTCAGTTAGAGTTGGGACTTCCCCACCTTCTGTGTTGTCACATGTAGCATTAGGAGGAGGAACATCGCCGTTTGAAGAATTCTGGATTGGGTTAGGAGTAGTTGAATTAGTCCTGAGACCGACCATCTTTGTGATAAGTGAAATTACAACCGAGAGAATGACCTCCCACTGTGGTCGCCAATCTGTAGATGGGTCAAAACGATTTGCTGGTTTTTACGGAATTGAGGAGACGACAGCACGGAGGAGACTCCTTGAACCGAGCGAAATGTTCAGCCTCACACAGATGCACTGCAAGAAAGGAGTGCTTTGAATTCGAGAGATCAATCTGTAGTACTCCGGCCTAAACCAAGACAATGGCCGTTCCAGAGTAAATTCGGTCACAAGAGAGGATGGGTCGGTGAAGTAGGAGGGAAGCCGAGAAATGTGTGAGATCAATGGTGATCGAAGATTGTATGTGTGTTGTGTATTCTGAAAATAAGATAAATTCTGAATGATTGAATTTGCTCTGTTGAGAGTTGGATTGTTAATCTCGTGTTGTCGGTTTGACCTGAGATTGTCCTTGTTTCAATCATGATTCAGAGACTTATTTATATTGTTGGAATTGAAAACACCATGATCTCATGAAGTGTGACAGTTGATGGAATCAAAGAATGGGGAAGTGGAAATCGTGTTAAAACCAGTTGCTCAACGTGCGGAGACTTGGTTGATTTTCCATCCACTACTTTGTTAACTCCTTCAACTGATTGCACGACTTGCTCACATTCTCATCGTGTGTATGAACACACGTGCCGTAGGCCGCGCACCAAAACCCTAATTAATATCCCCCATGTGACACGATTGATGTCTCGTGTGATTGGGAATGCAAGGAAGGCGTGTATTTAGTTAGTCAGTTGCTGACCTCATGACTTCATGGGACGATGAGTCCTTGTATTATTGAGTCGAACGTGGTTTGGAAATGTTTGAGACTCATAAATTGAACATGTCTGTTGAGACAGAGATATGATGTGTGAATAAGTTATCGTGAGCAAATATTTCTCATTTGATGAATTGTTGAATATTGATAGTTGAACCAATATTCTTTGATTTGAGCAAGTATTGCTCATCTAAGCAAATATTGTCTGTTTGATGAATTATGGTAAATAAAATATTAAATCAGAATACTGGCAATTGAACCGAGTATGATAAATAGAATGTTGATCACGGGATCAACGTAAAATTATTAGCGTTTGAATCTGGAATCATTAACCTTGGACTCAAAACCTTAATTTGATCAATTTATGATTTATTGATGGTTTATTGAGAATTAACCACAGAAAAGGAGGGACCGGCTACATGGGATTATGGGTCGACCATGTAGTGCCCAGATGCTCACGTGAGCAAATACCAAGATCTCCTGAATACCAGCTAATTTGTTGATGAAAGGATGATTAAATGCTGGTTTAATCATTTATTAAAATAATGCTGAACCTTAGGTGATGAAACCCAATTAATGATGAAGAGATGAGGGACCGACCAAGGGGTCATGAAACCGGCCCGGCCCTGGGTGTTCACGGGATCAATTGATGATCGTTCCATGAAGTTCCAAGTTGTTTGGAAGAGTTTTTGACCTAATACATGCAATTTGTGTAAATTAGGTCAAATCATGAGAATACGTGGGACCGGCTTCTTGCAAGCCAAAGAGCCAACCTTGGTCGGTCAAGGTAACATGCTCACGTCACCAAAGTGTCAGTATCTCAATTATGAGAATTTTGATATTTTCTGGTGTGCGTTTGAGCAACATTTTCAGAAAATATGAAGAAATCAGGGTTTTTTGCTGAAACCGTCGAAACCTTCATGAGATGAAGGAAAATAATAGAGAATGAGGGAATCATGAAGTTTGGGCCCGGCTATGGCCAAGGCACGGTTGTCCGGCCAAGGACCTTGGTCCCACACGTTTTTCCCAATTTTCATAATATTTTCATGATTTTAGGGAAATATGATAAAACCAAGGAATTTGTTAAAACCAAGGAATTTTTGTTGAAATCAAGGAGTTTCCATGAGATGAAGGAAACAAAAGTATTAATAATAATAAAATAAGGGCGTGTGGGACCGGCTTGAGCATGGTTGGTCGGCTAAGGCCCGGCCCGTGAGTTTTCCCTTATTTTATGTATTATTTCATGATTTGAAGGAGTTTTCATAATTTGAAAGAATTTTCATAATTTGACGGAAACATCATGAAATCAAGGAATTTCATGGGATTAAGGAAACATGAAAAATATAATAATAATAAAATAGGACGTGTGGGGCCAGCTAGGGCATGACCGGCCAGCTATGGCCCGGTCCCACGGGTTTCCCTAATTTTATATTATTTTTCATGGGATCAAGGAAATATCATGAGATTAAGGAGTTTTCATGAGAATAGGGAAATAATGAGGAACCATGAGGTGTGGGGCCGGCCGGGATCAAGGCATGGCCGGTTGGCCAATAATCACGGCCCCATAATATTTTCCCTAACTTTATATTATTTCCTCAGTGTGAAGGAAAAACCATGAAACTGAGGAGTTTCCTCAAAACGAAGGATATTTGTTCAAATGAAAGGATTTTCATGAGATCAAGGAAAATAATAAAATATAGAATTTGGGTGTGGGACTGGTCACGGCATGACTGGCCGGCCGGTGAGCCAGTCCCCTAGCGCCTTGGCTATTATTTTATTATTTTCTTTCCTATTTGCATAGGTTCATCGTCTCGTCGTACTTGTTTGTTCATTCAGGTGTTTGTTAATGCATTATTTGTCGAATACATTTACACCATTTTGGTCGGGGATTACTCGAAGGTAACTCAGATGCCTGTGTGTTGAATATTTATTACTAACCCATGGAATTTTGCTGGGAAGAACCATAAATTGAAGTAACGAAATATTATGAAAATATCGAATATTTTCCAGGGATTTGAATCTATTGATTTTGAGAATAATTAATTAATGGCTCTATACTAGTATGATCGTCTAGGAGCGTTAATTATTCAGGAATTGAGTGATATGAGCTTGTTGAAGCGTCATACTTCTTTCATATAGTCGGGGAAAATATTGTTACATCCCGAAGACGTTATTGCTCTATACTAGCGAGGCAAGCTCGTCTAGAGCCGTCTAATCTTTCAATTCTATATAGAAGTAATTACTGAAATTGCTCAGTATTCATGAGATATGTCGTTGCCTCAGCTGAGAGACTACATATCTATATATACTCTGAGAGACAGTATTCTCAGTCAGAGATTCTCATAGCATGATCTTTCATGCTTTCGATAAGAGACATGAGCCTCGATATTCATCTGATTGCTGGATCAGGAATACATATAATTATGGGTTTACGATTTTAGCCTTTGTCGAAAATCCACCATCTACAAAGTTGAATATCAAAGAATAGTTTGATGGTAAGAAAAAACTAGAAAGTGAAGAAAAATATGATGCAGAACACAAGTCGCAAGAAGAAGGAGAACAATATAGGGCAAGAAATACTTCATGAGAAGAGAAGAAATATTATAACCATGAAACTCGCAGCTCAGAAGGAGTAAAAAATAATAATAGACAATATGACAGAGAACACTACCAGTCTTACAAAAAAATTGATAACTCCTGATATAGCAAGAGAGTGAAGACGATGTCAAGACTATTAGAGCATAGCTCGGTTGACCTCGCATGCGTTGCTATATCAAGCATGTTTGTAAAATGTTAGTGATAAAAACTATAAGTCTTGATTTCTAGCCTATTAGCTAAGTCTCGGACTAGGATAGGAAAAGTGTAGCTGAACTCAAGGACTTCATGGCGATTCAACGACAACGACGAAGATCTACACAAGGAACCGTGGAACTTCATCAACAAAAAGGTATGTGGAGACTTGAACTTATCTATCACTCAAAAGTCTATCTATTCTATCTCCTACTTCTTATGAGACAAAAGTAGTATGCTATATAGATTAGATCATACACATTTGACATTTCGAGTTGAGCATTCATTACTTATCTTTTCTCGAAATCGTGTGTTGGCAAAGCGTTTCGCTTTGATCAAGTTTATCTTCACCTAGTGACGAAAGTCATGAAAAGGTTCAATCACTTTGAGAATTGCTCTGACGTGCATCGGTCTATGAATAACGGCTACATATCGTCCTCTGAGAATGTCTCAATGATTGGAATGAGAGTTTAGATTACATAACCATGTATTCCTTGAACCGAAGTTTTTCAAACTTTGTTGATCAAGAGTAATCGGGAGGATTGTGGAATTGGCTTGCCAAGTCCGCGAACCCAGTCCGCAGACTTAGTCCGCGAACTTTCGGAAGTTCTCGACCAAGAATTTCTGGTGGATTTTCCAAAACTCATTTGTGTGCTAAGTGTGCGAACTCAGTCCGCGAACCCAGTCCGCGAACTGGCGAAAGTTCTCTTTCCGAGAATTTCGGCTGAGTTTGGAAAACTCAACCGATTAGCTTAAGTTCGCGAACTTGTTTGTGAGCTTAAGAGGTTATGATCTAAAGATGTACTCTGAACATGAAACTCAAGGACTTCATGGCGATTCAACGACAACAATGAAGATCTACACAAGGAACCGTGGAACTTCATCAACAAAAAGGTATGTGGAGACTTGAACTTATCTATCACTCAAAAGTCTATCTGCTACTTCTTATGAGACAAAAGTCGTATGCTATATAGACTATATCATACACATTTGACATTTCGAGCTGAGCATTCATTGCTTATCTTTTCTCGAAATCGTGTGTTGGTAAAGCGTTTCGCTTTGATTAAGTTTATCTTCACCTAGTGACGAAAGTCATGAAAAGTTTCAATCACTTTGAGAATTGCTCTGACGTGAATCAGTCTGTGAATAACGGCTACATAGCGTCCTCTGAGAATGTCTCAATGATTGGAATGAGAGTTTAGATTACATAACCATGTATTCCTTGAACCGAAGTTTTTTCAAACTTTGTTGATCCAGATTAATCGGGAGGATTGTGGAATTGGCTTGCCAAGTCCGCGAACTGTCGGAAGTTTTCGACCGAGAATTTCTGCTGGATTTTCCAAAACTCGTTTGTGTGCTAATTCCGCTAAGTTTGGAAAACTTAACCGATTAGCTTAAGTCCGCGAACTTGTTTGTGAGCTTAAGAGGTTACTAAGGAATGCTTTATGCAAACCGTGGCTATAATGTTCATGAGCCGATTCAAATCGAATCGAATCATCTTTGTTTCAATTGTGTCTTGTGTAGTTACATAAGATCTCATAGCAATTGAACAACTCTCTAACTAGTTCATTTGAGTCAATTGAACTAGTTATGGTGAAGAAGAACATGGTTTATATGAGATGCTCATATGGTTGACCTTTTGGGTTACTATGTTGAACCAACATACACGTACTCGTTTGGGCATGGTTTTCACGAACCCAGTAAACGTTTACCCTAGTGTGTGTGACAAGCTTTGTTTTTCGATCTAACGGTTGAGAAATATTAGCTTGAATATAAATCAGGTTTTCATCTAACAGTGAATTGGATTGCTTTGTAACTAAGGTAAAACCCTGATTTGAAGGCTATAGATATCTAGCTTGAGCAAAAACTTAATACCCACACGTCTGTGTGATACTAGTGCGCTCGCTAGAGTCGATCTCCATTAACCTTTGATTTTCTTCTCTAAAATCAGGTTAACGACTTAAAGACTTCATTGGGATTCTGAAGCCAGACCGATACTACTTTTATCATAGTTGGGTGATCTGATCATGCGTCTTATATCGTACGAGTACAATCTTTGATTGGCTTGAGAACGTGAGAGTTCTCCGATAGGCAAGATAAAGAAGTCACAAACATCTTCGTCTCACTATTTGTGATTCCTCGACAAACCGCCTGTGTAGTCAGGAAGGATTGTTGAGAGGTGATTGATTAATCTAGGCTGTTCTTCGGGAATATAAGTTCGGATTATCAATTGGTTCCTGTTACCTTGATTTCATATCTAAAGACGGAACAAAACCTAGGGTTTATCTGTGGGAGACAGATTTATCCTTTTGATAGACTTTTCTGTGTGAGACAGATTCGTTTATTATCAAGTCTGTGATTTTGGGTTGCAGCAACTCTTAGTTATGGGTGAGATCAGCTAAGGGAATCAAGTACGCAGTGTCCTGCTGGGATCAGAGTCGTAGGAGTACAACTGTACCTTGGATCGATGGGAGACTGATTGGGGTTCAACTATAGTCCAGTCCGAAGTTAGCTTGTAGTAGGCTAGTGTCTGTAGCGGCTTAATACAGTGTGTATTCAATCTGGACTAGGTCCCGGGTTTTTTTTGCATTTGCGGTTTCCTCGTTAACAAAACTTCTGGTGTATGTGTTATTTCTTTTCCGCATTATATTTTATATAATTGAAATAATACAGGTTGTGCGTTAAGATCATCAACTTCTCTAATCCAACCTTTGGTTGTTGATTGTAGTTGATTGATCCTTGGACATTGGTCTTTGGTACCGTCCAAGTTATCTCTCTTTGATAAAGACTCGCAGATTTCTATTTGCTTGAGTAAAGATAAAATCGAGAGATTGATATAAAAACTCCTTGAGATACTTTTTATCTAGATTGAGTCTGACTGTCTAGTTGATTCTCTAGCAAAGTATTTCGGAGTTAGTCCATACATATTGCTAATCGAAATATTGGGTGGTGTTGTTAGACCCCCGCTTTTTCAATTGGTATCAGAGCAGGCAAACACAGTAAACCTAATAAGTTTGTGTTTGTTCGTTCCTTATAAATTGCCCTATGGGAAATTTTTTGGAAAGCTTGCTCCCTGGCATCTGTAACGCACGCCAGAATTCCTTAAAGATTGTTCAAAGATTATTATGGTTAAAACCCCTGGGTTCTCATGATAATCTTACTTCATCTAAAAGGGGAGATTTAGATGTTAAGAAGCAATCAGAAGGGAAAAATAAAAAGAAGGAAAGAGTGAGAAAACGTTCAATACTCTCAAAGATATGGAACCTCTCTAGATTAACTCTTGATCTCTATGAGGAATACTATCGTGATGGATCAATTGATAAAGATTTGTTTAAAGCGTTCGAAGGCGTTTTTATATTCTTAGAAATTCTTAATTCTGTTAAGTCTAAGAATCATTCCGAAAAGGGTGTTGATCGTGCTAAAACTGTTAATACTGTACAACCCAGAAATCGGAAATGTCCTTCTTCTAGTCCGTAAAAATGAAGGATAGAAATCTCCATCTGCCCTGACTATCATCATTATTTTGATTATACTATAGGGACTGTACACACTTATCAACCAGACGCGTCGCATGAGAACTCCTTTGCGCACTATGCCTCCTGGTAACAAGGTTGGCATCTACCCCACTTGTACATATCTTGAAGTGGGGAAAGAAATGGTTGTGTGTTGTGTATAGTTGTGTTGTGCTTGGGTAGCTTTCTATTGCGTTTGTTTTCTCTCACATGGTTGTGAAAATTACTAACGAAATCCCATAAGTCTTAAGTGGGTCACGGTTTGTGTTCGGGCCAAGCCCATGAATAAGGGATATATATGTGATCCGCGAACCTTCTCATTCTTCATCTTCCGTCCGTGTACGTGAACTAGGGTTTTGTGTTTCGCCTCCATTAAAGCTTCTTTGGAGATATTGAGAGGAAGGGTTTTCATTCCAAGTAAGTAATTCTATTTTGATCCTTGCTTTTGTCTAGTTCCATGATGAATACTAGAACCACAAAGAGGAGTTATAAAATCTCAAAATCCTCTAGCTTGAATCCTCCTCTAGACTCTCATAGAATCAGATTTGTGGATGATTCTTGTTCTAGAATGTTTGATAGGATTGCTTCAAAAGGTTTTATTCTAGAAAAGAGATTGGATTTTTCTAGTGGGCATGAAGAGGATTTGGTATTCTTTTCAAAATTTAAGCTTGGAAATATCTTTGATGGACTTGGTCAAGGGTTTGATTCTCTCACAAGGGATTTCTATGCCAATATTCATGATATCAATTATGACAATATGGAATTCAAATCCATGATTGGTAGAGAAAGGTTCCTTGTTGATAGAGAATTAATTTCAAGGATTACCAAAATACCGTTGGGATACGTACATGTACCTAGACCAAGTGATGAACGTCCAACGTTTGATGAAATCTCTATTGGACTTTGTGTAAAGAAGGTTGTTTGGAGTCAAGGAAAGTTTCCAACTTATGATCTTAGTGTTGCTCTAGTAGCTTTTGGAAAACTTGGCATTTCTAACCTTTGCCCCTCCATAATTGAAAATTCATGTTGGAGTTATGAGTTTGCGGAATTGGTCTACCTCCTTGTATCCGGTAATACAAATCTTGATATTTGTGGTTTTATCATCTTTAAAATGATGACTATGACTTCTCACATCAAGATGTTGGGCTACCCATGTTTGATTAGCCGAATTTGCCATGATCGTGGACTTGATTATATTGGAAATTCTCTTGGTGTTCCTAAATTTGTTCGTCCGTGTACCTTCCGGCGAATAAGGGAAAATGTTCGAAAGCAACAAAGAGGTACTCCTCTTGATGTTGAAGACCCTACCACCTTGAGGCTTATTGAGAAAATTCACAAGGGTGTGTGTAAGGTTAATACAAGAGTGAAGTGCTTAAGGGATCAAGTGTCGTTGATTGGAACCAAGTGTCCCGAGCTCAAGGAAGAGTTGGATTCAATTCAAGCATCCTGGAAATTATCCGATGATGAAGATGATGAGTAATGCTTTTGATTATATACCTAGTATGTCTTCTTTTTGGCTTAGTTGGAAGAATAACTAGCGTTTTTGAATAGCGAAGATTGTGACTACACATAACTATTTTTGTTTCATCTTCTAATGTTTTTTTTAGGTTTATGGTTTTGAAATTCTAAAAATATTTGGAGGTTGATGGTTATTGCAGTTTTTTAATGATTTGATATATTGCAATATTTTTTATGGGATATGTATTGTTTGCGTCCGTGAACTTGAAGGTCCCATATTGTTGTCAAAAGTAAAGTCGTTAATGAATCGGTATTCTTATTGATGAAAGAACGAATGGACTTTTTACATATACAAAATTTATGCCTATGCAATCATTTAATTGATGGAAAATAGGATGAAATCTTTTATGTAACAAGAATAAAGTCTATTATGTCGTTATGATGTAAAATAGAATAGATCCTTGTATGTTATCCACGGTATTGATCTTCATTGATCCATTTTATTGTGTATTACCGTGAAGGCTCCATTGTGTGTCTTATGTTGAGCACCTTACAACTAAGTCGATTAACCTTGGCTATGTTGGTTGTTCCGTAAGATGCTATATGTTGAGCATTTTTAACTAAATTAATCATCTTGTGTGGTTATTTAGTTATTTGCTCCGAAAGTCTTCTTTTGTCGAGCAAATCCTTTGACAATTTAATTGATTACTTCGGTGATTAGTTTGGTTGTATCCCAATTAGATTAATTATAGGTTCTCTTGTAATTAATCTAGTTGAGTTTTCATATATTCCACAATTCTTTATGTTGAGTATATGAACGGCTACACTATCATGTTCTATTGGTTAATGTAGTCGTGTATTCCGTAAGGTTTTCCTTATGTTGAGTACTTGAACGATTTTGTTAGTCATCTCCGTATGATTGACTTAGTCGTAGCATCGTAAGTTAACTTATGTTAAGCACTTGCAATTAAATTGATCACTTTTGTGGTTTGATTTGATTGCATATTCCATTTAAAATATTCATGGGTTTACTTGAGAGTATTTTTGTTGTGTTTTGGATATAGAAAATCATTCGCATGGTTTTTGGTGTCCAATAAAAAATCCTTCTTTTCTTTTGAAATTAAGGTCGCTCTTGTTGTTCCTTTGGGAATGACATAAAATGAGGGAGAGTTCTTTTGAACTTGTGCTTAATGGTAATATTTTGCGGGGAGTGCGGCTGTGGAATTTTAGAGGGGTTATCTTGTATCTTAAAACTCCTTGATGAATGCATTTAGCTTCGGCTTTATGATTGCATATAAATTAAGATGATGTGTTTTCTTTCTTTTGGTCATGAAATGTCTCGTGTGGAAATTTCATTATGATCCCATTCTTGTACCTTTGCCAATTTTATTGACAAAAAGGGGGAGAAATATTGTAGGTCACACTACAAATATATGGTTTTCGGATCATTGTGTAAGGGGGAGTGGTTTCCATGATCGAGATGGAGTATTGACTAAGGGGGGTGATACATATCACCATAGTATTATTGTTAAAGTCGTGATGCAATTGGACTTTGATGTTACATAATGATACTATGACATTGTATAATAATGATCGAGAATCTCGATTTCTCTCATTGTTATAGC
The DNA here is from genome assembly GCA_023531295.1 of Papaver armeniacum. Lineage (NCBI taxonomy): Eukaryota > Viridiplantae > Streptophyta > Magnoliopsida > Ranunculales > Papaveraceae > Papaver > Papaver armeniacum. The sequence goes on from JAJJWW010008867.1 coordinate 28,494, forward strand.
TACGGAACTTCAACAACGATGGTGCTAAACTTACAACCTTTGGGATCATTGGAGTACTTGGAAGGACGGAGATTTCAAGGAAAGTTGAAGATTAGACTATGTAATAGGAGCCACTAAAGTTTTTTTTTTGTATTCCATATGTATTAATAGTTTTGTCACTAAAATTGACAAAGGGGGAGATTGTTAGAGCATAGCTCGGTCGACCTCGCATGCGTTGCTATATCAACCATGTTTGTCAATGTTAATGATCAAAACTACAAGTCTTGATTTCTAGCTGTTTATGGGTGTGTTGATGGTGGATTTTCGTTTAAGGTTAAATTTGTAAAAACCGGAAAAATCATGCGATGACATCTTGTAAAAGATAAAGCCATTTATAAGTGTTGGATACTCCCTCACTTAATTCACCAAGAATGGAGCATGTAGCAACAATCCCATTCTCAGTGAATACATGAAATTCCTCCAGGTTGGAGCATGTGGCAACAATCCCTTCCCCGTGAATTTCATATCACCTTTGTATTTCAAGACTCATTATCGGTGTGGCATGACGACTGAATCTTACTCTACAGAGTAACACAAACCTCCAAGCACTATAATGAAACCATGTACGAAATACCCGTACAGGCTGACTCTCGGTGTGTTATACTAGCCCGATTGAGCCCCTCTCGGTGTGTTATACTAGCCCGATTGAGCATCCGGATTGACCGTGATCAGTCGGATATGATTCGATCGCAGTCATCCAACTCCATAAGCATGATTGGATGACCCCGGATCAATTCCATCACCCCCAAGCGGTATGGAATACCCACGGCCGACCCCGCATGGTCGGTCATTGGCCTAGCTTGCCAAGAAACCGTTCATACCAAGCATTATGGACGGAAAACCCTAAATTAGGTTTGCGGCATATTACATGTGTTGCAAAGCGGTCTCAACCATCCATCTTCGCGGTATAGATGGAGGGTGTAGATGTAGACTTAAAGGGCTTAGAGCATGTCAACACGATCACCGTGGGACCGCCTACACACTTGACCAATCGGTCAAGACCAACAATGTTTGGCCGTGACAAAATCGTCACCCAAACAAGAGACGGCGCGCGGCTTTGAAAGCCAAAATTAGGGTTTCAAGCCATCACGCGCGTCCATCTTCTCCGGCACGAATGGAGGGTCACAGATTAGATTAAGCAAGGGCCGGTCATACCAAAGCATGACCACCGTGGGACCATCTACCTCCTCATTTGTTCGGCCAAGGCATATCATGCCCGGTTAATCCAAAACGTGCGTCCAAACTAGCATGGCCACGCCTCCCAAACCACAACCGATCTCGACCGCTCAACTTCACCGGATGATTTGAGTGGCTTAGATCACGTTTTCATGGGATATTCGGGTATAGGCATGAACACCAGCCCGCCATCTTCACGTAAAACCCATCGGCCAAGACCGACCAAATTAGGTCGTCTTGGAACGCGCTGAAAAAGCATGATGCGCGGCCTTTGCGGCATCAATTTCCTATTGCAAAATTGATCTCAACCACTCCTCTTTGCCGGTCAAATTGAGTGGCCTAGATCGCACCTTCATGGGACAGTGAGACATGGACGTGTACACTGGCATGCTATCTACATGCACGCTCGGTCGGTTCTCTCCAAATCCCTTTCTATGCTCGGTTTCGACCAAGCTGAAGAGTGATGCTTGCGCACCTCTTCAAAAACCCTAATATTCATTAACTGGCCGCAGATGAGTGTCTCAAAGATCATCTCATCCGTCCAACTTCACCAGACTTGGTTATACAACCCCGGGTCGAGTTATTTGGTCGGTGAGGCGTCATTACCCATCACTTTACCACACTATAATGCAAGACCCGCATAAAATACACACGATACTTCACAAGTATCGACTTTCCGAATAACACGCTTATTCAATTCAAGCATTACATGCTATCTTTCGTGGATCCACGATCCACACATTCCGTACATCAATCATGTCACAAACCTGGGGATACATACCGGGGGATACATACGGGGTATTGGTCCTGGCGGTTTACAGCGTGCGGCGTGCAACGCGCCATCACAAGAACGTGTCAGAAGTCATGGACGGTTAGAGATGAACAGGAGAAGTGGGCAAGGCGGTCGTGTGGCACCGACGCACAACTCCACTACTCCATCACTCCACTTCCTCCACTTCCCACGAGAGACGTGAATAAGGCTCAATAACTTGTATAAATAGGTTATCCGCCCTATTTCAAACAACAACACAAGTCCAGACGAGACGAAAAAACCAAGTGTTAATACAAAACGTATTCCAACACCCGAGCTTGCTTGCATCAATCACAAGCCTGCTCACCTTTCATTACAAGTCATAAGCAAGCCAACACCTTCACAATCTCAACACCTTCTTCGCTTCCCTCCCTAAGATCAACCCCATCTCCTTCACTTTGTGACCGAAACAAGTCTGGAACGGCCATTTCTTGGTTTAGGCCGGACTTGCACAGATTGATCTCTCGAATCTACAAGCACTCACCGCGCAGTGCATTTGTTTAAGGTTTAAATTCATTCCTCATCCACACCCCAAATTACCAAATTCTGCAGGAGTAGTTTTCACCTAAAAACAATTGTCGACCACAGTGGGAGATTGATCTCGGTTACAAGAATCGAATTCTCAATTCTTCGGTTTTCGTCTCACGATGTATCCTCACCAGAATGCAGGTGGTTCAGATATCATGGGAAGCATAGCTGGAATGTTGGAGGATGTCTTGGCAAATCAAGCCGGTATCACCAGGAAAGGCAGAGCGAGACATTTCGCCTTTTTGAATGATATAGCAGCACAATTACAAGAAGGGTCGGCAGGCATCTACTCAAGCAAAGTGTAAGAAATGTCAATCCTTAGTCAGAGTCACACCTTTACCGGTGAAGAGGCAAAAGAGAGCGCGTAATCACGGGGACTCAGGAGAGACGAACAACATGGTCCAGCCGACAACGAATACTCGAGGCAACTCCACAAAGGAAAAGACTTGTCCGGGGTACCACGACGTCTACCGGATAAAGAAATGGATCCTGCAGCGTACGGATCCCTGCTGGAAGATTTATATCTCAAGACCCTTGTCGAAGCTCGGAAGACTGTTCAATCCGCGTCGACCTTCCAACCAACTGAAGAAATGCATGAGGAAGGAGAGATCAATCAGGAAATGCCTGAATACAGGGGATGGGAGCGTTCAATTCGATCACTCAAGCGGTGATATTACGACACCTTCCACATCCCTTTACCTGTGCAAGCGATCCGTAGATATGATGGCACTCGCAAATCTTCCAACTTCATCTCCGGAACGTGCTCCACATCAAAACCACGTAGAGACATCACAACACCCACTAACGCAGGAAAAGCTAGACTCGAAGTACCTACAATTTCCATTCCCAATGGAAAGGATTTTGGAGTTGCTGGAGACGTGGCGAAAAGCAGTGGTGGAACTACCTCCCGTATGGCGTCCACCAACCGATCAAGAAGTAATTGACCCGAGAGAGGCTACTTCGGTTGATACAAGAAAAGCTTCAAAGCAATGGAACTCGTGTCTGAATCAAAGCAATCAATTCCGATGGAGCTAGTGTAGATAACACTCCCGGTGTCGAGGTACCTATCAGTGGAGCTACCGTGGTCAATACATCTCGTGGAGCCATCACTTCTATCACCAACGCTAGCGGGAGCAGAGATATTCCAAAGAGGTGTAACTCCTCCCATCACCAGAGAGAGCAGCCGCAAATCCAGGCATCTCCTTAAGTGTAACACCTCTCGGTAGTCATGAGCAACAACTTCCACTCCTTCATCAGGACAAGGAGCCGGAGGGACGAGAGGAGGACCATCCCCCATTACCATTGCAGACTTGATGGAGAAGCAGGAAGTTCTTGCTAAGACTCAAACGGATATGGCCGCAACTTAGGAAGAGGTACTCACTTTTCTTAAGACATTAACTGAACGATTTCCACAAGAGCCGTGACAGCCCCTGGAGCAAAAAAGGAACGCATTCTACGCACCGGAGAAGGTACTTCAGCGGCGCGGACCTCCATGGACCCGATCAAAGAAGCGACATCGATATGAGCGGTCATGTCATGGAGACTTCTACACCTGGGACTGATCCTCACAACGATCCTCCTCAAGACAACGGTTTCACTATGAACCGAGATGAGGTGGATCGGAAGCGGTTTCTCCAAGTGGAAAGTTTATGCGAACTTTCACACCTCTCGAAGAATCGCGCGCGCGGAGACGTTTTGTTGCAATCAACCCAGAGGAAGGTCACGACCGTGCCCTACATGTCACCGCACGCATCAAGGATTCAGAGTTCGACACGACCCTTATCTACACAGGAGCGTCTTCATTACTCTCAAGATTCTCAGGACATCCAAGGTTCTCGGGGAAAGGTCGTACGGAAGCCTACCACAATGACGGACTTTGAGGGAAACCAAACCAAAGACATATGGGAGAAGCTCCATGAAAGAATCGAGACAAGTTCGTTGCATCCCACTCCCACGTGGGCGTCAATTCGGGAAGAAGACCGGATTGCATCATTGAGGGCTAGTACCAACGATGCATCTTTGCCGACGAAGCATTCTTTCCATCCCCGTGAAGCCACGACCCACGTTCACACGAAGAGGGAACGAACTTTTATGGAGAGTCGTGACACAGAAAGGGAAAACGGTATACCGACACTGCCATTATCAATTAGCAAGGAGACTGTTACCCAGTCTCTCCACCTAATGGAATGCTACAACAGCAACGAACCACAAGAACAAGTGCTAGATGCTCCACAACACCTGCAAGAGGGCACCAATCGCACAACCGATGAGATTGAAATCGTTGGGGAATCTCCTAGGCCTATCTCCATCACTCAACCTTGGGTACGGATAAACGCACGAAGCTCGTGGAACTTCTCAAAGAGTACCAGGACATAATCACTTGGAGATATGAAGAAATGTCGGATTTAGATGAAAATTGGTCACCCATCATCTACATGTCATACCTGGATCCAAGTCGGTTAAACAGTTGTAGCTCAGATCAGGTGCCTCATAGACTTCAGAGACTTGAACAGGTGCTGCTCCAAAAATGATCCCCCTTTACCTAACATCGACATGTTAGTAGATTCAACCAGCGGACACGGCATGTTCTCCTCCATGGATGGATGTAGCGGCTACAACCAGATAAGGATGTACGAGCATGACACAAGTAAGATATCTTTTCGAACTCCTCTCGAAAATTTTTATTATACCATACTGCCATTTGGTTTAAAGAATACCGGTGCAACATATCAACGCTCTATGACGGCAATCTTCCACTGGAGCCAATACCTCAAGGGAGCAGCCTCAAGAAGATAACGATTTCCACGCGTCATATCGAACAAGATCCGAGCGAGTCACTTTATCAGACAGTGGTACATGTCTATCATGCTATGATGGAGAATCCGCGCTTTTGGTCATCCTCTGGAGCTGTTGAACGCTCATCTACAACAACATATGCCCCGATAGAGAAAGAAACAGGCCTGCCGGTAATGAAGAGCCTCATAATGTTCGTAGGGACATATATCTCACCAACATGCGATACAACCTTCATCCTTCTGTAAGCAGTTCCCTGAAGCAGCAAGAGGAAAACCACCGAGATACAACATCCTGCGCGTCCCCCAACTCCAACTCCAGTACCACATGCACGACTCCCACAATGATGAAACAACGTCCATGATATTCCATACCTGGCTCGACAACAACCACTACGAACAAACCATGTAAACCACGCTTGGGGACTGAGGCTCAGCATGAAGTTCCTTCACCGTCAGTCAAGGACTTCTTCAACACAAGAAAGATGGTCAGTCAAGAATCATGGAATTCGCAAGGGTAAATCGAACTGAAGAGGAAGCCACTTCAACGCTCCCTCCAGCAGAAGTTGCTTCAATGGTCTATTCAAGAGCCGCCTCAATGCTCTCTCCGGGACCCTGTTCGCTTCAGAATCCTGCTTCAATACTCTCTCCAGGATCCACCTCAATTTTCGCACCAGAAACCACTTTAACATTCTCTCGAGCCGTTTCAACACTCAAACTGCATCAATAATCTGCGCTCTGGTCAAATTATCTTTGAAGCTGTCAACACCTCCTGACTTGGCACCAGCATTATCCCCAGAAGACATATCAACAGGAGTTCTTTTCTTCATTCTACAATAAAAGACATGAGCAGTACTTGTATAAAAACGCGTGAGATGTGTAGTCACACATGACAGAACACACATTCACTTTGGAGTACACAAGGCTGGTATTGGGTCCAAACACCGGTGTTGATCAAGTCACAAGTCCGGTGTTGATCAAGTCTCAAGACCGGTATTGATCAAGTCACAGGTATCACTCAAGTTTCAGGTCCGGTGTTGATCGAGTCACAAGTCCGGTTTGCTCAAGCTTCAAGTCCGGTATTGATCAAGTGACGAGTCCGGTATCACTCAAGTTTCAAGTCTGGTATTGGTCAAGATTCAAGTATGGTATTGCTCAAGCTTCAAGTCCGGTATTGCTCAAGCTTCAAGTCTGGTATTGCTCAAGCTTCAAGTCTGGTATTGATCAAGTCACAAGTCCGGTATTGCTTAATTTTCAAGACCGGTGTTGGTCAAGGGAACGAGGCTGGTATAAAGGTGACATTCAGTCAGGCATACACGATATGGGACCCACGTTCAATCAAGCATATATGGCGGGACCATATTTATTTGCACAACACGGTTCTCTTATGTCATGGGAATCATGTTCACGAAATTCAAGCCCACGTTCGATCAAACAGCGCAGAGCTCCACAAACGAAGCAAGCGCAGCGGTCCGTCGATTAGGCACAACCCCACGATCGAGCGAAGCAGATTTAACAGCCCTCGACCTAATCGGCATAACAAGGTCGATATGGCAAGACCGATATTCAAACGGAGCAAGCACGGAGCGGGCCCTCGACCGAAGCGAGACATAGCAAGGTCGACCAAGCGGCAAGACCGACATCATACTAGGGGAATGCTCTCCTAGATGCCTTTTGAACGTGACATACTCCAAGGACGGGATGACCCGTCTCTCCCGGTAACATCTAAATTTGTCTCAAAAGTTTTATCTTTAATTGTCACCATCTCATGCCTACCCCACAATAGTGTAACCATTATGTGCTAGGCGGGGGACTTAATGTTGATGGTGGATTTTCGTTTAAGGTTAAATTTGTAAAAACATAGGAAAAATCATGCGCCGACATCTTGTAAAAGATAAAGCCATTTATAAGTGTTGGATACTCCTCACTTAATTCACCAAGAATGGAGCATGTAGCAACAATCCCATTCTCGTGAATACATGAAATTCCTCCGTGGTTGGAGCATGTGGCAACAATCCCTTCCTCGTGAATTTCATATCAGCCTTGTATTTCCGGTACTCATTATCGGTGTGGCATGACGACCGAGTGTTACTCTTACGGAGTAACACGAACCTCCAAGCACTATAATGAAACCATGTACGAAATACCCGTACAGCCGACTCTCGGTGTGTTATACTAGCCCGATTGAGCCCCTCTCGGTGTGTTATACTAGCCCGATTGAGCATCGGGACCGACCGCCCGGTCGGATATGATTCGATCGCAGATCATCCAACTCCATAAGCATGATTGGATGACCCCGCATCAATTCCATCACCCCCAAGCGGTATGGAATACCCACGGCCGACCCTCGCATGGTCGGTCATTGGCCTAGCTTGCCAAGAAACCGTTCATACCAAGCATTATGGACGGAAAACCCTAAATTAGGGTTTGCGGCATATTACATGTGTTGCAAAGTAGTCTCAACCATCCATCTTGGTATAGATGGAGGGTGTAGATGTAGACTTAAAGGGCCTAGAGCATGTCGACACAATCACCGTGGGACCGCCTACACACTTGACCAATCGGTCAAGACCAACAGTGTTTGGCCGTGACAAAATCGTCACCCAAACAGGAGGAGGCGCGCGGCTTTGAAAGCCAAAACTAGGGTTCAAGCCATCACGCGCGTCCATCTTCTCCGGCACGAATGGAGGGTCACAGATTAGATTAAGCAAGGGTCGGTCATACCAGCATGACCACCGTGGGCCCATCTACCTCCTCATTTGTTCGGCCAAGGCATATCATGCCTAGGTTATTCCAAAACGTGCGTCCAAACTAGCATGGCCACGCCTCCCAAACCACAAACTGATCTCGACCGCTCAACTTCACCGGATGATTTGAGTGGCTTAGATCACGTTTTCATGGGATATTCAGGTATAGGCATGAACACCAGCCTGCCATCTTCACGTAAAACCCATCGGCCAAGACCAACCAAATTAGGTCGTCTTGGAACGCGCGCCGGAAAAAGCATGATGCGCGGCCTTTTGCGGCATCAATTTCCTATTGCAAAATTGATCTCAACCACTCCTCTTTGCCGGTCAAATTGAGTGGCCTAGATCGCACCTTCATGGGACAGTGAGACATGGACGTGTACACTGGCATGCTATCTACATGCACGCTCGGTCGGTTCTCTCCAAATCCCTTTCCATGCTCGGTTTCGACCAAGCTGAAGAGTGATAAAGCGCACCTCTTCAAAACCCTAATATTCATTAACGATCGCAGATGAGTGTCTCAAAGATCATCTCATCCGTCCAACTTCACTTGACTTGGTTATACAACCCCGGTAAGGAGTTATTTGGTCAGTGAGGCGTCATTACCCATCACTTTACCACACCATAATGCGTGCACTGCATAAAATACACGATACTTCACAAGTATCGACTTTCGAATAACACAAGTTATTCAATTCAGCATTACATGCTATCTTTCGTGGATCCACGATCCACACATTCGAACATCAATCATGTCACAAACTGGGGGGATACATGCGGGGTATTAGTCGGCGGTTTACGGCGTGCGGCGTGCAACGCGCCATCACAAGAACGTGTCGGGAAGTCATGGACGATTAGAGATGAACGGGAGAAGTGGGCAAGGGCGGTCGTGTGGCACCGAAGCCTTTAACTCCACTACTCCATCACTCCACTTCCTCCACTTCCCCACGAGAGACGTGAATAAGGCTCAATGACTTGTATAAATAGGTTCTCCGCCCTATTTCAAACAACAACACAAGTCATTGAGACAGAAAACCAAGTGTTAATACAAAACGTATTCCAACACCCGAGCTTGCTTGCATCAATCACAAGCCTGCTCACCTTTCATTACAAGTCATAAGCAAGCCAACACCTTCACAATCTCAACACCTTCTTCGCTTCCCTCCCTAAGATCAACCCCATCTCCTTCACTTTGTGTAGAAACAAATCTGGAAGGCCATTTCTTGGTTTAGGCCGGACTTGCACAGATTGATCTCTCGAATCTACAAGCACTCACCGCGAAGTGCATTTGTTTAAGGTTTAAATTCATTCCTCATCACACCCCAAATTACCAAATTCTCGCAGAGTAGTTTTCACCCATAAACAGGTGAAAACTATTTCACGGTTTTGGTAATTTGGGGGTGTGGATGAGAAATGAGTATAAACCTTAAACAAATGCACTACACGGGAGTGCTTGTAGATTAGAGAAATCAAACGTGCAAACCGTCCCTAAACCAAGAAATGGTCGTTCCAGACTTGTTTCGGTCACAAAGTGAAGGAGATGGGGTTGATCTTAGGGAGGGAAGCGAAGAAGGTGTTGAGATTGTGAAGGTGTTGGATATGTATGACTTGTATCAGAAAGCTGAACTGGCTTGCAGGATGTAAGCTATCAGTTCCGGTGTTTGAATACGATGGTATCAACACTTGCCTCTGTTGTCTGGACTTGTTATGTTGTTTTGGAAATAGGGAGGAGAACCTATTTATACAAGTCATTTGAGCCTTATTCACGTCTCTCGTGGGAAGTGGAGGAAGTGGAGTGATGGAGTAGTGGAGTTGTGTATTGGTGTTACACGGCCAGTCTTGCCCACTTCTCCTGTCATCTCTAACCGTCCATGACTTCCGACACGTTTTGTGATGGCGCTGTTACACGCGCACGCTGTAAACCGCCAGACCAATACCCTAGTATGTATCCCCCAGTTTGTGACATGATTGATGTCTCGAGTGTGTGGATCGTGGGACCCACAGAAATTAGCATGTAATGCTAGATTAAATAATTAAGTTATTTAGGAAGTCGATACCGTGTGAAGTACCGTGTGTATTCTATGTGTACGCATCATGATGTGGTAAAGTGATTAGTGGTGATCACCATGACGCCTCACCGACCAATTAACTCCCGAACATGGTTGTATAACCAAGCCGGTGAAGTTGGACGGACAAGATGATCTTTGAGACACTCATATGCGACCGTTGATGGAATTAGGGTTTTTGAAGAGGTGAGCAAGCATCACATTTCAGCTTGGTCGAATCCAAGCTTGGGATACAATTTTGACAGGGCCGATCGTGCATGTGTGTAGACGACATGATGGTGTAGGCGCCCATATCTCATTGTCTCGTGAAAGTGTGATCTGGGCCACTCAATTTGTCTCGGCGAAGTTGAGTGGTCGAGATCAATTTGCAAAGAAACTGCAGTGCCGCAAAAGCCGCGCATCATGCCAATTTGGGGCGCGCGTTCCAAGACGACCAAGCTTGGTCGGTCTTGGCCGATCAGCCCGGCATGCATACGGTGGGATGGTGTATATACGTGTACTTCATCATCCCATAGAAAAGTGATCTAAGCCACTCAATTTGTCTGGTAAACTTGAGCGGTCGAGATCAGTTTGTGGTTGGGAAATGTGACCACGCCTAGCTTGGGCGCGCGAATCAAAGTGTACAGCCAAGTTTGGTCTTGGCCGATCGGGTGTGGAGATAGGTGGGCCCACAGTGATCGTGTTGATACTTACTAGGACCTGCTTAGTCTATTCTGGACCCTTCATTCGTGCGGGAGAAAATGGACACTCGTGATCGCGACACAAACCCTAATTAGGTTTTTCGGCCGTGTGTCATACCCAGTTGGGGCGCACGAATTAAGACGACCAACCATAGTTGGTCCCGACCGATCGATCGAGTATGTAGGCGGGGCCCACGGTGTTTGTGTTGACATGCTCCGGGCTCTTTGAATCTACATCTACACCCTCCATGTATGCCTGCGAAGATGGATGGTTGAGACTGTTTTGCGATACATGTAATATGCCGCAAACCCTAATTTAGGGTTTTTCGTCCATACTTCCTGGTTTGGACGGTTTGGCAAGCTATGCCACCCTTTTGGGGAGACCGACCATACGGGGCCCGTTGGGTCGGTGAGTGAATATTCCAATACCCGCTTGGGGTCATGGATTCAATCTAAGCCATCCAATCATCTTTGGTGAAGTTGGATGGTCGTCATCATTTCGAGACCGATATGGTCGATTCGGGTTCAAATATGCTCAATTGGGCTAGTATAACACACCGAGAGTTGTAGCTCTGTATGGGTATTTCGTACATGCTTCATTATTAATGCTTGGAGATTCGTGTTGCTCTGCTGAGAACAACACTCAGTCGTCATGCCGCACCGGTAATGAGTACAGGAAATACGAGGCTGGTCATGCATTAATTAATAATGTTGTAAATGCACAGGGTATATGGGATTGTTGCTACATGCTCCAACCTGGATGAATTTTGTGTATTTAATTCAAAGAATACTGGGATTGTTGCTACATGCTCTATTCTAGGTGAATTAGTAAAGTGAAGAAGTATTCATCATTTATCAATGGCTTTATCTTTTGCAAGATGTTAGCGCATAATTTTGGCCTTTACAATTTCAACCTTAAATGAAAATCCACCATCAACATGAAGTCCCATGCCTAGCGCATAATGGTTACGCTATTGTGGGGTAGGCATAAGATGGTGACAAGTTTGTATACAGAAATGACCAAGCTAAGGTGAATATACATTTACCGCATAGGTCGACATCGTCAGGTGTTGTCCCAAAACTGGTCGGTCCTGATTAGGATGGTGGAGGGAGCAGGACTTGATCTGGCGAGTCGCTTTGGGTTTCCTCCATACTATCTGGACAGAGCTTGGCCCATTTCTTGGACTAGGCGCACTCCCCTTCGTTACACGGCATCTTTCCTCAGATATATCCGATAAGAATCATTGATCGCTATCTTGAATCGGTAGCCTTTATAGGTGGCAAGTAGAGACTCCTTTTCTCCTGGGATTATGTTAACTTGCTAGATTATAAAGAACAATTCTAAGGATTCTTCTCATCACATAGTCGTTCCTTTTGTATCTCAGGTATTGCTCCAGATTCATCTGATCTTCTGATTGACTGATGATGATACATATATTTTTGTGTGCCCATAACTTCTTTTTCTTTGCAGCCTATCATGGAAGCAGCGGGCGATGATTATTCTGTAACGTCTCCAGAAGAGAGTTTCGAAATTGACAAACCTGAGACTAATGCGCACGAGGAGGAAATGGCTAAAATTGATCTCCCACTTCGTGAAGTTGGTCGTGCTATACAGGGGATGTCTGTTCTGCACCTGCGTATCACCAGGGGACGCATATGTGCTCTTTCAGCTGAGATCGACATGGAAGAACGGTGGAGGCATGAGGAAGCGTGCGAGCACCAGTAAGCGCAAGGGAAGAAAGATTTGCAGCGCGGTTAAAGAGGCGGAGAGTGGAGTATAAACGGCCTCCGAATGAAGATAGGCGTGATTATCCAATCCAGGACGGTGTGATAATCCTTGATTCTGACACAGACGGACCTGAGTGTTCGAAGGCAATCAGCACAAACCCTAATGTTGTTGTAGGCTTTGAGGAAGACTTAGGAGCTGTTCCTGCCGATGATGTTAGGACGGAGAGCGTTGCTGCGGAGACATCTGAAGCGGAAGCTGAGGCTCTGAAGGGAGAAGCGGTATCAGGTGATGGCGTTTGAAGTAGGACCCAGCAGTGGTGCAGGCGCGGTTATTCTTCTTGACGGCTAAACCTCTTTGCTTATTTTTCTCTTTTCAAGTGTATTCCCGTAATTTTTGAACCTCCTTCTTGTACTCAGTGGCGGCTCGAGTTCAAGATCTTTTCTTTCGTTTGCTTACCATTAAATAAAGGTTTATGTCATAACCCCTCGTTAAGATTGCATCCGTATGTGCTCCCGACGTGGGATCTCCTTGGTCTTCTTTGGGCGAGATGGCTCAAATCATTTTCCTTTTGCGCACACATTCTATTTCCTTCTTCCCATGAGATGTTTGTTTAGGGTTTCCTTCCTTGCTTTAGTGGGTTGATTTAGGCTGACTCAGGACTTTGTGTTTTTAGGGGTAAAGAGGTTCTCGGATGGAAATAACGCTTCAATTAAATTGAAAATTGAAAATTGAAACCCTAACTATGAATGCAAGTATTGCAATCATTTTATGGAGGAATTACAAATATGACATGAAATTGTAAAAGGAAATACGCTGGAGGAAATAACACAGTGTTTTAAAGTGTGGAGGACGCTGGAAAGTGGTAGAAAAACGTCTTAAGTTCGGTAGGGTTTGAGCCATTGTGAGTGAATTATTACGCCTTCTAGTTTATCCGCGTTGATGAGCTTGCAGTAGCCGCCTAGGATAACATCAGCTACCAGTACGGTTCATCTTCTCTTTCGGTGGGTGAGTCAGGTGGAGTGGTCATTTTCACCGTCATGCTCCCAACCTTGAATGCAGTCGTCTTCGTCATCAGATCTCCAATTCCAAATGGGTTTGGGCATGCAGATACCTGTAACTTGGCCTTATCGTCTTTGACCAAGACAGCCTCTACGCTCTTGATAAAGTGTTTGAAGGGGTCGACTTCCCATTCACATCTCTTAACCGGGGTTGGTTTGTTGGTTGGAGCCAGTCCCCAGGACTTATCAGAGTGAGGAGTGATTGGTTGCAAGAAGGGTTGCATGATGAGACTTACTTGAGCTCGGAACCTCTTAATGTATGCTGATGGGATCTCTCTAGGAAGTTGTGTCACATTAGAAAGCTGCAGGTGCGGCAACGGACAGTCTTCAGGTCCAGACGGCTTGTTGGAGATCCTTTCAGGTGTCATAGCTGGTAGAGGGCAAACTCCCAGTGTTGTCTTGTTGTCGTGTACCCAAGAGCGTCCTAGGATCATGTCGTAATTCGGATGCTCTCTGACTATGTAGAACTTTGCTTGTGTCGAGACATCGCCCAATTTTACTTCAAGATCGATGTATCCATATGCATCTCTCGAGTTCTCCTTCCGGAGTCTTAATCACAATTGGGTTGCGAGTAGCCTCCGTTTTGAAATCTTTTTGCTTTTAAGGTCCTGGAGAGTGATGATGTTGTATTCAGAGGCCGTATCGATAAATGTGTTATCGAACTCGATATCCTTCAAACGGGCAACGGTTAAGAGTCCCCAATTTTCTTTGCTTGCATCTTCCAGCAAGGACTGAGGTTTCGAGACCGCTTCCTCTTCCAGATACAAGCGTTTGCCTGAGACAACACGGTTGAGGGCTGCAAATATGTCATGACGTTGTGCTTTGGAGAAGTACAAGATCTCGCATAAATGTTCCATCATAGATTGTACAGTCTTGCGAATGGAATCCCCAGAAATCATGCAATTCCTGACAGGAAGAGGGTCTCTACGAACACCTTCGTTTCCAAGCTGGAGTTCTCCCGTCTGTATCTTTTCTCTGAAGATTTGTTTCATCCTGTTGCAGTCTTTAATTGTATGGTGAACGAACCTATGGTAGCGAAAGTACTTGGGATCCGCCATATCTTTCTCAGTTGGTGGACGTCTGATAGGAGGTAGCTTGATGGCATCGTCTTGAATCCATGCCTTCAAGAGTTCCACTACTTCACTCATGGGGAATGGGAAGCCTGTATCTTCTGTGTCTTGTACAGGGGTCTTTCCCGCTCCCTTTTGAGAAGAAGTCGTGTGTGCTGGAGCCGCACGCTTGGGTTGTTGTTATGTTCTTTGAAGCTTTCCTTTTTCCTCCTTCGCCAACCACGCTCACGAAGGACCAAAGTGTTGTATTGTTTGTTTGTGAGACGCCCGCTTCCTCGACTCTCACGTGGATCTTCGTTTCGAACAACCCCGGTTCTTTCTAGCAATCTTGAGGCGTTGTGGCCGAACGTTTGCGCCTTCATGGAGTTCTGAGAACGTTTGAAAGCCCAGATTCTCTAGTAAAACGCAATATATGGGTATCATCCCGTTGATGCACAGCTCCACCAGCTGACGTTCAGTGATGTTCGGATCATGACAATCTAGTGCTTGAGTTCTGAACCTCTTAACGAAGTCGTTCGGATGCTCGTTGTTCTGCTGAGAGACTCTCCCTAGATCTGAAAAGGTGATCTGCTCGGATACGAAGAAATATTTCCTATAGAAAGTACCGACCATCTCCCACCAATTGGATATCTTTGTCGGGTGTGATGTTGTTGTACTGTGTGTACGCCCTTCCCGTAAGTGATTTCGAGAACTCTTTCAAAGTGAGAAAATGATTGTACTCATGCTCCCCAAGGATTCCAAAATCGAGAAACGTGTTCACGAGCATTACAGTATCATCGTAGAGGGAGGCGAGGAGAGGTGTATCCTCTTGGAAGAGGGATTCGTTGCATATCTTGAGGGTACGGCGGTTGATGTTGGTGTGCATCCACGATTTTCTTTGCCTCGGTTTTGGAGAAGTCGTTCCGGGTCCTCACGTGTGATGAAGTTGGATGGCTGGTCCCTCTCTCTTGGGCATTCGGGAGCAACACGAGCTTCTTAACTCATGTGGGTCCGAGTGGAAACGTCCGCTTCGGGTGTATTGAAGGCATCTCTTGTTAGCTCCGAGGGTTGCCGTGAATCTTGTGGCAATCGTTCGGTTAAAGTTTTAAGGAAAGTGAGTACCTCTTTCTGAGTTGTGGCCATATCCGTTTGAGTCTTAGCAAGAATCTCCCGCTTCTCCATCAAGTCTGCAATGGTAATCGCCGGTGGTCCTCCTCTCGTCCATCCGGCTCCTCGTCCTGATAAAGGAGTAAAAGTTATTGCTCTGGTGACCACTGGAGGCGTTACACTTGAGGAGATGCCGGGATTCGCGGCACGCTCCGCTCTCGTGATGGGAGCGTTACACCTACCGGAATGTCTCCTTCTCCGCTAGCGTTGGGGATAGAAGTGACGGCTCCACGAGATGTATTGACCACGGTAGCTCCACCGGCTGTGTACATCGACACCGGAGTGTTATCCATACTAGCCCCATCGAATTGATTGTTGATCCAGACCTGAGTTCCACCATCTTGAAATGAATTGTTGATTGAATTGGTTCTAAGATCTATCCTTTTTTGAAATTGATGAAATTGAATCGGATTTCGAAGAAATTGACTTTACAACCGAGAGATTAACCTCCCGTTGTGGTCGCCAATTGTTTATGGGTGAAAACTATTTCTGCCGGTTTTGGTAATTTGGGGTGTGTGGATGAGAAATGAGTCTAAACCTTAAACAAATGCACTACACGGGAGTGCTTGTAGATTCGAGAAATTAATTTGTGCAAATCCGCCTAAACCAAGAAATGGTCGTTCTGGATTTGTTTCGGTCACAAAGTGAAAAGAGATGGGGTTGATCTTAGGTAGGGAAGCGAAGAAGGTGTTGAGATTGTGAAGGTGTTGGCTATGTATAACTTGTATCAGAAAGCTGAACTGGCTTGCAGGATGTAATCTATCAGTTCCGGTGTTTGAATACGATGGTATCAACACTTTCCTTTGTTGTCTGGACTTGTTCTGTTGTTTTGGAAATAGGGAGGAGAACCTATTTATACAAGTCATTTGAGCCTTATTCACGTCTCTCGTGGGAAGTGGAGGAAGTGGAGTGATGGAGTAGTGGAGTTGTGTGTTGGTGTTACACGACCAGTCTTGCCCACTTCTCCTGTCATATCTAACCGTCCATGACTTCCGACATGTTCTTGTGATGGCGCGTTGCACGCTGCACGCTGTAAACCTCCAGACCAATACCCCAGTATGTATCCCCGTTTGTGACATGATTGATGTCTCGAGTGTGTGGATCGTGGGACCCACGAAAGTAGCATGTAATGCTAGATTAAATAACTAAGTTATTTAGGAAGTCGATACACGTGAAGTACCGTGTGTATTCTATGCAGTCTTTGCATCATGATGTGGTAAAGTGACGGGTGGTGATCACCATGACGCCTCACCGACCAATTAACTCCCGACCGTGGTTGTATAACCAAGGCGGTGAAGTTGGACGGACGAGATGATCTTTGAGACACTCAACGCGACCGTTGATGGAATTAGGGTTTTTGAAGAGGTGCGCAAGCATCACTCTTCGCCTTGGTCGAATCCAAGCTTGGGATACAATTTTGACAGGGCCGATCGTGCATGTGTGTAGACGACATGACGGTGTAGGCGCCCATATCTCATTGTCTCGTGAAAGTGTGATCCGGGCCACTCAATTTGTCCGCGAAGTTGAGTGGTCGAGATCAATTTGCAACGTAATGGGCGCCGCAAAAGCCGCGCATCATGCCAATTTTGGGCGCGAGTTCCAAGACGACCAAGCTTGGTCGGTCTTGGCCAATCAGCCCGGCGTGCATACGGTGGGATTGTGTATATACCTGTACTTCATCATCCCATAGAAACGTGATCTAAGCCACTCAATTTGTTCGGTAAACTTGAGCGGTCGAGATCGGGCCAGGTTGGGAAGTGTGACCACGCCTAGCTTGGGCGCGCGAATCAAGGTGTACAGCCAATTTTGGTCTTGGACGATCGGTTGTGGAGATAGGTGGGCCCACAGTGATCGTGTTGATACTTACCGAACCCGCTAGTCTATTCCCGACCCTTCATTCGTGCAGGAGAAAATGGACACTCGTGATCGCGACACAAACCCTAATTAGGTTTTGCCTGCCGTGTGTCATACCCCGTTTGGGGCGTACGAATCAAGACGACCAACCATAGTTGGTCATGACCAATCGATCAGTATGTAGGCGGGCCCACGGTGTTTGTGTTGACATGCTCGGGCTCTTTGAATCTACATCTACACCCTCCATCTATGCCCGTGAAGATGGATGGTTGAGACATTTTGCGATACATGTAATGTGCCGCAAACCCTAATTTAGGGTTTTTTGTCCATATTGCTCTGGTTTGGACGGTTTGGCAAGCTATGCCACCCTTTTGGGGAGACCGACCATGCGGGGCCCGCGTTGGGTCGGTAGTGAATATTCCAATACCGGCTTGGGGTCATGGATTCAATCTAAGCCATCCAATCATCTTTGGTGAAGTTGGATGATCGTGATCGTTTCGAGACCGATATGGTCGGTTCGGGTTCAAGTATGCTCAATCGGGCTAGTATAACACACCGAGAGTTGTAGCTCAGTATGGGTATTTCGTACATGCTTCATTATTAATTCTTGGAGATTCGTGTTGCTCGCTCGAGAACAACACTCGGTCGTCATGACGCACCTGAATGAGTACAGAAATACGAGGTGGTCATGCATTAATTAATAATGTCAGTAAATTCACAGTGGTATATGGGATTGTTGCTACATGCTCCAACCTGGATGAATTTTGTGTATTTCACGAATACTGGGATTATTGCCACATGCTCTATTCTAGGTGAATTAGTAAAGTGAAGAAGTATTCATCATTTATCAATGGCTTTATCTTTTGCAAGATGTTAGCGCATAATTTTGGCCTTTACAATTTCAGCCTTAAATGAAAATCCATCATAGCCTATTAGCTAAGTCTCGGACTAGGATAAAAAAAGTGTAGCTGAGCTCAAGGACTTCATGGCGATTCAACGACAACGACGAAGAACTACACAAGGAACCGTGGAACTTCATCAACAAAAAGGTATGTGGAGACTTGAACTTATCTATCACTCAAAAGTCTATCTGCTACTTCTTATGAGACAAAAGTCGTATGCTATATAGACTATATCATACACATTTGACATTTCGAGCTGAGCATTCATTGCTTAACTTTTCTCGAAATCGTGTGTTGGTAAAGCGTTTCGCTTTGATTAAGTTTATCTTCACCTAGTGACGAAAGTCATGAAAAGTTTCAATCACTTTGAGAATTGCTCTGACGTGAATCGGTCTGTGAATAACGGCTACATAGCGTCCTCTCGAGAATGTCTCAATGATTGGAATGAGAGTTTAGATTACATAACCATGTATTCCTTGAACCGAAGTTTTTCAAACTTTGTTGATCAAGAGTAATCGGGAGGATTGTGGAATTGGATTGCCAAGTCCGCGAACCAGTCTCATGCACTCAGTCCGCGAATCGTCTAAGTTCTCGACCGAGAATTTCTGGTGGATTTTCCAAAACTCATTTGTGTGCAAAGTGTGCAAACTCAGTCCCGCGAACCCGCCTCCGCGAACCGGCGAAAGTTTTCTTTCCGAGAATTTCGGCTGAGTTTGGAAAACTCAACCGATTAGCTTAAGTTCGCGAACTTGTTTGTGAGCTTAAGAGGTTATGATCTAAAGATGTGCTCTGAACATGAAACATTAAATTACTAAGGAATGCTTTATGCAAACCGTGGCTATAATGTTCATGATCCAATTCAAATCAAATCGAATCATTTTTGTTTCAATTGTGTCTTGTGTAGTTACATAAGATCTCATAGAAATTAAACAACTTTATAACTAGTTCATTTGAGTCAATTGAACTAGTTATGATGAAGAAGAACATGGTTAATATGAGATGCTCATATGGTTGACCTTTTGGGTTACTATGTTGAACCAACATACACGTACTCGTTTGGGCATGGTTTTCATGAACTCAGTAAACGTTTACCCAAGTATGTGTGACAAGCTTTTTTTTTCGATCTAACGGTTGAGAAATATTAGCTTGAATCTAAATCAGGTTTTCATCTAACGGTGAATATGGATTGCTTTGTAACTAAGGCAAAACCCTGATTTGAAGGCTATACATATGAGACATCTAGCTTGAGCAAAAACTTAATCCCCACACGTATGTGTGATACTAGTGCGCTCGCTAGAGTCGATCTCCATTAACCTTTGATTTTCTTCTCTAAAATCGGGTTAACGACTTAAAGACTTCATTGGGATTGTGAAGCCAGACCGATACTACTTTTATCGTAGTTGGGTGATCTTTATATTGCCTATCGTAGTTGGGTGATCTTTCGTCTTCTATCGTACGAGTACAATCTTTGATTGGCTTGAGAACGTGAGAGTTCTCCGATAGGCAAGTTAAAGAAGTCACAAACATCTTCGTCTCACTGTTTGTGATTCCTCGACAAACCGCCTGTGTAGTCAGGAAGGATTGTTGAGAGGTGATTGATTAATCTAGGCTGTTCTTCGGGAATATAAGTCTGGATTATCAATTGGTTCCTGTTACCTTGATTTCATATCTAAAGACGGAACAAAACCTAGGGTTTATCTGTGGGAGACAGATTTATCCTTTTGATAGACTTTTCTATGTGAGACAGTTCGTTTTATTATCAAGTCCGTGATTTTGGGTTGCAACAACTATTAGTTGTGGGTGAGATCGATTAAAGGGAATCAAGTACGCAGTGTCCTGCTGGGATCAGAGGCATAGGAGTACAACTGTACCTTGGATTGGTGGGAGACTGACTGGGGTTCAACTATAGTCCAGTCCGAAGTTAGCTTGTAGTAGGATGGTGTCTATAGCGGCTTAATACATTGTGTATTCAATCTGGACTAGGTCCCGGGGTTTTTCTGCATTTGCGGTTTCCTCGTTAACAAAACTTCTGGTGTCTGTGTTATTTCTTTTCCGCATTATATTTTATATAATTGAAATAATACAGGTTGTGCGTTAAGATCATCAACTTTTCTAATCCAACCTTTGGTTGTTGATTGTAGTTGATTGATCCTTGGACATTGGTCTTTGGTACCGTCCAAGTTATCTCTCTTTGATAAAGACTCGCAGATTTCTATTTGCTTGAGTAAAGATCAAATCGAGAGATTGAGATAATAACTCCTTGAGATACTTTTTATCTAGATTGAGTCTGACTGTCTAGTTGATTCTCTAGCAAAGTATTTCGGAGTTAGTCCATATAGATTGCTAATCGAAATATTGGGTGGTGTTGTTAGACCCCCGCTTTTTCAAAGACTATCTTGAAAGAAATTGGGCTGGATCAGAAAGGTGTACACGATCAAATCAAAACTCTTCTGGGTCTCTACCTGATTATAAGCTTAAGGTTGATTTTCCTACGTTCAGCGGTAGGTTTAAGATAGAAGAGTTATTAGACTGGTTTTATGAAGTTGAATCTTTTTTTGGATTATATGGATATACCAGAACGAATTCAAGTGAAGCTAGTAGCTTACAAACTCAAATGAGGAGCTGCTGCATGGTGGCCTAAAGTTGGTGAAGATCGCAAGAATTTTGGTAAACCACCAGTAAAGTCTTGGATAAGAATGAAGGATCTCATAAGACATAAATTTTTGCCAAGAGACTACAAACAACAACTTTTTATTAAGCTTCAAACTTGTCGACAGGGTGCAAGGTTAGTAGACGAGTATGTTTCTGAATTTTATAGTTTAATAACACGTAATGAGCTTAATGAAACTGGAGAGCAACTTGTAGCAAGGTTTATTGAAGGTTTGAATCGAGTGATTCAAGAAGGGATGACTCAAACAGCTTACACCATGGTTGATGCAATACAACAAGCCGTCAGGGTTGAACGACGAGTTCTTAGTTCTACAAAATTTCCTCTTAAACAAAGTCCCAAATATCAAGGTAATTTTAGAACCTCTCCTTCATACAATAATTACAGTGATAGTTCTTATTATCAAGAGGATATCCCTAGTAGATAACAATTTCGATCTACTAATTTTACTAATTCTCCTGCACCAAAGAATCCTACACCTATTCTAGCAATTCCGGCTGAGTTTCAGTAAGCGCAACCATCTCAAACTACTACTTCCCTACCCAGTAATACCTCAAATACACGCTTCACAAATAAAAACCAAGCACATTTTCCTCCTCCTCAGAAAATATCAAATCCTTATGCTAAGTTCAGAGGGGAAAATTATAATAAGTGCCAAATGACTGGACATACTTCATCTGAATGTCATCGAGTTCATGGTTTGGTACAGTGTAATCAAGAGGATTCATACGAGTATAATGGTTTAGTTCAAGATACTACAAGGGAGTCAGAAGAATCTGAAGTTGATGAGACTATAGAAGCAGAAGAAGTTGGTCAGATGTATGGAAATCATTATATTGGAGTGATACGACCATTACTACTATCTCAACCTTCTCATTATCAGCGTATACTACAAAAATACTGAGTTTTAGTCACGCTGAACAACCGTGGCAGTTGCTCAAAAATCCGTGGCAAAAGATAACTTGCCACGGCTGAGGTGTCGTAACAAATATTCCAGTGGATAATGCTATTTTCTCATTCGAAACAACAGACTTTTCCATCTCCATTCTCCAACATAGACAGTAGCTTTACTAATTTTACACGTTATTGTTCATTTCCCATCTAAAACACAAGCAGATATTAGGACCAAAATCAAAATTTGTTATACACAAAAACCACAACCCCAAGTCCTATACATATCAGATTATGGTCGAAAATACCAAATTCATCTTTTACATTTATCCATATTCATTCACACATTTTGTCGAATAACTCATACACAACACCCATGAATTTGTGAAATCAATAGCCAAAGACAAACATAAAATCATACTCTGGTAAAAAAAACTTTCTTTGCGAATTAAATTATACCTATTAGGTTTTCACACATTGCAGAGAGAAGCAATAGCTTCATGATAACATAAATCAAAAACACATACCAGTAATCCTTCTAGGAAACTCATACCATAAATCATTAGAATGTGCATCTTTTTCTGATGAAGTTCAATACGAACCACCGCCGCCGCCATTTGATGTTATTATCCTTTTCTTCTTGAGCCAACTAAAATCGGTTCCTTCAATTTCGAAATCCCATATCCGTAAATGAAAAAAAATTAGCTAATACCGATTAGATTCCAAAAATGAGTTACAGAATTATAATAATCAAGCAAAAACATAAAAATGGATACGTCTAGGTTTTTCGAAAGGAAACAGAGACGAATATTCTATACCCGTAACAGATTTTAGTATCTAGGGTACGTAAAATGATCTTTTCATTGTAGAGGTTGAGGAAACTCAGACCATATGGTTCAATTTTGATTTGATTTTAATGGTATTGAAGCCTTAATACGATTTAGGGTTTAGAAGTGAACAATTGATAAAAAGTTGGAAATGATTTTTCTGTACGGTTGGATAAATTGGATAAATGGTATTGAAGCATTAACATTCATATTTAGGCTTTTTCTTCCATGGGAAAGGAAATATAACATGTTTAATTTTTTTTCTTGCGGTGTTTTCAGCGTTTCGGGTAGACGGCCATGGGAGTGTAGAAGAAGAAGGAGAAGTTGGTGGGTGGGTATAATTTACTTTTTCATCTTAGAACGTGGGCCATATTCTTTTGGCGCTTATATATAGCATGGGCGGTTCCTACCTTAGAGCCACGACTGGCTATAGCAGAAGCCTAACAATTCCCACGACTTACTATGTCGTAAATAAAGTGCTCATAACATACGAATATCGGTCTATTCCCTGCCCGAAGAAAATACCCTATCCGACGTGGCAAATGACTGACCTACTGCCACGCCCTAGGCTAAGCTGTGGTTATTTATTAGCAATAGTCGCGACTAATATGAATTCGTGGCTAAAAGCCCGTGGCTAAAAGTCAGCATTTTTGTAGTGGTAATAGTATTTTCAGAACTAAATGTTCTCTTGGTGGGAAAATAATTAATATGATTATAGACAGTGGAAGTATGGATAACTATATTGCAGCAGATATAGTTAAGAATTTGGGTTTACCGGTGACTCCACATCCTCAACCCTATTTTGTTGGTTGGGTGAATAATTCTTCTTCTGAAGATATCACTCAACAATGTCTAGTTAAGTTTTCGTTTGTTGGTTATGAAGATGAAGTTTTATGTGATGTAATCAATATGAATGCATCACATTTACTTCTTGGAAGACCTTTTTTTTTTTCGATACGCGAAAGCCGGACCCAGGCCCCTACCCAAACCCAGCATGTTGGACTGGACCCACTGCCAGACCCAACACCGCTCAACCCACTATACAACTAATCTACCACAAACCTTTACGGCGGCGGGGATTGAACCCCTGACTTCCTCCTAACTGGAGTTGATGGGATACCACTGAGCTATGCTCTTGGACCCTACTTCTGGAAGACCTTGGCAGTACGATATACGTGTTGTTCATAATTGTTTTGAGAACACGTATACTTTTCATAAGAATGGGAAGAAAAAAATTTAATTCCTTCAAAGTCTAACTCAGTTTATAAGGAACATAGTGACGGGAAAACTAGTGCTTTGGTGGCTTCTATTATCAAGTCATTACATTCTCGAACACTAAATTTACATGAAGATTTACAACCTAAAGTGGACATTCCAGCAAGGATACAACCATTGCTTCAGCAGTACCAAGATCTATTTCCAAAGGAATTACCAACAAAATTACCTCATTTGAGAGATCTTCAACACCAAATTGATTTCATACCAGGGTCTCATTTTCCAAATTTGGCTCATTATCATTTGAGTCCTACTAAGCATGAAACTCTCCAAGGTCAGGTAAATGAATTACTTTACAAAGGCCTTATCATATTAAGTAAGAGCCCTTGTTCAAGTCCAGCATTCTTAGTATCCAAGAAAGATGGTGGTTGGAGGATGTGCATTGATTGTAGAGCTATTAATAAGATAATTCTGTATCAATTTCCAATTCCAAGACTTGATGATATGATTGACATGTTAGTTGGTGCGAAAATTTTCACTAAACTTGATTTAAGGAGTGGTTACCATCAGATTCGCATCTGAGTTGGTGATGAATGGAAAACAACTTTTAAGACACGAGAAGGATTATATGAATGGCTAGTGATGCCTTTTGGATTGAAATGCTCCAAGTACCTTCATGCGTTTAATGAATAAAGTTCTTCAACCCTTCCTTGGATATTTTGTTATTGTTTACTTTGATGATATCTTAATATGCAGTCGAAATGAAGATGAACACATTGAACATCTTTTAAGGGTTTTAGAAACACTTGCTAATAATAAGTTATATGCAAACCTGAAGAAATGTACGTTTCTCTCCAACAAAGTTACATTCTTGGGTTATGTCATTTCTGATGTCGGTATTGAAGTTGATGAAACTAAGGTGAAAGCAATTAAAGAGTGGCCTACACCAACGTGTATTAAAGATGTTAGGATTTTTCATGGCCTTGCATCATTTTGTAGACGTTTTGTGAAGAATTTTAGCTCGATTGCTGCAGAGCTTACAAACTGTTCAGAGGGTGAAAATATTTTTTGGACAGAAGAGGCAGATAAGAGTTTCAATATTCTTAAAGAGAAGTTATGCAGTACACCTGTACTTACTTGTGATGCTTCTATCGTTGGGATTGGTGATGTTTTATCTCAAGAGGGACATCCAGTTGCATTTCATAGTGAGAAAAATTCTGATACAAGAAAAAAATGGTCTACATATGAACTTGGATTGATTGCTTTAGTTCAAGCCTTAAAGCGGTGGCATCCTTATCTTATAAATAAGGAATTTGTGGTCAATACAGATCACCAAGCTTTGAAATACCTTCAGACTTAAGCTAAGGTGAATAGAATGCATGATAGATGGTTATCCACCATTAATCAATACACATTCTCTATTCGACATAAAAGTGGGAAGCTAAATAAAGTTCTTTGATGCTTTAAGTCGACGTGCTCATCTTCTTGTTACTCTTAAAAACGAAAGTGTATCTTTTGATTTTATCAAGGATGTTTATCCATATGATGAAGACTTTAAAGATATTTGGAAAACTGTGGAACAAAAAATGGTGGTGAAGCTGGATTTTTGATACAAGATCGTTTTATTTTAAAGGATAATTGTCTATGTATTCCTCAAGGGTCATTGAGACTTCATTTGATGCAAGAACTACATGGCAGTGGTCTTGGTGTCATTTTGGTAAAGATAAGACAATTTTCTTGGTTAAAGAAAGATATTTTTGGCCTTCTTTAAAACGAGATGTTCAGAAATTTGTTCAAAAGCGCATGGTTTGTCAGCGTTCTAAAGGTACGATTCAAAACACTGGTTTTTATACTCCTTTACCCATTCTCGAAGCTCATTGGGTTGATGTTAGTATGGACTTTATTTTGGGACTACCTCGTACAACTAAAGGGCATGATTCTGTTATGGTTGTCGTGGATAGGTATTCCAAGATGGCACATTTTGTTGCATGTAAAAAAACAACAGATGCGTCAAACGTAGCTTATTTGTTCTTCAAGGAAATAGTACGTCTACATGGTCTACCTAAAACAATAACGTCTGACAGAGACACTTAATTCCTAAGCTACTTTTGGAAATCTCTTTGGATGAGACTAGGTACTAAACTGCAGTATAGTACAACTGCTGATCCACAGACTGATGGATAAACGGAGGTTTTTAATCGTTCACTTGGAAATTTGATTCGAGCAAAGAAAGCTGACAACAAAGAGAAACAATGGGATGTTTTGGTGTCTCACATGGAGTTTGCGTTCAATACTTCTATTAATCGATCAACATGAAAGACACAATTCGAGATTGTTTATTCTAAAGTACCAAATCATGTACTTGATTTAGTGGTTCTGCCAAAGATTTCAAAGTCTAATGTTCAAGCTGACAAGATGGTAGACAAAGCTGTTTAAATTCATCAAAAAGTAAAGACAAAGCTTGAAGTTTCCAATGCCAAATATAGAGAGACTACAGATCAACACAGGAGACTTAAACTTTTTCAAGTGGGAGATTAGGTTATGATTCATCTTCGTAAAGAACGTTTCCCTACGGGTACATACAACAAGACTAAGATGAAGAAATATAGTCCTTTCAGGATTTTGAAAAAGATAAGTGATAATGCTTATATAATTGATCTTCCTTCCGATTGGAATATCTCTAACATTTTCAATTGTCAAGAGATTTTTAATTTTCATGGAGACGTTTGAGTAACTCGTGGACGAGTTCTTTCAAGAGGGAGGGACTGATGTAGAACATCTCTAGTTCTTCTAGAATCTTCTCAACTTTTTTTTCAAGTTAAACACTTCCTGTTTTAGTCCTATGCTATTACTGTTTTTAGAGTCTTTCTCATTTTAGTCTTTTGCTCACGCCTATATATACATGCTTATTTCGTTTATTGTTTACACACTATTATTATCAAATTATTGAATACAACTCAGTTTGAGTAATCTTTATCTTTTCTCATCAAAGCTTATTAACTTTCATATGTTTTCTCACCTCTTTCGACTATTCTCACTCATCTCCAGCAAACTCCGTTTTGCTTTCTTCTTACAAGTGCTACATTATTTTCTCTCTCTTTTTTATTTATATCCTAAATTCAAAAACTTAAAAATTCATTTATTATCTTTTATGTTTTTAAGACATTTCAAGTTGATGCAAGTGCTTGCACTATATATATCATATGATACGATCAAACTTTTTTGGTTTTGTTATTTGTTGAAATCAAAAGTTCCGTTGATGGCTAAAGTGTTTCAAATTATGATTGTTGTTCATTTTAATTTGCAATCAACGTTTTTCAAGAATTGGTTTTGATAGGATAAATTTTATAGAACTCTACAAATCTCTATATTTGTTATGTTTGGTTGTTATACAATTCTCTAGAAATCTTGTTTTCATAACTTTTTAGAACTCTACAAATCTCTACAAGAATTAGATCAACTCTACAAAACTCTGTAAGTATTTTTCCAACTCCGTAGAACTCTCTAAAAATTGCTATTTTTTATGACTCTTTTTAAATCCATACAAATCTACAAAAGTATTTATTGAGTAAACCCCCGTTAATCTGTATAGAACTTGTTATGCAATTTCAAATGAAACTTTCGAAATCTGTAATCTGTGTATAAATTGTTTTTGAAGGTTAGTTTATGTTTAGATTGATAGATAGGGATAGTCTTGATTTTCGAAATAAATGTAGATATGCTTGATTGATTTATTTTCAATGGCTCACTACTGTTACAATCTGCTATTTAGACTGATAGAGATAAGGGTTTTTGGTTGGTGAAGTTGGTGTTGATATCTATTCTGTTGTGGATTTTGAAGACTTTCAATGACATTTATGTGTATTTATGCCTTAGAGAAAGTCTTGCAAAATATGAAAGATTTTGGGAGACTTCTACAAAAACTTAAAATTTCATTTATTATCTTTTATTTTTTAACAGATTTGATTTACAAAAATTTAAATATTATTTCAATTATATAAAATATAATGCGGAAAAGAAATAACACAGACACCAGAAGTTTTGTTAACGAGGAAACCGCAAATGCAGAAAAACCCCGGGACCTAGTCCAGATTGAATACACAATGTATTAAGCCGCTAGACACCATCCTACTACAAGCTAACTTCGGACTGGACTATAGTTGAACCCCAGTCAGTCTCCCACCAATCCAAGGTACAGTTGTACTCCTATGCCTCTGATCCCAGCAGGACACTGCGTACTTGATTCCCTTAACTGATCTCACCCACAACTAATAGTTGTTGCAACCCAAAATCACAGACTTGATAATAAACGAATCTGTCTCACATAGAAAAGTCTATCAAAAGGATAAATTGTCTCCCACGAGATAAACCCTAGGTTTTGTTCCGTCTTTAGATATGAAATCAAGGTAACATGAACCAATTGATAATCTGAGACTTATATTCCGAAGAACAAGCCTAGATTAATCAATCACCTCTCAACAATCCTTCCTGACTACACAGGCGGTTTGTCGAGGAATCACAAACAGTGAGACGAAGATGTTTGTGACTTCTTTAACTTGCCTATCGGAGAACTCTCACGTTCTCAAGCCAATCAAAGATTGTACTCGTACGATAGAAGACGAAAGATCACCCAACTACGATAGGCAATATAAAGATCACCCAACTACGATAAAAGTTGTATCGATTAGTCCGCTTCACAATCCCAATGAAGTCTTTAAGTCGTTAACCCGATTTTAAGAGAAGAAAATCAAAGGTTAATGGAGATGGAAACTCTAGTTTAACGCACTAGTATCACACAGACGTGTGGGGATTAAGTTTTGCTCTAGCTAGATGTCTCCTATATATAGCCTTCAAATCAGGGTTTTGCCTTAGTTACAAATCAATCCATATTCACCGTTAGATGAAAACCTAATTTAGATTCAAGCTAATATTTCTCAACTGTTAGATCGAAAAACAAATCTTGTCACACACACTTAGGTAAACGTTTACTGGGTTCGTGAAAACCATGCCCAAACGTGTACGTGTATGATTCAACATGATAACCCAAAAGGTCAACCATATGAGCATCTCATACTAACCATGTTCTTCTTCACCATAACTAGTTCAATTGACTCAATATGAGCTAGTTAGAGAGTCGTTCAATTGCTATGAGATCTTATGTAACTACACAAGACACAATTGAAACAAAGATGATTCGATTCGATTAGAACCGGCTCATGAACATTATAGCCATGATTTGCATAAAGCATTCCTTAATAATTAATGTTTCATGTTCAGAGTACATCTTTAGATCATAACCTCTTAAGCCACAAACAAGTTCGCGGACTTAAGCTAATCGGTTGAGTTTTCCAAACTCAGCGGAAATTCTCGGAAAGAGAACTTCTGCCAGTTCGCGGACTTCGCACACAAACGAGTTTTGGAAAATCCAGCAGAAATTCTCGGTCGAGAACTTCCGCCAGTTCGCGGACTGGGTTCGCGGACTTGGCAAGCCAATTCCACAATCCTACCGATTTCTCTTAATCAACAAAGTTTGAAAAACTTCGGTTCAAGGAATACATGGTTATGTAATCTAAACTCTCATTTCAACCATTGAGACATTCTCAGAGGACGCTATGTAGCCTTTATTCACAGACCGATTCACGTCAGAGCAATTCTCAAAAGTGATTGAAACTTTTCATGACTTTCGTCACTAGGTGAAGATAAACCCGATCAAAGCGAAACGCTTTACCAACACACGATTTCGAGAAAAAGATAAGCAATGAATACTCAGCTCGAAATGTCAAGTGTGCATGATCTAGTCTATATAACATACAACTTTTGTCTCATAAGAAGTAGGAGATAGAGTAGATAGACTTTTGAGTGATAGATAAGTTCAAGTCTTCACATACCTTTTTGTTGATGAAGTTCCACGGTTCCTTGTGTAGATCTTCGCGTTGTCGTTGAATCGCCATGAAGTTCTTGAGCTCATCTACACTTTTCTTATCCTAGTCCGAGACTTAGCTAATAGGCTAGAAATCAAGACTTATAGTTTTGATCACTAACATTGACAAACGTGCTTGATATAGCAACGCATGCGAGGTCGACCGAGCTATGCTCTAACACTTTGATTGCTGCCCCTAGTGCACTTTCTTTGTTCAATTATGTCATGAAAACTATTTGTATCTTCTTGAATTTGTTCAGCGAACATAAAATTATATCATGAGTACTGCTATTTTATGCACAGATGTATGAAAATATGGAATGCAATTACTTTAAGATGCTTTACACATGATTCTTCTAAAAACTGCGATGCTGCGAAAAAGCAAGTGACATGATGAGATCAAATTTTAGTTCTCTTGTGAAACTTATTGTGTCTGAACTGGTGATATAGACAGTTTGAAGTATTTTTTATTTCGTCACATCCTTAGATCTCGTTTCAAGCTACTGGAAAATAAAATTGTCAGTGATATAGTTAACTTATTGCAATAATGACGTTCCTCTTATTAGTAAGTCTTGTTTTTCTTAATTTCATTGATTTCGTCTTAATTTTAGCTGTTCCCCTGATTCTTGTGTACATGTTTCGACTTCCGAGTTCCGAATCTTGTTTGACTTGTTACGCAGAGTCTGCTTTTGTACTTATGTAACCAGGTAGAATCTAATAGCCACCTTGTACACTAGGAACTTCTTGACAATGTGGGACATTGTTGGAAAAAAAGATCTGGATTACAGAATAGAGGGATATTGTATTCTGAAATTATGACTGTATGGATAACCTCACATACACACACTGCATTCATGCTTGGGATCGATTTCTTCTTTCAAAAGTATGTCTCATATCTGTTGATTTCTGTTTTGAACATGTGAATGACAGATAAGAAAGAATGACCTTATCAAATGCTGTTGCCAAAGCAACCAATATGGTGATCATGGTATGAAAAGAGTCGCAAGACCTACATCATCATTTTTTTTGCAGTAACGATTTTAGAAAATCATCTAATAGCAGCAAATTGTGACTGCTAGATGTGATAAATGGAGGTCAGAGTTTGTTTGGAATTTCACTACTATTATTCTTGTACCTTATGGTTCCTCATGTTACCGTAAAGCTACCAGTATTGTCGCTTATACTTTCTGCAGGAAAGACAATTGAAATTCAACTCAGAAAGTGTACAGGAGACGCATATCTAGTACCTTCAAAAATTATGTCTAATTTTTCTTTCTCTGTAAATTCTGTAACATACCCTCCTTGGGTGATAATAGCATTAACTGAATACCAATCACCTTTTGTTTCTTTTTTCGCCGAGTAATGTATAAATTTGATTCCAAATGCAAAGCATATGCCAACCAACTTGAAAGGATCGTGTTATTTATCCTTTGTGCATGTAAAGATATAACTTGGCAATTTCTATAAACAACTTGGATGGGAAACTGCACCAACAGCAACAGCAATCACATTCTTTCAGAAGGATTTTGCAGGACTGTTAGACACCGCCTCGAGCAACCAATTCTGAGCCGAGAAATTCAGTTGCTTATAATGAGGCTGTTTGGTAACGATTATAATAAGTGATTATGAGTCCATAATCAATTCTGAGAGCCATAATCAATTCTGTTTTGGTCTGATTATTATAATCGATTATTATAATCATAATCTAAAAATCATTTATTTCTATAAAGGGTAAAACTTGTTTTTAAAATTTAAAATAATTGATTATCCTTTTATAAACAAAAAACTCGGGTTTTATTTTTTCTTTTCTATTTTCGATAAAACCAACCGAGAGGAGAACGAGAGAAGAAGAAAATGGGGAAGAAAAACCTAGATCCGATTTCTGCCCTCTCTAAGTTCGCCAATCTTCTACCCTCCTCATATTTTTTCATCAGCAACTTCCAATCTCGACGATCGATCTCCCTCTTCTTTCAGATTTCTGTTGAAACCAAATTAAGGTGGTGACTTCATCTTCCTCAAATTTGAAGAACATTTTTATCCAAATCAAAATCGTAAGTTTTCTTTAGTGGGTTTTCAATTTTGTCTTTGTTAATTTGGGTTTAGTATGTTAAGTGTTTTGCTCTGCTCTTGTTTTGGAAATCCCACCAACCGTTTGTGAAATTGCCCCAATGGTATTTACTAACATTTTCTTAAAATTGGGTTCATTAGAATGTCATCTCGAGACCCGCCAAATGGAGTAATAGTATGGAAAAAAGCCTATGTGAACTTTTTGATCGTTCAAATACTTGGTGGTAAGAAGCCAAAATCATTTCTGAAAGAAGCTTGGACTGGTGTAAAAGATGAATTCAACAAGAAAAATGGACAGAATTTAACTATGGATCAGATTAAAAATAGGTATAATGTGTTGAGGATGAGACACAATGACATGAAGAAGCTCATGTCTCTTAGTGGCTTTGAATGGGATCGGAAGATAAAAAGATTATAGTTGACGACGAAGGAGTGTGGGATGCATATATTCAAGTAAATTTAATTGACATCACCCTCTTTGTTGTTATTGTAGGTTGTATTTTGATTTGTGAATTATTGTGGGCAGTAGTCAGTAGATAATTTTGAGGGATCCGCCTCATTTCCATACAACACCTGAGGTACAAATATTAATAGCAGCATGTGCAATTCACAATTTCATTAGGACGAATCCAAGTCGATGGAACTGTTTGCATATTATGCAAATGAGAAAATGTCATAGATGTTGATACATCCCCGCTTTGATGAACCGGCATTTAGTGGTATGTACGCACATCAACAAAGAAGAAGTGAAATGAATCACGTGAGAGATGAAATTGCCGATGCCATGTATAGGTTCCGAATACCGAAACTAGCTAAGATCAACGCTAATGTATTGAAGATCTATGATTAAATTTGTGTGTTGTGGTTTATAAAAAAACACTAAAATGATAATGATAAACATGTACCAAACAACTTCTCAATTTAATCATTTTTCATTTTTTGATAATCAATTATTGCAGAAAGTTGTTTGTTAAAATTTATTTCAAAAAAAATGATTATGATATAATCATTTTTCAGTTTATGATTATCTATAATCATAAATAGATAATCATAATGGTTACCAAACAAGGCCAATGAGGAGCAATAAGAACTCCATCAATTTTAAAATGTGATTTCTGAGTATACTTCTCACTAATAGTATACTTCTTCTGTATGAGGTGTAGAAGACATCAAGTAATCTTACATACTCCAACCTAGTGACAGTCGGGAAAGGTGATTAAGTTTTTGCAATGATGGAGATCTAATCTTTTTAAATTTGGGAGGCAGGTGACAACAGATGCAGGTAATTCTTGAATATCTGTAAATGAGATATCAAGGGGCCTTGGGTGTTTTAAAGATCATGCATCTGGAAGGTCATTACATCGAGAGTAAAATCTTAAATTTTTCTGTTACTTGTAAATATATTCTAAGCAGGAAATTACACTTGCAAAAATACTATAATATCTGTAAAGTACAGGACTACAAACCCTCTCTTGAAGGAACTATAAAAGAACTTTTCTAGGACCACCAACCTTTTTCTTCAACTGTCGAGCAACATAACGTTCTCGGGCTGCTAGAATTTTACTGTTGCAGTCGTCCGCTTCCTTCTTTGGAAGAAGATCTGAGACACAATGTCCCTGCAAAGTGTCTTCTGGAGTTGCAAATCCACCACTAAGCTTGTTTACATCTACTTTCTTAAGTTTCTGTAAAATTGGCTCCACCCATGACACCTCCACTGCACAAACACTGCGCATGAAAGGATGAGACGTAGCAATAAGTTCATGGTACACAACATAGTTGGGTAGCATTCCGTCTTCCCCCGCCTTCAACACTGATGATGGATGTACCTTAACAAGCTGTTGTTTGAAACCAAGTGTTTTGTAGCCGTTGTGATAAATCATCTGCTCGGCCAATTGGCTTGCATAACCTACGGACAGTGCCCTTCTCAAGTTTTTATAATCTTGATGGGTTTCTTGTTGTCTTTGTTTTGTTTGCACATCCATTGGCCCTTTTGCTATATATTTTCTGCATTATTTGAGACAATTGTTTCCTGACATCCTTGGTGAAAATCATTCCTTGTACCTGCAAGTCATTCTCTGCGCACCTACGCGGATCATAGCTGGCTCGATCCCAATCTTCATACACTTGGAGCAACTGGATGTGATCACCCCATCCAGAACCGTCCGGTAAAACTGAATGAGCATGTTTCCTCTTCTTGTCGATAACCTTACTCTGAGTGGGAAGTAAAGATGTTTCTGCTTATAACATTGCAACAACACTCAGTGCCTGTGACAAGCATCCATACTCATTTGCCTCGATCAGGGTTCTTGAAAGTGAAGGTTCCAGCGGCAGCTCAGACATTGTTCTTCCAATTTGTGTAATTGCTCCACTTTCATCAACAACACTATTCTCTGTGCATAAAGCCTAATTCAGTAGTTAATATTGAAACTTGGGATTTTCGGTAATAAGCTTTGTTCTGAACTTGAAGCTTGTGTGGACTTGTTCTAAACAAGTGCTACCAGACATTGGGCAAATATGGGTTCGATTGAGATTTGTTTCACCACCAGCCAAACAGGCCCAGAGAAGCAATTGATTTAAATATTTTGAGTGTATATCTTTCTCTGTACACAAGCTTTTCTGCAAGTCTTCAATGGTAAAAAGAAGACGAAGACATAGTCTTTCAAAATCTTTCAATTCTGTCAATTGCAGAAAGAGCTGATCAAAATTTTTCCCGACAATGATCTTCAGAAGTTCAATTTCATCCACATCATCAGTTGCATCATCATCGTCATCACCATCAGAAGCCGCTTCATCTATATGTTTGGAGCTGTAGGGCATAGGACTATGTTTTGATTCTGCTGCACCATCAAGAAGAAATAGAAGCTCCAAAAGCTGCAATAGAGTGTCTGAGGGTTTCTGGATTGCACAGATAAGGAACCCCTCAGCTGGTCGAGATTGTAGGGAGGGACAATCTGCACAAAATTAAAAGGCATGGGGCCTCTAGTTTCCAGCTTACTCTTAACCCACTCCCCAACCATGTGGCATTTCTCTTTAAAGGAAAGATACAATTGAATTTCCTTGTCATAGGGTCCAGGCTCTGATGGAATATCCACAATCTGCAGAAATTTGCGTCCTGGGAGGCACTTATCAAGTGCAAGAAACTATGCGACTGGGCCACTCTCCCCATGCTGGAACGATTCTGAAAACTAGCAATGCAGATGAGCTGAAAACCAGTAAGGAGGCTTCAATTTCTCTAGCAGATCTCCAGCAGCTTTACTTCCCAGGGTTTTTTCTTGAATCTCTTTTTTAAATAAGGTTTGAAGTGAAGCAGTTGCTACCGATTTCCATAGTCGGTGATACCAACATGCCGATCATGTGAGAGAAAAATATCTATAGGTTCTTCAACTTGCACGAGCTTTTGTAGACACCGTACTCGCGCACATGATAGATAGATCGAATATCATTCTCGCTATAAGGAGGCCTCTTGTAATGCCCCAAGTGGTATTGGCGTGCATTGTAAATTCCAGACAGTCCAGCAATACGTAAGGTTCCGAACTTTATCTCCCCAGCAAATCTCAAGAAACATATATTAGGCGCTGTCCACCCTCCGTAATACAATTCCCACAAGTAATTGGATGTTTCATGACTCCCACCAACAAAGACAGTAGGAAACGGAGCAACTTCTTGACCCGAGTAATACTTCCAGAATAAATTCATACTTCTGTATGTTGGCTTCACATTTAAACTCTCCAAATCCTCCTCATTCCTTACAGCCTGAAAGTCACAACAGATTAGCAAATCAATTTTTGTCTTCTAAACTTTCTCCAAATGTAATAAAGTCCCATTTACACCATCTAGGTCTCAATGCATACATCCTTCTACTGCAATTAACCACTTAATAATCAAATAATTAAAAGCTTGATTCCACTGTGACTTCAAAATCCAAACCCCAAAGGTTCAAAATCTCCATGAATACATCCTTGAATTCTGCTTTAAGAAACTTCCCTAAACCAATTTGAATTTGAATTTGAATTTTTTTGAAGAATCAATTTTCATTATCGGAAATCCTGACTATCTTGTAATTACTGATATTGCTATCATAAACGAACCCTTATCTAACACAGTACTTTGAATCAATCAGAAAATCGGATAGTCGCACTTCAATGTTCATATGATCAGCAGTTGAATAGTGTTGCAAATTCACACCACTACCTATTTTAGCACTAGAAATACCTAAGCAAATCAAACCATTACAGAAACCCAGTGTTACAGTGGCTTCAGTTTTCCTATATTCAAATGGGTAATCAATTTTGATGAAGCGGAAGCTGATGAAAATGAAATTGAATTGTAACCTACGGATTTGATCATAGGGGTCATACCTAGATCATACTGAGATTGACCAAATATGAGTCTAGGGTTATTACTATTGTTACTTTAAATTGTAAGATTAGGTGATTCTTGATAAAACTAGGTTTAGAAAGTAAACTACACCAATATATGAAATTAACTGAGAAAATTATTTACCTGAATCTGTTCCGAAAGTCTCCACCACACCAAATTGACATTTCTTCAAAACATGGTGAGAGACTGTTAAAAGGAGGAAATGAACAAGGCATTGGCTTTTCATTCGCTTTTATAATGCTACGAAACATTAGTCCCACAGCGTCTAAAATTCAAACTTGGGTTATCAAGCATCGACCTGCTCGAACAGGCTACGTCTGAGCCCTTGCCGCCCAGCTTGTTTACTTGTGGCAAGGGCTACGTCTATTTGGTTTCACTTTTCTTCTTAATAAAAAATAAAACTGCTTAATTCAGCAAGGGCGGTGGCAAGGTTGCCATTTTTGTTTTTTTTTTTGGAACTTACAGAAAAAATCTCTACCTAAGTACAACATAAATCAACATGAAAAAACTACAAAACTTATCTAAACCCAACAATGTCGATACACTTGGTTTATCAGTCTGATCTAGCATTTCAATGCAAAAAGGAGAAACAAACAGGATAGATATAAAATGTAGCCTAATTGGATCCTCTGTATTCAAAATTAAGCGAGATAACAAAATAAAGTTTTGTACTAATAACAGAATTCCTAGCGTCTCTTAAAGCAGCTTAACGCTTGCCACCACCACCACCCAAGCTTTGCTCCCTTTGGTTGGGCACCCTTGGCCACCTTACCCCGAGTCTTCTGTGTCTTGGACATTACTTATGCTTTTTTAGGTTTCTTCTCATCCTTGGACTTCTTAACTCTCTCCTTGACTTCACTGAAAAAACCACACAATACAAAATCAGTAAAACAGAA
The DNA here is from genome assembly GCA_023531295.1 of Papaver armeniacum. Taxonomy (NCBI): domain Eukaryota; kingdom Viridiplantae; phylum Streptophyta; class Magnoliopsida; order Ranunculales; family Papaveraceae; genus Papaver; species Papaver armeniacum. Next base: position 65,956 of record JAJJWW010008867.1, read on the forward strand.
CTACGTCAACAAACATCAAGTTTAAATGTCAGAGACTATGTTGTTCAACTAAGAAAAGTGAAAGCAACAAAATCATACCGAAGATCGGCTTCACTAGCCTTGCCGCCCAGCTTGTTTACTTGTGGTAAGGGCTACGTCTATTTGGTTTCACTTTTCTTCTTAATAAAAAATAAAACTGCTTAATTCAGCAAGGGCGGTGGCAAGGTTGCCATTTTTGTTTTTTTTTTTGGAACTTACAGAAAAAATCTCTACCTAAGTACAACATAAATCAGCATGAAAAAACTACAAAACTTATCTAAACCCAACAATGTCGATACACTTGGTTTATCAGTCTGATCTAGCATTTCAATGCAAAAACGAGAAACAAACAGGATAGATATAAAATGTAGCCTAATTGGATCCTCCCTATTCAAAATTAAGCGAGATAACAAAATAAAGTTTTGTAGTAATAACAGAATTCCTAGCGTCTCTTAAAGCAGCTTAACGCTTGCCACCACCACCACCAAGCTTTGCTCCCTTTGGTTGGGCACCCTTGGCCACCTTACCCTGAGTCTTCTGTGTCTTGGACATTACTTACGCTTTTTAGGTTTCTTCTCATCCTTAACTCTCTCCTTGACTTCACTGAAAAAAACCACACAATACAAAATCGGTAAAACAGAACTACGTCAACAAACATCAAGTTTAAATGTCAGAGACTATGTTGTTCAACTAAGAAAAGTGAAAGCAACAAAATCATACCGAAGAGCGGCTTCACTAGCCTTGCCGCCCAGCTTGTTTACTTGTGGCAAGGGCTACGTCTATTTGGTTTCACTTTTCTTCTTAATAAAAAATAAAGCTGCCCAATTCGGCAAGGCGGTGGCAAGGTTGCATTTTTGTTTTTTTTTTTTTTTTTTTTTTGGAACTTACAGAAAAAAATCTCTACCTAAGTACAACATAAATCGGCATGAAAAAACTACAAAACTTATCTAAACCCAACAATGTCGATACACTTGGTTTATCGATCCGATCAACATTTCAATTCAAAAACGAGAAACAAGCAGGATAGATATAAAATGTAGCCTAATTGGATCCTCTCGTATTCAAAATTAAGCGAGATAAAAAAATAAAGTTTTGTAGTAATAACGAAATTCCTAGCGTCTCTTAAAGCGACTTAACGCTTGCCACCACCACCACCAAGCTTTGCTCCCTTTGGTTGGGCACCCTTGGCCACCTTACCTGAGTCTTACGTGTCTTGGACATTACTTCTGCTTTTTTAGGTTTCTTCTCATCCTTAGACTTCTTAACTCTCTCCTTGACTTCACTGAAAAAAACCACATAATACAAAATCAGTAAAACAGAACTAGTCAACAAATATCAAGTTTAAATGTCAGAGACTATGCTGTTCAACTAAGAAAAGTGAAAGCAACAAAATCATACCGAAGAGCGGCTTCACTAGCCTTGCCGCCCAGCTTGTTTACTTGTGGCAAGGGCTACGTCTATTTGGTTTCACTTTTCTTCTTAATAAAAAATAAAACTGCTTAATTCAGCAAGGGCGGTGGCAAGGTTGCCATTTTTATTTCTTTTTTTTGTTTTTTTTTTTGGAATTTACAGAAAAAATCTCTACCTAAGTACAACATAAATCAGCATGAAAAAACTACAAAACTTATCTAAACCCAACAATGTCGATACACTTGGTTTATCAGTCTGATCTAGCATTTCAATTCAAAAACGAGAAACAAACATGATAGATATAAAATGTAGCCTAATTGGATCCTCTGTATTCAAAATTAAGCGAGATAACAAAATAAAGTTTTGTAGTAATAACAGAATTCCTAGCGTCTCTTAAAGCATCTTAACGCTTGCCACCATCACCACCAAGCTTTGCTCCCTTTGGTTGGGCACCCTTGGCCACCTTACCCCGAGTCTTCTGTGTCTTGGACATTACTTCTGCTTTTTTAGGTTCCTTCTCATCCTTAGACTTCTTAACTCTCTCCTTGACTTCACTGAAAAAACCACACAATACAAAATCAGTAAAATAGAACTACGTCAACAAACATCAAGTTTAAATGTCAGAGACTATGCTGTTCAACTAAGAAAAGTGAAAGCAACAAAATCATACCGAAGAGCGGCTTCACGAGTTGCATCTCTGACTTCGGGTTTCTCGGCTCTTCTCTTTTGAATCGCCTCCAGAGTAGCACCAACAATTGACCTAGAGTAGGGCTTCTTGGTAACACAACGCCTCTTCTTTACTGCCTCTGCAGCAATGTCCTGCAAACAATTAAAAAAAAAAGGATATTAGTCACAAAAAAGCACTCCATACTTGACATAAAAAAAATTAGTAACTTGTAAATTTACTTGATCCTACTATAAGCTTCCACGATTATTCATATCCATGGCACAAAATTTATAAAACAAAAGGACAACCCCCAAACAATTACCTTCTTGTGTTGCTTCCTGTACATGGTTGTCCATGTAAGCTTTGAGGGCTTCAACTTGTTGTGGAAATACCTCCTACATTTTGAGTTAACGAAAAGTAACACCTACCAAGCAACAAACTCATCACTCAAATGGACCATTACAGGAAAAATCTCAACAATCCAGTTTCAACAAATAACAATTCCATGATACACAAATACTTTACCTGAGAATCACTCCTGATAAATCCAATACCTCTGTCAGGGTAAATCTTTGCACCACTGAATCGACAAAGTTCAGTCCTGTAAATCCACAACAATATAAATATCAACACCAAATCACCAACTAAAAACTCTTATCTCTATCAATCCAAATAGCAGATTCTAACAGTAGTGAGCAATTGACAACAAATCAATCAAGCATATCTGCATCTATTACTCATCAACCCTAATTCGAAAATCAAGACTATCCACATCTATCGATCTAAACGTAGACTAACCTTCAAAAACAATATACAACAATTTCTACACATATTTCATTTGAGATTACATAACAAGTTCTACAAAGATTAAGATTTCCAAAGTTTCGTTTGAGATCGAGATAACAAGTAAAATAGAACGATAAACCCTAAAATGATTTCTGAAAGATTGAAGACTAACAATCTGAATAGTGATTGTACATCATCTACTCCTTTTGACTTCTTCTGAATCTCAACTGCAACAAATCCCCAGAAACATGTTCTCCAATCCTGAAGCATGTGTACATCATCACTAGTTGTCTTCCCTCCATAGAATTCAATTCCAACAGCTTCACCAGTTCCAGTGACTGTACCTGCAATTCCCCATTCTCTTGTTTTAGCTTTCAATGCATACTCCACCTATCAGCATTACAATCATTCTGATACCACCAATTACTCATTCCTCCTTTTCCATGTTATTCTCAGTACCAACAACATCTTCAAGAACTCAATCACAGCAGCACCTCATGTTCCCTGCACTTGCATTGTTGCCACTGTAATCCATCTCAGTAACACCACCTCAGCTCAATGCTCTTCTCAGCCAACCAAGCCATTTCAGCTGCACAATCAATCATGCCATTACAGTAGCAACTTCAACAGCATCAGTGCAATTCCATCTCTAATGTCTCGAATTATCTCAAGAACAGCACCTTCATCTCTCACAGACCGAACCCATCATTCAACCACCTACCTGAGTTCAATTTCTCTTCTTCCACGAACCCATCTCGCTGCCAACTCTTAATCATCCACTGAAACCCAATTCCTAAATCAAATCAAACCCATCTTTCTTTGTAATAGCTGCAACCACCACCAACACATAACCCATTATCTGCAGCTTCAAAATCTTGTTTTAACTCCATCCATTAAACCCATTTTAATCTCCAATTTCGATCTCTTAGCAGTGACTATCAACAGCACCAACATCTTGTATTCTCAGCGATATCATTCCCGATCTAAGAACTTCAAACCCATCATTCCACAGCCATCACCATCTTTGATTCAACAGCAGGTACTCGACCTCCAAAACCCTAACTTCCTTCTCAGATTCAATTGACAGGACAGAGTTTCTTCTTAATCTTCTTCTCCTCTTCAGGAATCCGTCGAAACCTCTTTAATCACATCTCAATACAAATCAGTAGTTCTCATTTCTCCTTCTTAATCTCTTAATCTCTCTGTGAATTCACCTCTTCCTTTCAATGATAAACATTGGAGCTGCCATAGCTCAGTTCTCTGAAATTGAGATAGAAACTCGATCTAGTTTAAGGCATGTAATGACCAAAATTACTATAGGCGCCCAGAACTTTGATAAGGACCACCTAAGCAATCTTTTCAATTGTCAGTTCTGCGAAACTGACAGTTCAGCTCCGATAACAAATTTCGCAACTCTGATACGCTTCAAACACTCGCAGCTTCTTCATACGATGTCAGAATGATCTCATTCTTTCGCCACTGGCTTCGTCTTTTCGTTGTCTCCAAGATGATGAGAAGAGTTTCTGGATTTGAGCTAGTTCCACTTCCTTTCTTCTCCAATGACTCCATTGCACCTAATAAACTCAAAAGCAAACATAAGATACATAATTTACAAGAAAACTCGCAAAGAAAGCATAAACAATAGATAAATATCAAGGTGTTTACAACACCTATCAAGTATATTCCTTCTTGTATTTCAGATGAAGACAATACAGCCCTAATAGCAGTTCCCACTTCACAAGAAATTCATAATGCATTAAAACTTATGGATCCTTGGACTTCCCCAGGACCAGATGGGTTTCCACCTGGTTTTTATCAATCTCAATGGTTGTTAGTCCAAGATGATATTTGCATAACAGTTCAATCATTCTTAAGTTTTGGTTACATTATAAAGAAACTCAACAACACTAGAATAACTCTAATTCCCAAGTGTCCATCAGCTCACAAGCCCGAAGACTTCAGACCCATTGCTTTATGTAATACAATTTACAAGCTTATCTCCAAAATTATTGCACTCAGACTAAAGAAACATACGGAGAAACTTATTTCTCCAATGCAATCTGCCTATGTTCCTGGCAGACTCATTTCTGAGAATGTTTGTCTTGTTCAAGAGCTTGTGAAGGCTATGAAAAGGAAAAAAGGAAGAACAGGCCATCTTGCTCTTGAGATGGATATGTCAAAGGCTTTTGACAGACTTGAATGGTGTTTTCTCATGGATGTGCTTAAAAAATTTGGTTTTTGTGAAAAATTTTGTCATCTCATAATGCAATGTATCAGTACTATACAGGTGGAAATCATGGTAAATGGGTCTCCCACTAAAGCTTTCAAACCTTCAAGATGAATTAGACAAGGAGCTCCACTATCTCCTTATCTTTTTATCCTTGCTATGGAAGCTTTCTCAAGGCAGCTGAATCATTGTGAGAACAAGAATATGTTAACAGGTATGAAGATTTCAAGAAGTGCTCCAAAAATTAACCACTTATTATTTGCAGATGATTGCTTACTCTTCTGTAAAGCAAACCAGTTGCAAACTAATAATCTCCTCAAGCTAATTCAAGATTTCAGTGCTTGTTCTGGACAACTCATTAATTTTCACAAGTCTGCTATCTACTTCAGCAATAACATGAATCCACACTCCTGTCAGATCATTAGTGGTCTTCTTCAAGTCAGGGAATTGAATATTGAAGACGAGAAGTATTTAGGGCTTCCTTTTTTTATTGGCAGAAATAGGAAAATACCTTTCTCTAGTCTTGTCAATAAAATGGAGAACAGATTATCAAAGTGGAATGACTCAAATATGTCTGAATCTGGTAGAGGAGTTAAGATCAAAAATGTTACTAATGCAGTTCCAGTTCATCACATGACAACTTTCAAGCTGCCAGATAACACAGTTGATCAACTAAATTCAATACAACAAAAATTTTGAAGGAACAAAAAATCTAATAGAGGTAGGCATCTTATTACTTGGAGGGAGGTTAACAATTCCAAGGAAGAAAGAGGTCTAGGTTTCAGAGATTTACACTTATTCAATAGAGCTCTTCTTTCCAAATCTGCATGGAAATTGTGTTCTGATACTACTTCTATTTGTTCCACTTCTCTGAAAGCCAAATATTTTCATGATGGTAACATCTTCACAGCTTGAGATAATGATAATTCAACTTGGTCTTGGAGGAGTATAAGCTCGGAAGCGCCTTTCATTAAAACTCACGATTCTTTGGTGCGTTGGAAATGGTCAAAAAATCTTAATTTGGTCACATAGATGGATCCCTGAACTGGCTCTTCCTCTAGAACCAAAAAATGGTGCTCTAAGAGCAACCGCAGTGGGCGACTAAACCCATTTATTTGGTAAAAGAACCAGACGTAGGGGGACGGACCATCGACCAAATCCCAAACTAAACCCAAATTCGCGACTATATTTGGTCTGGGACCAAAAACCATACCCAAATTTAGTCGAGCGGTGATATAGTGTTCGCCCCACACCAGGCGTTGATATACTCCACGCCCCACACCAGGCGAACGTAAAGTCTACGCCCCACGCCAGGCGTGCTTTATACCTCCGCCCCAATTTTTTTATTTTTTTTTCCTTTAATGTGGGGCGTGGTTTATACCTCCGCCCCACTCATTTTTTTAGGATGTTTATATGGGGCGTGGATTAACCAACGCCCCATTGTTTTTTTTTTTTTTTTGTTTTTTTTTCTTTTCTTTTTCTTTTTTACATTTTCTTATCCAGGCGAACGTATACTTCACGCCCCGCACCAGGCGAACGTATACTTCACGCCCCACACCAGGCGTTGGTATAGTTTACGCTCCACCAAAATTTAGTCTTCCACCCGTAGCGTCACACCAGACTAAACCCAAATTTTGGTCTTTTTTTCCCTCTTTGATCTTTGGTTTTACTCGCACCACTGCAGTTGCTCTAAATGCTCAAGATTACACTTATCTTCATCAACTTTTCTCTACAGATTCAGACGGTTGGAATTAAGATCTAATTCTTTCTCTATTTGATCCTCATGTTGCTGCTCTAATACTGAACATCTCTGTGCATACTTCTCAAGAAGATAAAGCGATATGGACACTTGAAAAAAGTGGTAAATTCTCGGTGAAGTCAACCTACAACAGTTGCTCAAAGATAGAAATGGTAACACTTCGGTTGGAACAAGAATGCGAGAATATATTTAAGAAGTTATGGAGGTTACAGTTCCGCCAAGAACAAAACAACACTTGTGGAAATGTCTTAAGAGAATTATCCCTACAAAAGATAAACTCCAAGGGATTATTCAAGATGAGAACTACAACTGTCCTTTTTTCTCCCATGAATCGGAAGCTGAGATCATATTATCCTTCATTGCCCTATTCCAAAGCTATTTGGTTTGCTCTAATGGAGTGCACATTGATCGGGGTATATTGCTAGTAGACTGGTTATGTGTTTGGTTTGATAAACTTCTTGAGACAATTGCGGGAAGGTCGACTTGTGCAAGATAGCAATCATATCTTGGTGCACCTGGATTTCTAGGTGTGATGTGGTTTTCAAAGGATTGCACCATCGTGGAGAACATCATTCGGAGAGATGCAAAGAGAATTTGTTGTCTTAGACTATCAACCTATCAAAAATCACGAAACGGAACCTCAAAATAGGATTAATCTTCTTTTGGCGGCCACCTCTCGATGAATTACTTTAAAATAAATTCGATGGTTCATTTATTCCGGATAATAATCTTTTGGCGGAATTGGTCTAATTTGTCGTGATTTTGCAGGTGCGCATCATGGAACAAAATGCTTCTACTTAACTAATGTGACAAGTCCAGAGCAAGCTGAGAGTAAAGCTTTATGGGAGGCAATGCAGTGGGCATTGGAGAAAAATCTGGAGAAAGTCATTTTTGAGCTGGATGCAAAGCTTGCGGTGGATGCTGTCTTGGGAGGTTCTATAAACGTGGACTGGAGAACTCATAATTTGATTTTAGATATAAAGAACTTGTTAAGGTCTCATTCCTTTTGGCAATGCTGCTATGTGCCTAAAGAGAAAAATAAAGTTGCAGACTCTCTTTCAAAATTAGCTAGAACTCAATGTATTAGTGGTGTTTGGATTATCGCTCCTCCGGTTGAAATCTTGGATCAATTACATAAGGAGGCACATAATGTAACCACTACTTAAACTTCAATGAGATTTTTCAGTTTCAAATAATAAAAAAAAAAAAAAAAAAAACTAATGTAATACATCATACACAAATACATTACCTGAGAATCACTCTTGATAAATATAATACCTCTGCCAGGATAAATCTTTGCACCACTGAATCGACAAAGTTCAGACCTAGAAACACTTTGATTTTCACACTTTCACCATCATTTCTTTTTTCTCTGATATAAAACCCAATCCGTAATTGGAAGATAATACTTGAGGAAATGCACCCCTTACAAATCTCTACATACAAACCAAATTACTTGAAGGATATTGTGCCTACTAGAGCTAGAATTGCTAGCGATAAAACTGGAATTGAGTGGCATTGTTGTTTCAGTAATCGTAGTCTGGAATATGTTGACATCTGTTCTGTGATTGTAGTTATGCTAGATCAATTTGGTTTGCAGTAGGTACTAACATCTCTGATATTTTAAAAACTTTTAATTGCTTACTTGATTGGGTTGAAAGTTGGTCTCATAATAATAATCTGAATCAGAATAATCATGTTGTGTCAGAAAGTTACATTTGCATACTTATGTGTCCAATTTGGTACATTTGGAAAGATATGTGCAATCTGTTATTTCAGAGTACCACACCAAATCCACATGCTACTATTATAAGAAATTAGAGTTTAGTCAACCAATGTAATATCTCTGTTGCTTATCTCAGAACTAACCATAGTCCTTTTCATAAACTTCAGAAGCCTGGATTTGGGAGTATTTTCCATCCATTAGAACTTTTTCTGACTCCAACTGCTCCATTTCTGATTCAATTAGTGCCTTCATTTTTGTGCGGTCTCTATCTCTGGGGTAAGGCTAAGTCCTATGGGCTAGATATCTAGCTGCTAGATTGGCCATCCACGTCAGCCTGGGCAACCTCCTAAGTCCTATGGGATGGCCAATCTAGCAGCGAAACTTATTTGAATAGAACAACGTTGGGCGCTGAACGAGCAGCGCTAAACAGTCCCTCTCTGTTCCAATTGGTCCCACCACACCATCACCCTACTCTCTCTGTCTCTACAAGAACCTAGTAGTCTCTCCATTCCCAAATAATAATAATTTTGTTGTTGTTTTTCTCTTGTCTTGTGCTTTTCACTGTCCTCTTCTTCTCTGTTCAGCAATTTTGAGGTGAGACCACACCAATTTATGTCATTTCAAAGAATCCCCAACAATATTCGTACTCACTGTCCTTTTCACTGTCCTCTTCTTCTCTTGTCTTGTCTTGTGCTTTACCTGTTTCTTTGAAATTCATAGCACTCAACGTCGCTCCATTCGGCGTTGATGCGCAAAAATATTCGTACAACGCCGAACCATCCCGCGTTTGCATCACTTTTTGAGCGCGCACCATTCGGCGTTTCAATCTCGCCGATAGTGCGGCAAGCGAACAGCAATCTGCTAGAGAGAGAAGTAGCCGGATTGAGTGTTAACTTTTTCCCACACTTTTTTCATGATTTGCAACACTTTTTGGCCAATCTAGCACTCCAATCTAGCCCATAGGACTTAGCCTAAGTACAGTACAGGAAGGAGTAAACGAGGACACAAATTGTGAACGGAATAGCTATTGAAGCGTAAAGTGCCTTGGCTAGTGAAGCTGCATTTTTCGGTCTGTTTCGACTTCAACTGATTGACTTGAACCTTGAGGAGCAGGTCTATAACCAAAAACATGCTGGGACAGAAGTCCGACTACTGGAGGAGCAAAAGAAGCTAAAATGTTCTCAAAGATTGATCCAGAGCATAAATGCTCGTTCGAGATCTCACCGGAACTATCTCTGCAAATATTGGACTGCACATAACATAGAGGTCAGCACTTGCATAAGTAAGTAAATCTCATAAAGAGGAAAATGGGAAGAAATGGAGAGTCTTACTTGTTGGTAGCTAGAGCATTCCACGACGTGAACAGGCCAATGATGAACAAAACCAGGCCATGTTTAAATGCGGTGGAGGGATCATAAGGTAATCCAAGCAGCAAAATCCATGCTAGTGGGATGAATGAAACTGCACTTAACTGAGACAAAATGATCCTGCAACAATGAATGCAAGTGAAATCGGTATTTAGAAGCGGACAGAAAGTTTATATCTCCCATCTTGCCTCCAAATAGTCCTCCAATGGAACAAGCAACTGGATACATACTCATGAGAAAAGCCATGTTTCTTTGTAAGGGGATGAGTGGGCCGATAACTTTCTAACCACAATGGTATGAATCTCCCATCTTGCCTCCAAATAGTCCTCCAATGGAACCGCCCCTCCAGATGATCCAGTAACACCCTGAGCTACAACAATCTGGAACGTCGGGATTTTCATCACAGATTTTGCTTCTTTGAAAAACTCCTTCAACTGTAATGATTTTCCTGTGCTGGAATCCCCATCCACACAATTTTTCTCAACAAAACGAGAATCTTTGGCATACAATCGCACTAAGATTCCAACTATGATGCTTACAATTGCAACGAGATGGAATGCAATTCTCCAACCAGCAATACCATAAAACGAAGTGCAAGCAAGAAGAACTGACAACATGCCGCCAAGATTTCCTGTTAGTTGAAGCCAGCCAAATGCTATTCCCCGGTTATGGTCCTCCGTTGAATCAGCAACAAGGGATTGAATAGCTGGTTGAACCATAGCTAGTCCAATACCATTCAAACCTCGCGAAACAGCCACCTAATATACCAAAAGAAATGTCAGCATTCCCCATTTAGGCATTGTCAAGTTAAGTGCAGCAGAAATGAAAACAGTGAGTGGAAAATTAGGCCTATACTCTGACATTTAGACACACTAACACCATAAGGTAATACAATACAGTGTTTGCAACACGGCCGGTTAACGGTAACTGCGAAAATCTGTGGAAGGACATATGCCCCCACCAGCATCAATTTTGGATCTAGACATCTTAAACTCCAATAAGTCAAACCTAAAATCCAACACCAAAATGGAAAAATCTGAAAAAGCAAAATGAAATTACTGCATCACTGATTTTAGTAATCAATGAATGTGGGGGGTTATACAAACACACCTGAAAGAATGTGGAAGAGAATCCAACCAAGATGAGTTGAGTCAGCAACAAGGGATTGAATTGCTGGTTGAACCATAGCTAGTCCAATACCGTTCAAACCACGCGAAACAACCACCTAAATACCAAAAGAAATGTCAGCATTCGACAGTTTTGGCAGTGTCAAGTGCACTAAAAACTGAAAACAAGTGGAAATGTGCCTCGAGGCTAGACAGTGACAGACATTTCCCAAGATTTCAAATTAACATTAATTTTGGATCTAGACACGGCCGCCGGTTAACGGTAACCGCGAAAATCAGTGAAAAAACATGCCCCCATTAACATCAATTTTGGATCTAGGCATCATAAATTCCAATAAGTCAAACCTAAATCCAACACCAAAAAGGAAAAATCTGAAAAAGCAAAATGAAATTATTGCATCACTGATTTTAGTAATCAATGAATGTGGGGTTTACACAAACATACCTGAAAGAATGTGGAAGAGAATCCAACCAAGAAAGTTGCAGCGGCCCATAGAAAAGCACCAAGAGCAATAACATGAGTACGATTATGACGAACAGCGAGATACATTGCCAATGAGATTGAACAATTGAACGGAAGAGAGTTAATGAACCCAAACCAGTTGGATCAGTATGTAAAGCTGCTCATACTTCTTTGTAAACACCTGGTAGTAACGATTCATCTGCTCTTTCCATTATCCCTGCTAGATTTACTAACACTAGTGTTAGTGTTTCTGACTTCATCTTAAGATCCTCTGTCTCTCTTTTTCTTTTTTTCTGGTTTTAAATCCCTGCTAGATTTACTAACACCAGGGGATGTTTGGTCAGTTTAATGAAGAGAACAGTTCCGCAATCCGTGGAATCTCAACGAATTAAGATTTGCCACGTGTCACATTCTCTTCTGTTTTTCTTCATGATATTTTGAGGTGCATTCAGTTTCTGGGAACAGAGCAAATGAACCCAAAAATGCAAGAAAAATCCAAGCACTAGCAGGTGCAAATCTTGGTTTAGTAATCCCTGTACAAAAATACCAAACATTTCTCTTCTTTTCAATTAAAACTAAAATGTTATATCTGTACACCCTGTTACAAGTACAAAACTGTGTCCTAGACTACACAACCTTTTGCTGTTCAAGAGGTCAAACAAATTTCTCTTCTTCGTGTACATTTTCGCAAATATGAAAAAATCCAAGCACTAGCAGGTGCAAATCTTGGTTTAGTAATCCCTGTACATTTAAAAATACCAAACATTTCAATCTTATCCATTAAAAAATAGAATTTTCTATTATTTCATTTTAAAACTAAAATGTTATATCTGTACACCCTGTTACAAGTACAAAACTGTGTCCTAGACTACACAACCATTAATTTTGCTGTAAAATCAAAAGTTCAAAAATATTTGTCAAAGGTCAAACAAATTTCTCTTCTTCGTGTACATTTTCGCAAATAAGATGAACGATACCTGATTTTTCTTACTCAAATATGGTATCAACAACAAAGTTGTAAATAGTATCAACAACCAAAGTTGATCCCAAAAAATCATCACTCTCATCGACTTCAAGGCCATCCTCCTCCTTGGATGTTCTAACATTTAAATATCATACTATTCAAAGATCGATCACAGTGTGGAAGAGAGTTTCACCAGCCCTTTTCAATGATAAACTCATCTACTGAACTTTGGAGAGAATAGTCTCACCATAAATTCAGTCTCCAGCACACTTTTGTGTTGGAAGATCATTTTTTTCCTTATACAAGAAAATCATCAAAACCATGTAATAAAAACCATTAACATGTTTGAACATTTCTTGCAAAACTGATATACTCCATTTCTCAAGACCAAAGAATCCATGGAGGATGATATCAAACTATTGTATGAACATAAAAATAATGTACAAGAAATAAATTCAATTCCTTCAATCATTAGAAGGTAATATGCCAGAACTCGCTTAATGCAAATGATTCATTTGTAGAACGATTAATACAGATCCAAAAAAAAAAAAAATGATTCATCTGAATTATTTTCAAACAAAAACGAAAAGAAACTGAAATACATACCTCCACCCTTGTCAGCATAGGTCTTCACCGCCACCACCACCACCACCATCTTCATCATAATCATCTTTGCTAGCATCATCATCAGCATTATTTCTGGTGGAAAAAAATGGAAAAAAAGACGTAGATGATCGATCTGAAATTAAGTTGAGAATTTTCCTTACTTTAGTTATGTAGATATGTTTGAGAATTTTCTCTGAGGGTATTCGTGGGATTATCTCTTGAGGTAATTATTCAATTCCCACAATATCTAATAAGTTGTTAGATGTTTAGATTTATGGTTGGATTTAATATTTTGATATTTTTCACTTTTTCCTACGTAATTTTGATAAGCCTACGATAAATGCACTAATACGTTAGTTTTAAAGTGTATAATAAAGGATTCAAGACCCTCTATTTACAAAAATATGGGGAAAATGGTTAAATACTTAAATTCTAAAATGATAATTATAGAGGAATGTGTTCATCTTTGCTCGGTCTCTATCTCTTGGGTAGGTAAATGAAGCAACAAAGAGCCATTGGAATTGCTATTGCTGTGTACAGGGCCTTGGCTAGTGATGCCGCATTTTCTCTACCTGTTTCTACCTCAACTGACAGACTTGACCCTCGAGGAATGGGTTTATAACCAAAAGCGTGTTGTGATAGGAGTCCGGCTACTGGAGGTGCAAAAGATGCTAACACAGATTCAAAAGATCAATCCAGAGCATAAATGCTCGTTCTAGATTTCTCTGGAACTATCTCTGCAAATATTGGACTGGATACGACATACAATTTCATAACAGCAATTGCACAAGTTTGAGAAATATTAAGACGTGACTCTGAATGGAGACACAAATGACATGTAATCAGGAAGTAATTTTGGCCATTTCAAGTTGCTTTATTTTGATACCAGCGGCATCATGGCTCATTTTTACATAGGTTACTCTGGGTTCAGCCAGAAATTTATTTGTTTATAAACCTACTAAACTTCAAAAGAATCAAACAAATATGGGAGTAAAAGAAAGAGGCTTACTTGTTTGTAGCCGCAGCATTCCAGGTTATGAACAAACCCATGATGAACAAAATTAGGCCGTGCTGGAATGCAGTGTTGGGATCATCAGGCAAACCTAGCAGCAGAATCCATGCAAGTGGGATAGCTGAGCCTGAACTTATCTGAGATAAAATGATCCTGCCTGCGTTTGGAAAACGGACGGAGAGTACGTCCCCCATTTTCCTCCGAAAAGTGCCCCAACAGAACTAGCAACTGTAAATACACCCATGAGAAGTGCTGTTTGTTTGTGAGTGAAGCCAATAAGTTCTAACCACATTGGTGCAAACGACAAAGCGGACCATGGAAATGATCCACTAACTCCCTGTGCTACAATAATCTGGAAGGATGGAATTTTCATCACCGATTTTGCTTCTTGAAACAATTCCTTGAACTCTAACAACCATGATTTTGCTAAACTTGAACCATCTGTACTACTTTTATCTACAAACCGAGGGTCTTTGGCAAACAATCCAACTAAAACTCCAACGATAATACTAATAACTGCAACGAGATGGAACGAAATTCTCCAACCAGCAATACCCATGAACGACGTGGAAGCTAGAAGAACTGACAACAGACCACCGACAACTGTCCCTATATTTCCTGTTACTTGAAGCCATCCAAAAGCTACACCGCGATTATGGTCATCAGTTGAGTCAGCAACAAGGGACTGTGTAGGACCAGAATATAGCGACAGCAATACTTCGCGAGATTAATAAACGACTGCGTCGCGAAGGAGTCGCATGGAGGTAAATAAATGACGTAATAGATGACGATAGTTAGAACATGAGGAAAGTATGAAAGACTTGGCGAGATTTAAGAGTGTCGCGAAGGCAAACAGTTGTATATTCGCGAGCACTCGCGAGACGATTCCGAAAATAAGGGACAGTATAGCTGTCACCCACTATGTAATACCCTATATAAAGGGTCGAGTAAGTCTGTTGTAGGGGGCGCTTTTTGAATTGAGAAACAAGTCATTAGGAGAGAGAAAGGAAAGAGAGATTGTAATTTATTTAACTTTGTTCTACATTTCTTTGTAAATCATTCAAGAAAACAATTAGTAAAACACATCATTGTTCATCTTCCAATGGATTGATTAAATAGATTTGAGTGAGGGGTGTAGTGTGGGAAATCCTGCAACTACATATGCGCTAGAAACAGGGACTGAAGAAGATCAACCTTGTGAATTGGAAGAATTAGGGATAACAAGAAAGAAATCTTGAATAATTTTTAACAAGTTACTAAAATTAAGAAATGGCTAGGAGAAAGAATGCATCAGAACAACCAACAATCATAAGGAGAAGTGGAAGATTAGTGGGAGAAAGAAGAAATGAAGTAGGTGAACCATCAAGGATAAATGCAAGAAATGGAGAAGAAGATCCAATTCAACCATCAATTCAACCACCAATTCAACCATCAACTCAACCACCAATTCAACCATCAACTCAACCACCAATTCAACCAGCACTAAACAGAGTAATCGATTATGATAGAGTGAGCGTGCATACATGGAGATCAGATTCTACGGAAGAAAGAGAAGAAGTACAACGAGTTGATGAATAATAGATAGGAGGAGAGAAATCGAGAAGAGATGGGAGAAACAATTCATGGAAATGAAGAAATCGCGGCATTAGAAGCGCTGAGACAAACAATACACGAAGAAAGGCGGTTAGAAGCAGAAGAACGCGCGAATCTAACAAGGCAAAACCACGAGTTGAGGATGGAAAATAGGAGGCTGCAAAACAGAAGGTCAAGAAGTAGTAACAGATCGAGATCAGTATCGAGTAGAAAAAATGGGAGGAGAACATTGCCTGTAGAAAACATTAATGAAGAAAATTTGGAAAGAGAGTTAAGTCATGGCGAAGGAGGTCGCAAGAGAGAGAACTAATAGAAAATCGTTATATTTTGGTAAACAACCACGATGATGGAAATCAAGAAGATAGGCGACCTCGAGGGAGAATAACCCAATTAATGAAGAAAATCAGGAGGAAAGAAGAAGAGCACTACATGGGAGAGAAACACAAAGGAAACAAAAGGAAATTGAAGATGATATTGAAAAGCATTACATTGAGCAAGCACGTCTAGCCCGCGAGAGAGAGATTGAGAGCAGAAATGGAAAATCGGGAATTAGAAGAAGCGATCCGGCGAGAATAACCATGATAATCGAGAGAGGAGGCGTGAGCGAAATCGCAATGATGGAGACATTAATGAAAAATACGAAAGAATACAAAAAAAGTAGACACGAACGAAGAAGGAGAGAAGCGAGAATTAAAGAGACCGATCAATTCAGATTCCGAGGCAAATGAACAAATTGCGAGAATTGGCAGAGATGAGAGGAATATTGAACAACGAAGAGAAGGAGGAGGGAGAAGGCGGTTAGATGAAGCTATCGGCGGGAGGCTGCAAAAAATCCTTTTACATTAGAAGTGCGGTTAGGAGGAATACCCCCAAAATGCAACTTACCGCGTTAACCAAGCATTTTTGATGGATCCACTTGTGTAGTACAACACATCAAGGCTTATGTGAGATGTATGCTACAATGGGAAAACCATGACGCTATATTATGCAAATATTTTGCGTCAAGTTTAACAGGAGAAGCATAGAAATGGTTTGAGGGTTTACCAAGGAATACGATCACATCATTCAATCATTTACGGCTATATTCTTGGGGGCGTATATAAGTAACAACTCTTCGCGACCTGGCATTGAAGATGTATTTGGTGAAACAAAGAGTTGGCGAGAGTTTGAGACATTTAACCGTCGATGGAAGACGATGTGCAGCGAGATGGCCGCATGGTAGATGAAAGATACCTCATCTTGTCATTCATAAATGCTATGTTCGCAACCAATCTATTATATGTTCAGTTTTCGAGTTAAGAATACAATTACAATGACCGAATTACGAGAGCTCCAGGAGGAATATATTGCTTTAGAAGAAAGACGTAACGAGATGGAATCTTACCCAAGTGGCAAGCACAAATTCTAATGTTGCGAATGGAAGTTTATTACCTCAACTAATACATACAATGGCGAGCACATCGCAAGGTCAACAAGAAAGAAAAGCGGTTGATATAGAACCAAAGTTAGTAGCTACGGGAAGTCGCGATCAGGAAGAGTTTGAAAGAGAAAGAAATTTCTACAACCGTGGCGGAAACAATAAAATTCAAAGACTTGATCAACCACAAGAAACCTATGGAGGTCAAAGGTATAATTCGCAAGAGACTTATGGAGGCCGAGGCGAATTATAATAGAGGACAGCGAAGTCGCAGAGTAGTGTGGGAGGAAATTAAAATGCCGCCATTGAATGCCAGTGTGGAAAAGATATGGGAAGCAATACTTTTGATGGAAAATATACCAGCACCATGGAACATGGGAAGTGAGCCACCACCTGGAGATAGAAGTCATGAGTTCTGTTCTTACCATCGCTTTCATGGGCACCTAACAAATGACTGCGCGAAACATCAAGAGAATTATCCTAAGAATGATTGATCAAGGGAAACTAAATCACTTTTTAAAAGAAGAAGAGAAAGTTCAACATTTACCACCCCACCGGCAAAGGGAAAAGAAACATTCGTTATAGAAGTTGGGGCAAAGGCTAAAAATTTGTTTTGCAACTCCATTGTACACTCATACCGCACTATTGAAGATTTTCATGACAATGTACTTAGTAGAGTTTTGCGAGAGATGTTGATGATAAAGAAGTGATGAATGTTGCGAAGACATCATGACTAAAAGAGTGGCAACCGCAGATTATTTCTTTCTCAGTGAAGAAGTACCCAAAGGAAGAGAAATACATGATAGCCCACGGGTTGTGAAGCTGGAAATTAATCCAAAACCCATTGATGGCGAAGATGATGAAGCGGAAAATTGTTGGGCAATCAATAGAATATTGATTGATACGGCGGATTGATCAACATTCTTTTCTATCATACTTACAAAACTATGGGAGGAAGAGATGAAGACTTGATCCCTTCAACATACAAAATATATGGTTTCAACGGCATCGCGAACAAGCCCAAAGGAGAAGTGCACATGAGGATACCCTTTGCGGGGGTTATCGATCGATATTTTGTTTTGCGTAGTTGATGTGGAATCTCCCTACAATGCATTGATTGTAAGACCATGGCTTCATCAAATTCCGGGCATAGCATCGACATACCATCAGTGCATAAAATTTCCACATCCTAGCGGTGTCGGAATTATAAAAGGAGATTGGATAGAGGGGAAAAAGTGTTATGAGGTGGATGTAGAGAGCTGCCAAGAGAGAACAAACAAAAAGAAAGGTTGGAGGAAGAATATACAGGATGAACGAAGAAAAGAAAGACTAATGGTAGATGCCATAGAAACAAAAGAAGAAGAGATGTTGAAGTGACTCGCACAAAAGCAACCGAGTATCATGATGCAAAGGAAACATTGAAATGGTGGGTGATGCGGAGGCGTAAGGAAGTAAGAATAAAAGGTGTAAAAAATGAATAATTGCGAGAAAAGATAACAATTTAATGATGAAAGCATGATAAGGATAAGAGGCGAGATGATGGTTGCGGAAAAATTGTGCGAGAATCTCGCCATGAAGAATGTATACAAATCTATTGAATAATGGAACTGAGTTTGTGCGATAACTTCGCAGACAAATGATTGAATAAATTGATAAAATGAATGAGTGAGTGAATGGGACAAATCTTTATGGCGTACACCCTAGTTCGCGAATGATACTTCGCAAGAGGCAAATGTAAGACCTAAAGTACGTCATATAAGGGGTATCTCTTAACATGGCTCAGGTGGAAGGTTACACCGCTCCTGAAACCCGGGTCATGGAGATTTGGGGCCCATGAAAGCCTATCCGGGGGAGATACCTTGGATTTCCAACTATATATATACGGTTATACCCTGGTTGGACGCCCGAGGGTCTCTTCCAAGGAGTGAGTGTATGACCAAGGCGCCGAGGTACACGGTTGCAAACTTATTATTTGCTAGTCCGAGCAAATTTATTCTCAAAAATAAAATTCATTTGAAAGGTGGCCCTTTAGTGGCGGAGTGTTGTCCAGAGGTGTACCTCAAAACCTTTACTCCGGACCTACCTACGCGGAAACTTGGAAAGCACTAAAGAATCTCCTTGGTTGGTACACGAGTTTGCACTCAAGCATACTAAAATTCATATATAAGTGAAGATAGTTTCACTATGGACATCAATATAACGGAGTCAAAACTAATCACATGGATAGATCAAGAAGATGGATATAGAGAAAAAACATAGATGGTTTTGATGTTTATTAAGTGAATAGTGTTTCCATATACGAAGGCCTCGCCAAAATGAACCTATCCTAATGGTGAGATCCGGTCGACTAATATCAACACCTTGGCATATACAAAGGGGTGGTCGAGGTCAACACAATTTGGCATATACAAGGGTTCCGGTGGTCGACTTTATTGAATTTATTAGGTTGGTCAAATGGTCCGGTCTCACTTTTTTTTTTTTTTTTTCCTTAGGTATCTCAATCACTCTAATTCACCTAGCTTTATCGGTAACAACTTGATTCGTGGGCCCCACCTAATCACTTAGAGAAACAAAATAAAAATAAAAGCAGTGAAAAGGACTTCAACGAGATTGGTGAAACTATCATGTTATTTCTAACACACGAGCTCGTGCTTTTATGAATAGACTCTTTAGATGAGCATTGGTTCTCAACTCCTACAACCAAAATGCTTCCATCCACTTAGATTGGTTAGTGCCATCCTTAATAAGCATAAATTTCTAGGCTCGAGTTTATCAATGCAGCTAAAGTTTCTCCCAAACCCCCAAACTTAAATCTAACATTGTCCTCAATGTTCTAAAGATGAAATTAAAAACATGAACAAGGAGCTTTACCATTTGAAGTAAAAGAGTTAAGGAAAGAGAGTGTTGCATGAGCATGGGTGACCTCCCGCTAAGTTTAAAGTCTTGACCAGGACATTGGAAGAGATTAGTCACCTCGAAGAATCATAAAGTAATAGCCAGGAATAAGCGAGGTCCAGCAAAACCAAGGGCTATCACAAGTAAAAGCGCAACATGCCAACAAAGTTAACAAATAAAACACACCCTCGTCTAGTTTCTGTAAGAGACAACTACATCTAGCTGTGGTTCGGGTTCGGGTTATAACGGTCTAGATAACATATTTTCTGGGTTGCATTTCCAAAATTTAGATCCGAAAGTTCGGGTTCTAGAGTCGGAAAAACTCAAATTAGAAGCACATAATAATAACTGAATAATTGAGGATCCTCTAAGTCAATCGGTTTGAATGACCATAATAAGATTGGTGGTCTTCCTTAAGCAAATGTGTCGACCCTAATATCTAAGAAATTAGGTTTAGTCTCAAAACTTAATAATTGACATTTGTAACTCATATGTTCCCACAATTGAAAAGGAAAGTTTTTGGTGGGAAAACAAAGTCAATTTTGGTATCATAGTTGGGTTAACCACATGAACTTCTTCCTGGACATTATTAGGCTCGGGAGAGCTAGCATGAAAGGTCGGGCACAATGGTTGAGGCACAAATATCAAGTCCCAAGTGGTAAGAGCTAAAGGTAAGGCACAAGGAGAATGATAATCACCCCCAAACTTAGAATTTTGGGTGTCTACAGATAGACCTAGCTACAATTTCCCTAATTTCTAGATCATCAAAATCTGAAAATGGTCAATTGCTTCATGTAGATTATACTCGGGTGATGCATCCTCACTCATATTTAAAAGCTCTACGAGTTCATCTTCTTCGTCTAAGACTATTGTTTCTAAATCCATGGACTCTAAACAATTCTCGGGGATAAACCCATTCCTAAACCATTATCGACTTAGTAAACGGAAGTACTACATAAATCTAAAATAGTATCTCTAGTCAAATCCTTTGAACCAAAAATAACTCTATTATTATAAAGCTCAATTGGAGTAGCAAATTCACGATCACTATGCCTATTTGTTTTCCAATTCTTCAACACTATCCTCATCATAATCATTATTATAATAACATGAAAATGGTTGAACCTCATCTAAACAAGTAGTGTTACCAATTCTAACCTCACCATCTTGATTATGTGAATAACTATCTTCATTCTCAAAAGGTATTATTGGATACACTATATTGGAAATTCAAGTTAGAGGTCTCTAACTCAAGTCTACGTGAACTCAGCTAGCCTCTCAAGGGTCTCCTCCAAAGAAAGTTCCCTTAGTCTTTGGATCTAAGTTTTGAGTTAATCTATTGAGGATATCTTCTACAGATTAGGTCGTTGTTGCAGTCCTTTCGTCCATAACTACGTTACCTCGCCAACTTACATGTTGATTGGCTAACTTTTTGTGTCGACTTTCCCTAAACCCCCGAGGGACTCTTCAGAGAAGGAAGAGGAACAGAAGGATCATAATAAGGACTACTTTTCAAAAGTTTGATCGTATCCTCTAGAGACGAAGAACTATTACTATAATCTCCTTGCTCGAATGACCGTGCACATGTGGATAGTAATTGGGCTCACCATGGTATGACCGTAACCTTCAAAAGATTGGCGTTCCCAACCACTATTCACATTATGGTCATAAAAGAGTGATTTCCATAATGTTCGGTTGGATATTCATATTCATTGTGATGGCTATTATAATACTTTGATACCAAGGCCTCACCGCATTACAAGGTGGCGCGATCACGGAAACCATCATGAACTTCAAAGTATGCTTTAAGAGTAACCAATATTTTTCGAATGACTTTCCTATTAAGCTCGTTACCCTATCGGTCTCGAGTCGGTATTTTAAGCAGGTTCGCGTTTGGTTTTGTTTTCCTGGAACTTCGAACCCTTATCTTGTATAGTCCTTGCCCCACTCAGTTCCTCGACATATATTCACACGACGATAAACCCGCGGGGATTCGCGGGTGTACCTTCCAGACGGGGGGATGAACCGTTGAAGTCGACTCGGGCCACGACTCATGTCTCGAACCCGAACGAAATCGTCGTCCTCCGGTTTATAATTAAATAACCCTTCCTTAGGGTTTTTAAAAAAATGTCAGATCAAAAATAAAGTCAAAATTAAGAAGTCCAAAAAATAAAAATAAAAATTACAAAGATAATTACCTAATTACGTTCTAAAAAAAAAAAAAAAAAAAAAAAAAATTAATTACACTATATACAAAATTTTCCTCTTCACTCCTTTGGAACTTACTTTTCAACACTTTCTCTTTTATATAATAAACCAAATAGAAAAAAAAAAAAAACAAACAAAAACGCGTAAAAAGGAACAAATAATAATAATAAATAAAATAATAAAACCTAAAAACAAATCTATACACAAGTCCCAGAAACCACGCCAAAAATTGATGGATATGTTGTAGTAATAAAGGGTTGTCGTTCACCGGACTTGATGGGTTTGATTTTAAGAATTACTAGAAGAAAATACTAAAGAAAAATATATACAAATATTGTCACGGGATGAAGAGTTGTTGTTAACAAAAAGGTTCAAATATTAATTCTTTTAACAATTATCGCAAACCAATAAAAACATTGACTCTTATTTTTGCCAAGATAGATTCTCAAAAGAGTTGTAAATCCTAAGCATGATGTATCAAAACATTTAAGCTGCATACATCATCAAATTAAATGACAAACCAATTAATTCAAATCATATTTCCAAAAGTCTAAAAAAAGAATTAAATAATTTTACCCGCCTCCTAATGGGGTTTAGCTCATCATGTTGGGCAACTCAAGGTGCTTACAAATGATGAGAAGATAAGCCGGGTTTGCGAGATATAAGTGCACCCTCCATTAGGGAAGCCTCAACCGATAAGTGTCAAAAGACGCAAATGTCATGTGTGGTGGCTTTATTCAAAATCGCAAGAGAATTTAGGCTTGTCATATTTGTGCAATGATCGAAATCTCGGCCAGGGTGAAAATATCTCGGCAGTTCTCGTGTAACTGTTTTATCAATGACAATGGCATCGATTCTAATACTAATCAAGCAAAACTAGGGTAAGACGGGTGATAAATATTTGAGATCAATGGGTTTTTACATGCCCCTTAGCAAAAAAATGTCCAAATAACACTTTTTAAGAACGTCAAATTAGTAAATCGAGACCAACAATTTCGTACATCGCAACCGGGGGGAAGACGACCCTCCAATGTCAAAAAGACGCAAATGTCATGAGGCTTTATTCTCGGGAGGCTTGTCATTTTGTGGTCGAGAGGCAATAATACTAATGCGAGAACGAGATCAATGGGTTTTACATTTAAACTTGCCATAGGGATTCGCAAGAATATTTAAACGCCAAATATAATGTCCTACAAAGGCAAAAATACTAAAAAAATGATAAGACAAGGTCAATGGGTCATTATATGAAAGTGTAAAGACGGCTGCGATCTTGTCTCAATGAGGGGTGGCAAAATAAGACCTTTACTTTGGAAGGCATAATAAGACCACACAAATAATGATAAGGCAAGATCAATAGATTTCTTAATCCATGAAGATATCTTGCGATCTTGTCGCGGTGATATTGTCAAAAAAAATTAAAAAAAAAAAAAAAAAATGATATATATATATCTCGCGAGAATGATTATATTATTTAACTCGCAAAGTTGATTATATCTTATGAACAGAGGCAGAGGCAAGTGTGAAGTTATAATTATAAAGAAGGGTTGTTTGATTAATATATCTGAACAAAGGGAGCAAAAGTTGAAATTTACATTCAATAGTCAAAGATATATGTATGAGATATTACAAGAAATCAAAGAAGAAAGAGAAGTTATTTCTTTGGTTCTTCTTCTTCATCGATTCTTGGGTTTCTTCTTCTTCATCGATTCTTTGGTTCCATCACTCTCGTCGTCGATTCTTCTTCTTCATTAGCTTCACTATCGAAACATCCGAGACAAATGCAAGTTCTCGGGAACTTCTTCACGAGAAAGGGATATGAATGAAGAGGGATGTTGTGATCCTTACAAACTATTTCCATAGCTTGATTGCGTAAAAACGAACGACATCATTATTAAAATTCGCCACCGTAGTTTGGAATTGTTGCTTCAATTTAGAATATCTATTCTCGCGAAGAGATAGATCTTTTATAGACGCTCTTTTTCGATTTCAAGCTCTCCAATCCTTGTTCGAAATCTCTTTTCGGATTACGAAAACATGAGGAAATGAATTAATTTTAATAATACAAAAGGAAAAATAACAGAAAAGTAAAGAAGTATAACAAACAACCTTCTCTTTCAAAGATCATATCCTTGATTAAGGTAGTTTGCTCGGTGCGAAGACTAACATCAACACCTAAGTTATTTCTAGCGTTATCTAAAACCTTCGCAGCCCTGCAAATTCATCATCATTATTTATGACAAAAAGTGAACGAATTTGGTCTTCTCACTCGCTAAGCATGGTATTCGACGAAGGAGTTCATCTCGCTCAACTTGCACATCAAGGAGAGATTTTTGAAATTTTGCTAATGCCTGTGCACCTCTCGTTAGTAATGCGATCTTTCTCATCTATGAGATCACTAAATTTCTTCCTTAAAGTTTTGGTCTTCTTCTTGGAGTCAACGTACTTTCGTTTAAAAAGATTAGCCAAATTTAAACTAGATCTATGCTCGATTTTTAAGAGATGATGTTTGGATTGAAGATCCTTTAATGAAAGAAGGTTAGCATCATTTGAAGAACTACTTAGAGATTCATTGAGGCGAGCAAGGAGTACATCATCATCCATGGGCTCGGGAAATGAATGAAGAAGAATGGACTCTTCAGAGAGATTATATATGTCTGCGAAAATAGTAAATTAGGCAAAGAAAAGTAAATGGTAAAATAAAAGAAATCGAGGAATAAAAATTGTTATACCATAAAGTTGCTTATTTGCGCTTTCAAGAGTAGATACTCTATTTTGTTGAGAAGTAAGTTCAGCCTCCAGTTGTTTAATCCGTTCATCCTTCTCGCGAGATGACGCAGCCCCAATTTCTAGTTCTCGAATCCTCTTGTTCAATTGCAAGTTCTTCTTTTCAAGGTTGTTGCGTCTTCTCTCAAGGTCTGAGGCGAAAAAGCGACTCTCCCATTGTAAAAAAAATAAAAAAATATAGAGAAATAATTAAAGATAAGAACGGAGTCACAAAGAGGTAAAGAGGTGTGAACATACCAAAGCATTGAGAGCATTTAAAAGGCTGGGTGTTATTGTTCGAGAAACTCCACGAAAAGACTCGATATCCTCCAACAATGGGGCATCACAGATCTTAGCGATAGTTTCGCAAGTAGCGGACAAGTTGTTATCGCCAAAACCTTGCATAGAATCGGTAAAGACATTAGATAAAAGCGCCATAGCAGTAAGTATCGAATGACTTCCTTAGCAGAAGAGGTGCCAATCTCGTTTTCATCTTCCGAATTCTCGCTAGATTGGGAGTTAGAATGTGAAGGAGGTTGGAGTCTCCGTCTTTTGGAGGATGGGCCAGAAGATTTGTCCTTGCGAGAAATGGCCTTGTTCTTGCCTTTAGCCTTCGCAGCCTTCGACTTCTCCATCATTAATCTTTGCGATTTCAACTTCTTCAACACCAATCTTCACACACGAATAAAGATAAGAAACAGAGGCAACAATATTGTTTAAAATAACAAAAGAAAATGTTTCTTACTTCATTCGTGAGTGATCGAAGTATCGCCAGGATATTTGGTCGAGGATTCTCTTTGTATTTCTTTCTCATTCGGTGACCTAAAATTTTTCTAAAAAGTTAATGAAGGAAAGAAATGGAAGACATAGCGAAGCAAATCTAAAATGAATGATATGTATATACCTCTTTTGTCTTCTCAGCCACTTAAATTCCCAAGGATGATAATTCGCGAGATTCCGGGAGTGCATGTGAGCTGCGATATAAGGTCCACTCGAAAAGAGAGGTACAACCCACCACTTTTCATCTTTGGAGTAGCGAGGGATATTATTTTTACCCGAATGCCGGTCAATGTCTTGCATAAGCAGTTTGTCGGCATCAACGTTATCATTTTTCTTCAATCGAACACCCTGCGAGATTTATCGTTTCTCATAGTTATGATTTGAATAATTTGCAAAGAAATTATCCACACGGTATACTTCTCGGCAACTATTGGTAAATTCGCAAATTGGGGATTTCTAACATTGTCGGGATATAAAGATCCTTTACCGGCACCACGAGAGGCGAACTCAAGCATTAGGCGAATACAATCGCCGTTCAATTGATAAATAGCCCGCGAGAATTTCTCGTGAGCAAGAATCTCATAAAATAATGGTATTTCGGGATTATATAAAGGAATGGGAGCCCTGCGAGAAGTTGACCTAGCGAGACTATAATTTTCTCGATCATCACATTGATGATCGAGAAAACAATTTTGCGAAAGCATAGATGTGGATTCTTGATGTGGAATGGTAGATAAAGTGAAACCCTTTTCCTGTAATTTCTTTTGAATATCAAGTAAAATGAGGAGCGTATGTACGACCAAGTGAAGCCATTATCGAGTATAGGAATGAAGGGAGAAGTGAAGAATTGAAAAGGAAGAAGAGCGAAGCGCAAATTGCGGAAGGAGAGAGGTGAAGAAAAGTTGCGAAGGAAAAAATAAAATGAGAAAGAAGAGAAAGAAGAGAAAACTATATATAGAGAAGAGAGTTCTCGAGAAAACAAATGCATTTAATGAGAGAAGGGACGTGAATGGTTAAGAATAATCGGTTGAAAGAGACGTGTCAAGAAAAGAATGGAAGAAGAAACACCCGTAATAAATTCCGTACATAAACAAAACGAGTGAAAATAAACAATCGCAAGATAAAGATAAGCGATTGCGGCACTTTAAAATATTGGTTCTCATGACATTCTCTTCTTCGCAGAGAAGACATGAGAAGAGGCAAGATGTAGGACTGAGAATATAACGACAAAGAATACTTTCGCGAGATTAATAAACGACTGCGTCGCGAAGGAGTCGCATGGAGGTAAATAAATGACGTAATAGATGACGATAGTTAGAACATGAGGAAAGTATGAAAGACTTGGCGAGATTTAAGAGTGTCGCGAAGGCAAACAGTTGTATATTCGCGAGCACTCGCGAGACGATTCCGAAAATAAGGGACAGCTATAGCCACACCCACTATGTAATACCCTATATAAAGGGTCGAGTAAGTCTGTTGTAGGGGGCGCTTTTTGAATTGAGAAACAAGTCATTAGGAGAGAGAAAGGAAAGAGAGATTGTAATTTCTTTAACTTTGTTCTACATTTCTTTGTAAATCATTCAAGAAAACAATTAGTAAAACACATCATTGTTCATCTTCCAATGGATTGATTAAACAGATTTGAGTGAGGGGTGTAGTGTGGGAAATCCTGCAACTACAGACTGAATAGTTGGTTTAACTATATAGCAAGTCCAATCCCATTCAAACCACGGGAAACCGCCACCTAAAAATATCAAACATGAGACAGGTAGAAAATGTGGAAACCATACAGTTCTTACTTCTTAGCATATTTAAGTGGATCGAAATGACAGTTATGCTATCTACCTACTCCATTTGGGCAATTACTAACCCATTCTGGCTGTGAGCAGTCTGCTATAAGTAAACAGAAATGCTCCCCGCAAATGATGAAATTAGACATGTTCCGACACGCCAAGTTCCTTACACTAATATATAGAGTAACACCAACCGAGTCGTTTAACCTTACAGGCCTTGACCCTAGGCTCCTAGCAGTGAGTTTGTTTTTTTCAAATGATCAACCCACCCAACCATCATTTGACTGTCTAGCAGCACCCATTGACACTTTTTAGAGTTTTCCTCAACAAGACAACAACCCCATTTTTCGAACTTACACCAATTAGAAGAAAATTGATTTTGGATCTGCAAATTATAACTTTGAACCTGTGTTACAAGGACACGGACACCGTGTCGGTGTGTCGTGTCCAATACGTTACCTTGACACGACAACTAAAAAAACTAGAAACGGGGACACGGATAGTGAGCATAGAAAAATACTTACATATATGTATATGACTAATAAAAAAGGCATTAGAAATACAAACTCCATTGATATTTCTACGTATCTCCATCATCTCATAGATATAGTTGTAGTTGTGGGAGAATATCTCCATTTTTGCTAAAAAAATTTAATGGAGATCAGTGGTTACTGGTTAGTTTCGGTAGTGTCTCTATTTTTATTACTAAAGACAAAACTCCTGATTGAAGATAAAGGTTCTTATACAAGTTAGAGTGAAGAAAACATTTTCTTTCCTAATATAAATATGTAAAAAATCTATATCCGAAGTGTTTTTTAATTTTATTAAATATTTTATTCTTGTCTTGATAATTGAGTTGTGTCCTGTGTGTCGGACACGAGTGTCCGTTCGTCGAGTGTCGACACGGCGTATTTTTTATTTATGGAGTGTCCTTGTAACACAGCTTTGAACTAACAAATTGAAACCCAAATTCCATATGAACACAGTAAACAGATCTATAACCATGGAATTAACTAATAGATTTAATTCCTTTCACAAAATAAACTAAAAAAAATTGGGCAATTCGATTCAGGAAAATTCAAATTAGTCGAATCAATTACATAAATCAACAAATTGGGTTTTATGGTGGCATTCAAAATTAAGCAACAAAAATGTGAGAGAGAGTAGCACCTACCTCGAAGAAAGTAGAAGAGATGCCAACCAAGAACGTTGCAAGAGCCCAAAGAAAAGCACCAAGAGCAATAACATGATCACAGTTATGACGAACAGCAAGATAAGTAGGTAATGGATAACACAGAGACTGTACAATTGAACGAAACAGAGTTAATGAACCTAAACCAGTTGGATCAATATGTAAAGCTGCTCCTACTTCTTTATAAACACCTGGTAGTAAAGATTCATCTGCCCTTTCCATAATCCCTGCTAGATTTACTAACACCAATGTTAGTGTTTCTGATTTCATCTTCATCTTCATCGTCTCTGGTTTCTCAGAGATTCAGAGACGGAAGAACAGAGGAAAATGATTTTCTTCCCTTTTTTTCATGTTCTTGGGTTTTCTTTTGGTCTGACCTTTGACGCAGACTCAGACACTTCGGTAAAGGAAGAAAGGAATGTTGACGGGAACCTCGGGTAAGAATTTTGGTTCCAGAATTAATGGGACCAGGTTTATTGGGTTTATGAAACGTGTGACGGTGTCTGTGTTTTGGCATGCATGACAATTTTTTGTGTTGATTTGGGAGTTCACGGCGCATGAGACGTGTAACCAGAACCGATGGGTCCACATGAATAGGCGCAGCCAAGATTGAATGAATAAGGATCTTGAAGGTTTTTCTGGAAGGTGGTTCAATATTCGTGTGAGTTTGAGGATAATAACAGGTTCTCTATGTATTTCTTCTGAGGTACTCGTCAGAATCTGACTTAGTACTCACAAAGACTTCTCTTTGCGCCATGCATTTGCTAAATGTGACTTACACCATGTTTGTTTTGTTTTAACGGGGTATGACTCACTTAGGTCCGACAGAAATCACCTGAATCATTTCGATAAGGCGTAATATGTTTGTACAGAAACATTCCATGACAATGATAAACAGATAAGGTGACAAGGTGTCTCCCAATCTAAGACCCCTCGTAGGAAAAAAAAAACTTCACCTGGAGATCCATTCAATAACACAGAAGTGGAAACTGTAGAAATACATTCATGCATCATATACATTCCTCATGGAAGCCTAATTTTCTAAGTGTGGCAATCAAAAAACCCCATTTTCAATTCTGTCAAAAGCCTTTGACATATCTAATTTCACCGCCATTAGACCTTTTTTAGCTTTATTCTTCCTGATAGTGTCAACTAATTCATGAGCTATCACTAGGTTGTCTGTGATCCGTCAAGATGAAAGGAAAGCATCCTGAAAGGGACTAATGAATTTATCCATAACTAACGTAGAGCCTAGAAGCTAGCAACTTATTATTTTATAAGCTTCATTACTAAGACTAATAGGTCTAAAGTCAGTCGCATGCTTAGGAGAAGCATTATTAGAATTAGTTAGATGAAATTATGATTAGTTTGTTTCAGCAACTGTTTAGAATGGAAAAATGATTGGACCATTTTCACAGTATTATCACCAATGACTTCCCACGCTTTTTGACACCTTGGAGGATATCCATCTGGACCCGGCAAGGTCCATGGCTGCATTTGGAAAACAGTATTTCTGATTTCATCAGCATTAGGCATTCTAGCAAGCATGATATTCTCAGTCTCAGAAATACAGGGAGCTAAATCCTTTAAATAATCATCAGGGTTGGGAGGGCTAGATGACCTACTCATTTTAAGGAAATGATTTCTAATTTCATGAGCAATACCATCCTATCAGTAAGCCAAATACCAAGATCAGAATGTAAAGAAACAATTTGAGTTCTTTTCTTTGAATTTAACGTTATCATGCAAGTATTCATGTCATCAAAGGTCAAAACATTTTAGCTCTTTGCACACAGAACTCTTTCTTAACATCATACAAAAAGTTAAGTTTATTTTCTACTTCAGCTAGCATGTTTCAATTATGAGGATTATTAGAATGTTGAGCTAAATTAGCAATTTGAGATTGTAGGTCTCTAATCTGCGTATGAAAGTTCCCAAATTTATTCATATTCCGATCCGTAAGAATATATTTAACATTCTATAAAGCTTTAATGTTCTTGAATGCATAAGAGCCATTAATATCAACAGATCAATTTCATACAAGAAGCATCAAGAAACCAACATCTGTTAAACCTATAAGGCTCCCTTCTATTGGTAGAATTATTCTCTGTAGCACTGACAAACAAGATGGACAATGATCACTCACATAATGAATCAGATGACACACCACGCTATTAGGATATTCAAAAAATCGGTTTATATTTCCCAAAACCCTATCTAATCTTTCAATATCAAAGAACTATCATTCCTTCTATTAGGCAAGGTATAGGGAGAACCTACAGAAGGGAAATCAGAAAGATCTAAGAAATCTAGATTGTCATTGACAGAATCAAGTTCAGACTGAGATGGAGTGTTACCACCCAATTTATCCTCTTTCGTAGTAATGAAATTAAGGTCTCCTACAACTATCCAAGGACATTGGAACTGACCTCACCATACATGCATACAATAAGAGATCTGTCCATTCTAGTATCTATTTGAGTATGACAGATAATAAAATTGCATCAACTATATCTAGGTCTATACCATCCTTCCGAAGAAGAAAATGTTGGATATTTTCAACAAACCCTTGGATATTTTCAACAAACCCTGGAAATTTTCTGTTCTAACGTTTCTATTGTCAGTTAGAAAACCTGAACAGAAAACTCGTTTCACCAATGGACGCATTGAAGGAAGAGACGTGCTGTTCACTCTGAAAAGATGCTTGTAGAGATGAAGAGTCATCTCCAAAGGGTGTGATTTCCTCTTTAAATAGGAGACTTGTTTTCATTCAAAACACATCTCTCAACTCTCTCTGTTTTCTTTCTTACAAGCATCATCAGAAACAAAACCAGTGTGTTCTTGGTTGGATCAAGGTCGTACAAGCTTTGAATCCAACAACCGTTGTGGGGCTTCAAGTATCCTGATGGCAATATTCAATTGATCTGTTTATACTCGCCAATTCAATTGGGAAAGGGTCGAATAATTGTCGAAAAGAATATTTCATAAGAGCCTTGAACCCTAATACAACATTCTTTTCTTCACCCTGTTTTACTGACAATTTTCCAACAGAAAAAGCCCACCAGAAACAACTATAGGGTTAACATAACAGTAATGGGGGACCATAATCTTTGAGTGAACTGAATTATTCTTTTATCTTGATTTTTAGTCTCAGAGAGAAAAACCAAATCAGGATCATTAACAGAAGTTAAATCACTAAGATGATACTTGGTGTATTCCCAAACTCCTGTACGTTCCAGGCAGGGACCTTCGTATTATCAAATTTGAAATTTCTTAACCTAACTGATTTGAAATCCAATTGAACTAAATAATGACCATATTTTCCAAAACTGAAATTACCCAACACACAAAAGTATATTACCCAACACACAAAAAGTATACTGATAGGAAAAAGTTTTAGTAAAAACTGTTTTTTGCATTATTCGATTGATTCTCGGTAGCAGCGTGGTCTTCCATCTCCTTCTCCCAATCTTTCCATCTCTACCATTTGATAGTCTTCATCATTGTGAATTGCAGTACCATCCTCTATTTAGCAATCACATCGTGTTATGATTATAGTTTGAGGTTTGAGTAGGATTAGGTAACTGAGAAAGAAAAAGAGGATTTTGGATGATGATTTGAGAATTTTCCTCTACACAACCAATTCTGAATCTTTTATGGTTTCTAGGATACGGTTTTGGGCAACAAGACTTTTTTGTTGGTTTGATCTTGAGGAATCACCTTGTTCTTTCGATTGTCTTTGGCTCTCATCAACAAGTATATCCTCCAAGTCAACCATTCTGTCTACACGACACAGATATATGTCACGGTTTAGCAAGGAAAACTTTCTGAGTAACTTAGAAACTATGACAAATGAGGGAGAAGAGTAGTAATACTTAATCAAAATCGAACTACAGAACCTTGACTAGCATTATATAGAAGACCAACTTACTAACGTAAACAAAATTACGTAAGAGGAAGGATCCCTTGACACTTTTATTATCACACTATCTCACATGTTGGACATTATTTTTGCGAATTAAAACCAAACCGTAACGGATTTGAAGCTAATATTTTGAGGATATGTTCCTCTTATCAAGTTCTATTTTCCTACCAAAAATGAGTGTATTCCGAAATATAAAACCTCACAATCTACCGGTCTTAATTTCGACGGCCAGAAATCCACAGATTTTCAACGGCTCATTTTCAAAGTAGTAAATTATGATATTATACGTCTCGGAATACGCTCATTTTTGGTAGGTATGTAGAACTTGGTAAGAGGAACATATCCTCAAAATATTAGCTTCAAATCCGTTACGGTTTGGTTTCAATTTGCAAAAATGACGTCCAACATGTGAGATAGTGTGAAGGGATCCCTCCTCATTATATAAACAGTATATATAATGAAGCGTAGGGTAGTTAAAAGATTACAATAACAATTTAGATAATTTAGAATAAGAAACCGAAACTTATTAAGGAAATAGCTCCTTCGAAACAATATACCAGCACCAAACAAAATAATCAATCAACAGCCAAGTTCAGATCTAGTACACAATAAAGTGGACAAACAAAGATTCTGCCTCTTTGCTGCAGTGCCAAATGTAACTTTGAGCACGAAAGTTAACTAAGTAACCATTAAAGAAACACAAATTGCCAAAACTTTGTCTGCCAGGCTAAAACATGTGCTACCCCAACTAATATCTACCTCCCAAAGTGCTTTCATTCAGCGGAGACAAATTACTGACAGCATTCTCATGGCTAACGAATGTATCGACTCAAACTAACGTGTTAAGGAGCCTGGTGTAATTTTCAAGTTGGATATAGAGAAGGCATATGACAAGGTTACTTGGGGATTCCTGGTTTGGGTCTTTCAAAAAATGGGGTTTGGTTTTTTGTGAAGGAAGTGGATCTTATTATTTATCCTGCATACACCACGCTCATTTTGCTGTTTTGGTGAATAGGCATGCTGGAACAAAGTTCAAGAGCTCTAGATGGCTACACCAAGGTGATCCCCTGTCTCCCTTCCTCTTGACTATTGTAATGGAGGGGTCTTTGCAGGCAGAGGAGGAACCAAAATTGAAGACTGGGGGGGGGTGAGGCTTGGAAAAATAAATTTGAGCACTGGTAAAACAAAAAAAAAAAAAATTGTGATGCCAAAAAAGAAAGAAAATTACCTATTAAAAGACCGTCGGAAATCCTGATAGCAAAATCATATATCATGTCCCTTTTGACCATTTTTTCCAGCTGATATGGGCATCAGCTCCTCAATGTACTTCCTGATGGACAAAGACATTATTAGCAACCCAAGAAATATGTTCAAAATTTACCACATCAACTTCCCTGAATCAGCTAATATTAACTACCCTGGAACATAAAGTTTAATTGAGTCAAGTTCAATGGGAGTACATACAGCTACGAAAAATGTTTTCACCAAATATTATGGACGAGAAGATGTTGCATATACACCATTTTTTTGGTTGCTCAGCTATGTCACTGCGAAGAATACTATGATAAGTCTAGTCATATGATACACTAAGACCACTCAATTGCAATATAGAGCCACAGCATAAGCAACCTCATAGTAGTGGCAGAGGGCTTATATTGACAGAACATAAAAAGAACTGCTATTGAAAACATGAAATACTGGAAAACAAGGTTCTGATAGATCTAAAAATTCAAGCCCACACCAATATGAACTGCTTAAATCTCCTTTGACATTAATTACAGATTCATAGTTGACCATAAAGATAAAATTTATAGCTATATTTAAATCTCCTTCCATCAAACTTAGTGGCATGAACCAGCCGAACTTGCATCTGTTTTTCCTGAAATAGTTGTTAAAAATCCATTAAATATACTAAGTTTGATGGAAGGAAACCTGTTAGTAATATTATCCAAAATGTAGCTACCTCCCCTGATTACTCTTAGATCTTTAGCTTGTTTTTCACAAAGGGAATGCATATGGAAAATGTTACATAAAGACAAAGTTGAGTCGGGAAAAGTTTTTACTGCAGGATTCTTGATTTGATAGCTCAGAGCAGATCGGACATTCGTTGAAGTAGATATGATCACTGAATTACTACAGAGATAATGTAAGTACTGGGACACAATTGATTTTGCAGAAAGCAAATGTGGCTAGGAGATAGAGAGCAGAATGAGGGTGTTTTTATGGGTGACTAAGGAAGGGAGAGACAAGCTACCTCTAGTTGCATGGAAGACGATTTGCAAGGATAGAGTCTCAGTATAAAGAGCATAAGGGAGTTCAGTGACGCCCTTTCCAGCAAATGGTTGTTGCACTTATCAACAGATACAAATGCTTATTGGAAAAAAAAAATCTAGGAGATAAACATGGGGTACTAGGCCAGTTAAGCAAACTTATGGCACCAGCTAGTGGAGGGGCACTACTAACAGGCTGGAGCTATTTTCACAGGGTATCGAGTACAAGGTTGCCAATGGGAGAAGAATCAAATTTTGGCTGGATGTTTGGAGTGGGGACACCCTCTCAAGCTGAAATTCCCTGGTTTGTTAGAAGTATCCAGGAACAGAAAAGGGTGGGTTGCCCAATTCTATAGAGATGGAGCTTGGAACATTGATCATAGAAGAAGACTCACTAACTTGCATATTCAAGAAGCAGCTCTTCTTTGTAAATGACTAGCTGAGGTAACTCTCAATGACCAACAAGATACAAGACGATGGAGATGATAAAATGATGAAATTTTCTCTGAAATCATGTTAAAATGCCATCACTAACCCGAATATCATGGACTACTTTATGGTTGTGCCTCTTCTCTTTTCCTACTCTCGTAATTCGTTTCATTATTTTTCATCGTCTTTGATTAATCGACTAATCTAAACCTAATAATCGCCAATTAGAATTTACATTAAAGATGCAGAAGAATAAGGAATATGGCAGGAAATTCGACAGAAAACCATTTATTTTTTTTATTTGTGTTTGAAATGGTTTTATTTATTGAATAAGTAAAAATTAGGTTTGTAGTTCGTGATGTGATATGTATGTTCAATTTCTTCGGTGTAATTTATTCTCTAAAAGCGTATTAGTTAGCAAAATAAGAACTACTAACTCAGTAAATTCAAAAAAAAAAAAATATTACATGAAAGTTAGTTATCTTTCTAACCTTGAATGTTTATACGATTGGGTCACAACATTCTCGAAAACCTAACCGTAAATAACCTAAAATATCGTTTAAGTTTGGAAAAAATAACTACGATTGGATTTTATTAAAATTACCCAACGTATTTTGATACGATTTTTTTCCCTTCTTTTCATTTAAGTCGTAAAAAGGAAGTACACTAATACTTAAAACTATGAATTGGTGTTTATCTTCCTCAACGAGTAGAAAAGAGATTCATCATTAACTATTTATAAAGGTATTACAAGGAAGCTTGGTTTACAAGAGAATACAAAAGAAATGAAACTATCCTTAAAAGAATAAAAGATATAGAAAGAAAATAATCAAGCAAGCAATATTCTAAATCAAATACATTGAAGTATGCATACAACATTGCCTATTATATTGATATGTACATGTACTATGAAATGGAAACTAAGCGAGATCTTTTGTAGTTGTTGAATATTTCATAAAGACTCAATCATAGTTAACACAATTATGGATCTTGTATTGTTGGCATCATATGCGAAGAATATGGATATCAAGATATGCAAAGATATCATTTAAATTGTTTTTAATCGTTTCATATTGTATTTCACTTGGAAAAAGGGTTTTTCTCTTAAAGATGATCAAAATGTTTTTATGGATTCTTCGATCTTTTACCACATCGCATGAGCAATTTAAGCCTCCTTGCCCAACAAAAACTTATGGTTAAGACGGATGTATAGGTTTTGGACTAACCAAATTTGTGTGTCTCTATTAGCTTTGTGCCACTTTAAAGAAGAGATAGGCTTGGTTTGGGAGTGGCCGTGCTACTTGGGCTCTATTCTATCGGTTATACGACCAATAAAACGAAACAAAACCAACTTAGGTTAGAGTTTATAAAGAGGTTCTCTTTCTTATTCGGAGAGAGAGAGACACTAGTTTTAAGGTTTTCGTGAAGAACAGCAGCCATGGTTCTTAAGTAAGATTTCTTCATCTTGATGTGGTTCTAGATCTCACTATTCGATTGTTAGTCTTCAATCTTTGTTTTGTTTTTCCTTAGAAATCATTTTAGGTTTATCATTCAATTTTACTTGTTATCTCGATCTCAATTCTTATATGGGGGTGAGGCTTGGAAAAATAAATTTTAGCACCGGGTAAAACAAAAAAAAAAATTGTGATGCCAAAAAGAAAGAAAATTACCTATTAAAAGACCGTGAAATCCCGATAGCAAAATCATATATCATGTCCCTTTGATTTTTTTCCATTTGATATGGGCATCAAAAGCTCCTCAATGTACTTCCTGATGGACAAAGACATTAGCAACTCAAGAAATATGTTCAAAATTTACCACATCAACTTCCCCGAATCACTAATATTAACTACCCTGGAACATAAAGTTTAATTGAGTCAAGTTCAATGGGAGTACATACAGCATTTAAAAATGTTTTCACCAAATATTATGGACGAGAAGATGTTGCATATACACCATTTTTTTGGTTGCTCAGCTATGTCATCACAAGAATATTATGATAAGTCTAGTCATATGATACACTAAGACCACTCAATTGCAATATAGAGCCACAAAGATAAGCAACCTCATAGTAGTAAGGTGAGGGATTATATTGACAAAAACATAAAAAGAATCAATTATTGAAAACATGAAATCTGGAAAACAAGGTTCGTAGATCTAAAATTCAAGCCCACACCAATATGAAGCTTAAATCTCCTTTGACATTAAGGAAGTTTAAAGATAAAATTTATAGCTATATTTAAATCTCCTTCCATCAAACTTAGTGGCATGAACCAAATTTAACTTGCATCTGTTTTTCCTAAAATAGTTGTTAAAAATCCATTAAATATACTAAGTTTGATGGAAGGAAACGTCATCTTAGTAATATTATCCAAAATGTAGCTACCTCCCCCGATTACTCTTAGATCTTTAGCTTGTTTTTCACAAAGGGAATGCATATGGAAAATGTTAATAAAGACAAAGTTGAGTCGGAAAAGTTTTTACTGCAGGATTCTTGATTTGATAAAGATGATTCGTTGAAGTAGATATGATCACGAATTACTACACAGATAATGTAAGTACTCGGGACACAATTGATTTTAAAGCAAATGTGGCTAGGAGATAGAGAGCGTAACGAAAGGGTGACTAAGGAAGGAGACAAACCTCTAGTTGCATGGAAGAGATTTGCAAGGAGTCTAAAGATAAAGAGCATAAGGGAGTTCTTGACGCCTTTCCAAAGAAATGTTGCACTTATCAATGATACAAATGCTTATTGGGAAAAAAAAATCTAGGAGATAAACATGGGGTACTAGGCCGCTTAAGTAAACTTATGGCACCAAATAGTGGAGGGGCACTACTAACAAGCCGGGAGCTATTTTCATGTGGTATCGAGTACAAGGTTGCCAATGGGAGAAGAATCAAATTTTGGCCTGGATGTTTGGAGTGGGGACACCCTCTCAAGCCAAATTCCCCGGTTTGTTAGAAGTATCCAGAAATGTGCTGGTGGGTTGCCCAACCCTATAGAGATGGAGCTTGGAACATTGATCATAGAAGAAGACTCACTAAAATATTCAAGAATGTAAGCTTCTTCTTTGTAAATGACTAGAATGAGGTAACTCTCAATGACCAACAAGATACAAGATCAAGTTGTGATTTGATTGAATATATTTGATTGATTTTGATTTGAAATGGAGACGGGGAAGTATTTCCTCTCTATCTCTTCTATTTCATTTTCTCAAAACATATTACATTCTCTTTCTTAATTTAGTCAATATATGAGAGAGAAGCATGTGTGCCACACACCTACACACACTAACTAAATGTGGAGTTGACACTCCTATTACACTACAAACATTACATTACATTACTCAACAATATCCTCCTTAATGTGATGTTCTTCTACTCCTAGTAGTTCACGGAAATGTTGAAATTTTCCTTTGGGAAGTGCCTTGGTGAATATGTCCGCCAATTGGTCTTCCGTCTTGCAATATTTGAGTTCTATCTCACCATCTTCAACCGCTTTCGAATGAAATGGTACTTGAGTTTGATGTGCCTTGCTCTACAATGCTCAACCGAATTTTTGGACATAGCACGCCGATTTGTTGTCACAAAAGATTACGGTGCTTTCTTTCGCTTCTCTTGAATGTCTTCCATGATTCTTCTTAGCCATACAACATGAGATGTAGCTATTGATGCCGAAATGTACTCCGTCTCCGCCGTGGGATTGAGCTACGGTTTCTGCTTCTTCGATGCCCATGTGAATATACCCGAACCAAGAGAAAAAGCATAACCCGATGTACTCTTCATGTCATCAATACACCCTCCCAAGTCGCTATCACAATAGCCAACTAATTTGACATCCAAATTTCTTGAATACATGATTCCAAAATTCATTGTTCCTTGTATGTACCTTAACAACCTCTTTGCCGCGCCAAGATGTAAATGACTAGGTGAACTCATGAACCTAGAAAGCATACTTGAAGCAAACATGATGTCGGGTCTTGTATGTGTAAGGTACAACAAGTTTCCAATAAGACCTCTATAGTAAGTCTCATCAACCTTTCTCCTCCATCATCCTTCTTGAGTTTCTCATTCACTACGAGTGGTGTTGATGTGGGGTTGCAACCAAGCATACCAAATTTCTTCAACACCTTTTCGGCATACTTGCTTTGAGAAATGAACACTCCATCTTCACTTTGGTGAACTTCAATACCAAGGAAGTACTTGAGCAAACCCATGTCACTCATCTCATATTTCATCATCATTTCTCTCTTGAATTGCTCAATCATATGAGCATCATTACCCGTAAAGATAAGATCATCAACATACAAGGCAACGATGAGAATAGACGTACCTTTTTTGTCTTCACATATAATGTAGGCTCACTTCTTGCTTTTGTTGAAGTTTTGGCTCTTGAAGTATCCATCTATCTCACTATACCAAGCTCTTGGTGCTTGCTTCGAGACCATACAAAGCTTTCTTCAACTTGTATACTTTGTCTTTCTCCTTCCACCACAAACCTTGTGGTTGTTCTACATATAGACTTCTTCATGTAGTTCTCCATTCAAAAATGCCGATTTGACATCAAGTTGATAAAGTAACCAACCTTTTTGAGACGCCATAGCAATCACGGCTCTAATGGTGTCAAGACGAGCAACCGGTGCAAACGTTTCATTGTAGTCGATACCGGGTTGTTGTGAGTAGCCCTTTGCCACCAACCTTGCTTTGTATCTTTTGAACCGTTCCCATCCGCATTGTACTTCACCTTGTAGATCCATTTCACGCCAATAACTTCTTTTGTCACCAGCCTTGCTACCTTCTCCCCATGTATCGTTCTCGGCCAATGACAAAACTTCTTCTTCCATAGCTTTTATCCAAACCGGTTCTTTTGATGCTTCTTCAAAATTTTCCCGGTTCAACCACACAATAGTTACATCTTTCATACACTTCACTCAACCTTCGCAACTTCTTTGGTGCCGACGGTGGTGATGTTGATGCACTAGTACTTGGAGACATACTTGGAGATGCTCCTTGTCTTGTATTTGGAGGTGTTTGAGGTGTAGTTCTTCCTCATTTTCTTCACCTTCTTCTACTTCATTTGTTGCTGAATTTTCTTGCTCTTCATCAACAATAATGGTTCTCTTCTCAATTTTACCTTTCTTCCCAATTCCATGAAGCTCCTTCATCAAATAACACATCACGGCTTGTGATCATTGTGTTGTTCTTCAAGCTATACAACCTATAACCTTTTGATTGGAGGCTATAGCCAATGAATATACACTTTTTCACTTGCTTCATCAAGCTTTGTTCTCTTCACCTTGGAATTTGAGAATAACACACACTACCAAAAACTTTGAGATGTCTTACCGATGGCTTTCTCCCACTCCATGCTTCAAAAGGAGTTTATCCCATACGGCTTTTGTTGGACACCTATTCATCAAGTAGACGGCGGTGTTGACGGCTTCGGCCCAAAACACTTTAGGCATACCCTTGTCATGAAGCATGGACTTCGCCATCTCCATCACGGTTTGGTTCTTTCTCTCGGAAACACCATTTTGTTGAGGAGTATAACCCACTGATTAGCTGTTGCCTTTCCAAGCCTTCATCTTCACAAAATTTATCAAACTCTTTGTTGTTGTATTCTTTGCCTCTATCACTTCTTAAAACTTTGATGGTGACCACTTTGCTTTTCAACAAGGCTCTTGAACTTCTTGAAGATGCTAAAAACTTCGGACTTTGTCTCATGAAGTACACCCAAGTCATACGACTTAAATCATCAATGAATAAGATAAAGTATCTATTACCTCCATGAGTTGGTGTCTTCATTGGTCCACACACATCAGTATGTACCAAACCAAGAAGTTCATTTGATCTCCATGCTACACCTTTTTGGGAATGGTTGTGATGTTGCTTCCCAAGTGCACAACCTTCACATACTCCATCTTTGTGGTTGATATGTTGTGGAAGTCCTTGCACCATGTTCTTGTTGGAAAGTAACTTGAGACTATTGAAATTCAAATGCCCAAGTCTTTTATGCCATAACCATGTTTCATCAATGGTTTCCATCCTCAATGCAACATTCTTCTCCTTTTCAAAGATAATTGGAAAGCTTCTATTTTTCTCCATCTTGATACTCTTCATGACTTGTCTCTTGTTGTTGTGCTTCTTGTCATAAATGGCAATATCCATCTTCAAAATGAACCGCATACCCAAGCTCCACAAGTTGCCCAACACTAAGCAAATTTTGTGCCAAATCCGAACATATAACACATCTCTAATGTATTTTGCTCCATTGATAGTTTGCACGCAAATTGTACCTCTTCCGTTAGCTTGAACCATGTTTCCATCCCCCATCTTCTTTAGAGAGTTTATGGATGTATCCATGTCAACAAACAAGCTCTTCACACTAGGACATATGAGTTGTACAACCACTATCTACAAACCAAACTTCACTCTTGGAAGTCACCATGGCACTTTGACAAGCATAAAACAAATTTTGTTTTTCTTCTTTCTTCCGCTCTACCGGCTTGTTCTTCA
Organism: Papaver armeniacum; assembly: GCA_023531295.1. Lineage (NCBI taxonomy): Eukaryota > Viridiplantae > Streptophyta > Magnoliopsida > Ranunculales > Papaveraceae > Papaver > Papaver armeniacum. The sequence goes on from JAJJWW010008867.1 coordinate 107,869, forward strand.
TCTTCTTTGTATCTACAATTTTTCTCCAAATGTCCATACTTCTTGCAATTGCGACATTGGGGCTTTCCTTTGTTCCAACAATTCTTCTCCAAATGACCATTCTTCTTGCAAAAATTGCACCTTGGTACTCGAGAAGTATCACTTTTTGTGTAGTTGTTGGAGTTAGCTCCTCCTTTCTTCCATTTTCCCTTTCCATTGGAGCTAGATGAAGAATCGCCTTGTACCCATTTTGCTTCATTGCTGAATTTTTTGGAGTTCAAGTTCAATTTTGATTGAAATGCACTTTCAATTGATTTTTCAGTGCCTCGACACCCTTTGTTCATACACCTTCAAAGAAGCCCATAATTCTTGTGACTTTAATGTAGAGAAATCTTTAGTCTCTTCTAAAACCGCCACAATGGGTTCAAATTTCTCCGGCAAACAAATCAATATCTTCTCACAAATTCTTCTTTCTTCCATCTTCTCACCACACATCAACATATTATTAACAATTTCAACAACTCTTCAAGAAAATTCATTCAAACATTCATTCTCATTCATTTTTAGATTCTCAAAATCTCTTCTATATGAATGTAATTTCCAATTCTCTTACCTTCTTATTACCTCCATACTCTTGTTGAAGGATATTCCAAGCTTCATTAGCTATAGGAAAATGGATTACTCTTGGTAGAATAGTGTCTCCAACTCCTTGTTGAATGTACATGGATGCTTTTGCATTCTTCTTCTTACTCTCCTTAAGTAAATCCTTTTGGGGTTGTTCTAGAGTTGATGTATCTTCAACTTCATCATACCCATTTTGTACAATCTCCCACACATCTTGTGACATGAACAAGGTCTTCATTTTGATGGCCCAAAATCATAATTTTCTCCATGAAAAAGTGGTATTGAAGGTTGTTGAATGTAGAAACTTGAGTTACTACTACTTGCCATTGATTTGGTTGATGATTGATTGAAGAAATTGGGTTTTTCTTTTCTAGATCTAGATTTTGAAAACTTTAAATGTTGCTGATTTTTTTGATTTAATGGGTAGAAATTGATTTTTTTCCTCACCAAGATCAAATCTAATAGATTTAAGCTCTAGATACCAATTGTTGTGATTTGATTGAATATATTTGATTGATTTTGGTTGAAATGGAGATGGGGAAGTATTTCCTCTCTATCTCTTCTATTTCATTTTCTCAAAACATATTACATTCTCTTTCTTAATTTAGTCAATATATGACTAGAGAAGCATGTGTGCCACACACCTACACACACTAACTAAATGTGGAGTTGACACTCCTATTACACTACAAACATTACATTACATTACTCAACAAAGACGATGGATGAAATTTTCTCTCTGAAATCATGTTAAAATGCCATCACTAACCCGAATATCATGGACTACTTTATGGTTGTGCCTCTTCTCTTTTCCTACTCGTAATTCGTTTCATTATTTTTCATCGTCTTTGATTAATCGACTAATCTAAACCTAATAATCGCCAATTAGAATTTACATTAAAGATGCAGAAGAATAAGGAATATGGCAGGAAATTCGACAGAAAACCATTTATTTTTTCCCTTATTTGTGTTTGAAATGGTTTTATTTATTGAATAAGTAAAAATTAGGTTTACAGTTACAGTAACGATATGTATGTTCAATTTGCTGGTGTAATTTATTCTCTAAAACTGTATTAGTTAGCAAAATAAGAACTACTAACTGTAAATTCAAAAAAAAAATATTACATGAAAGTTACAGTTATCTTTCTAACCTTGAATGTTTATACGATTGGGTGCGACTCTCGAAAAACCTAACCGTAAATAATCCTGAATAACAACAGTTTTAAGTTTGGAAAAAATAACTACGATTGGATTTTATTAAAATATACCAACTGTATTTTGATACAGTTTTTTTTTCTTTTCTTTTCATTTAAGTAACTGTAAAAAAGGAAGTACACTAATACTTAAAACTATGAATTGGTGTTTATCTTCCTCAACGAGCGAAAACGGAGATTCATCATTAACTATTTATAAAGGTATTACAAGGAAGCTTGGTTTACAAGAGAATACAAAAGAAATGAAACTATCCTTAAAAGAATAAAAGATATAGAAAGAAAATAATCAAGCAAGCAATATTCTAAATCAAATACATTGAAGTATGCATACAACATTGCCTATTATATTGGATATGTACCATGTACTATGAAATGGAAACTAAGCAGATCTTTTGTAGTTGTCCGAATATTCTGCAGTACTCCTCATAGTTAACACAATTATGGATCTTGTATTGTTGGCATCATATGCGAAGAATATGGATATCAAGATATGCAAAGATATCATTTAAATTGTTTTTAACTGTTTCATATTGTATTTCACACTTCAGCAAAAAGGGTTTTTCTCTTAAAGATGATCAAAATGTTTTTTATGGATTCTCTACTGATCTTTTACCACATCGCATGAGCAATTTAAGCCTCCTTGCCCAACAAAAACTTATGGTTAAGACGGATGTATAGGTTTTGGACTAACCAAATTTGTGTGTCTCTATTAGCTTTGTGCCACTTTAAAGAAGAGATAGGCTTGGTTTGGGAGTGGCCGTGCTACTTGGGCTCTATTCTATCGGTTATACGACCAATAAAACGAAACAAAACCAACTTAGGGTTAGAGTTTATAAAGAGGTTCTCTTTCTTATTCGGAGAGAGAGAGACACTAGTTTTAAGGTTTTCGTGAAGAACAGCAGCCATGGTTCTTAAGTAAGATTTCTTCATCTTCAGTCGTGGTTCTAGATCTCACTATTCAGACTGTTAGTCTTCAATCTTTGTTTTGTTTTTCCTTAGAAATCATTTTAGGGTTTATCATTCAATTTTACTTGTTATCTCGATCTCAATTCTTATATGGGTTTACTCAATAAATACTTTTTGTGATTTCCATAGACTTCAATAGATTTCCAAAGTGTTGTATTACTGGTTGTATACTTTAGAAAAATCCTTGTAAGTATATGTTACTCGTTATATACTTGTAAAATCTCGTTCAAAGTTTGTGTTACTCGTTATAAACAAGAAAATTCAAAGACTTTGCATACTTACCAATTTTTAAGACTTTCAATGACATTTATGTGTATTTATGCCTTAGAGAAAGTCTTGCAAAATATGAAAGATTTTGGGAGACTTCTACAAAAACTTAAAATTTCATTTATTATCATTTATTTTATTAACAGATTTGATTTACAAAAATTAAAATAATACTTTTTAGATATTATTTTATTTTATTTCAAGTTGATGCAAGCGCTTGCACATATACTCTAGATCCATTTCTTTTTCTGATGTAGAACATCTCTAGTTCTTCTACAATCTTCTCAACTTGTTTATCAAGTTACAAACTTCCTGTTTTAGTCCCATGCTATTACTGTTTTTAGAGTCTTTCTCTTTTTAGTCTTTTACTCACGCCTATATATACAGGCTTCTTTTATTTATTGTATACACACTATAATTATCAAATTATTGAATACAACTCAGTTTGAGTAATCTTTATCTTTTCTCAGCAAAGCTTATTAACTTTCATATGTTTTCTCACCTCTTTCGACTATTCTCATCTCCAGCAAACTCCGTTTTGCTTTCTTCTTACAAGTGCTACATTATCTTTCTCTCTTTTTTTAATTATATCCTAAATGCAAAAACTTAAAATTTCATTTATTATCTTTTATGTTTTTAAGACATTTCAAGTTGATGCAAGTGCTTGCATTATATATATATCATATGATACGATCAAACTTTTTTGGTTTTGTTATTTCTTGAAATCAAAAGTTCCGTTGATGGCTAAAGTGTTTCAGATTATGATTGTTGTTCAATTTAATTTGCAATCAACGTTTTTCAAGAATTGGTTTTGATAGGATAAATTTTATAGAACTCTACAAATCTCTATATTTGTTATGTTTGGTTGTTATACAATTCTCTAGAAATCTTGTTTTCATAACTTTTTAGAACTCTACAAATCTCTACAAGAATTAGACCAATTCTACAAAACTCTGTAAGTATTTTTTCAACTCCGTAGAACCCTCTAAAAATTGCTATTTTTTATGACTATTTTTAAATCCACACAAATCTACAAAAGTATTTATTGAGTAAACCCCCGTTAATCTGTGTAGAACTTGTTATGCAATCTCAAATGAAACTTTCGAAATCTGTAATCTGTATAGAAATTGTTTTTGAAGGTTAGTTTATGTTTAGATTGATAGATAGGGATAGTCTTGATTTTCGAAATAGATGCAGATATGCTTGATTGATTTATTTTCAACGGCTCACTACTGTTAGAATCTGCTATTTAGATTGATTGAGATAAGGGTTTTTGGTTGGTGAAGTTGGTGTTGATATCTATTCTGTTGTGGATTTTTAAGACTTTCAATGACATTTATGTGTATTTATGCCTTAGAGAAACTCTTGCAAAATATGAAAGATTTTGGCAGACTTCTACAAAAACTTAAAATTTCATTTATTATCTTTTATTTTATTAACAGATTTGATTTACAAAAATTTAAATATTATTTTTTTGATATTATTTTATTTTATTTCAAGTTGATGCAAGCGCTTGCACATATACTCTAGATCCATTTCTTTTTCTGATGTAGAACATCTCTAGTTCTTCTAGAATCTTCTCAACTTGTTTATCAAGTTAAACACTTCCTGTTTTAGTCCTATGCTATTAATGTTTTAGATTCTTTCTCTTTTTAGTATTTTACTCACGCCTATATATACAGGCTTCTTTCGTTTATTGTTACACACTATAATCTACAATATAAAGCACAGTTTGTTTCTGAGTGGTGGCCAGGATTTATTCTGGGCAAAGATAAATCTACGGTCGTGGTTGTGCAGACCACACCCATAACCCGCACGTGCGCCAAGGCTAACTTTGCCTATATGAGTGGTGGTCAGGATTTATCCTTGGCAAAGATAAATCAAAGGCTGTGATCCTCCGTGCCACACCCTACAAGTCGCACACGTGGTGTTCATTCCAATATTATGAATTAAAAATGAATACTCAAGTCAAGATATTGAATTTTAAAAATTATAACGGGGAGGTTCGAACTCATGACCTATTGTGTCATAAGAGTGGCCTCTAACCATTGTTCCACCTTGGTTGGAATTGATAAAAAAGATAAATCAACAGTGGTTGTTTGTTCAACTTAAATATTAATTAGTATAAGTATTTTATTAATTAGTATAAGTGATTTGTCTAGAGAGAAGATAAATCTATGGTTATGGTTTGTTCAACTTAAATATTAATTAGTATAAGTGTTTTATTAATTTAGGAAACATTAATTTCTCATGATAAATGATTTATTAATTTTACATCATAAATATCTCTTAATTAATATTAATACATATCTCCATCAATAAGTAATAATTTTGACAAAAATTATTTCAATAGATATTAGTGGTGGTGGTGGTAGTAGAGGAAGAAGTAAGTGGTGGAAGTGGTGGAATGTGTTACAAAGTGGTGGAGGCGGTAACATTAGTTTTGGTGGAAGAAATAGTGGTATTTGGATGGTTTTAATGGCGGTGGTATTAGTTTTTTCTTTTTGAATCAAAAATAATAAAAAATTTTACATGATGGGTAACATTGTATTGTGAAAAGTATAGTTGGTTGTTTTGACACGATCAAAAAAGGCGGATAAAAATACTTTTGGGATGATACCAAATCATATAAGACAAAATGGTTGTTTTTTGGTGGCACTGCTATCTTTGGTAACCGTTAAGTACGCATGATTTTGATGATTAACAAAACATATAGTTGAATAAATTAATTGACGACCTAAGTTTGTTAAATCTAAACTTTATACATGACGTGTGGGATTAAAAGTTATAAGTGCGCCCAATATTCTACGAGGGATGGAAAATGGTGGTGGTGGAGAAAGAAGTAATATCTGGTGGTTTGTGGTAACTGGTAGGTTTTGATGAGTAGTAATTGACTATGTTAATTATGTGCTGCTACAAAGGATAACACTATAAATTAGAAATGTGGTTGATCGTCTTAATGCTAATATAAACTCGGTTAAAATACATGAAAATTAAGAAGAAGAAAAAAACATTTGGATGTCACGTTATATAATAAATAACACTAAAAACTACATATTTAGTATCAAGGTTTCTCCGTCCAATAGATAAATCTAAGGTTGTATTGAGATCCAAGTAAGCATAGGCGAGTTGGTCTTGGATTTCGAATGATAATGAATATAATGAAACGCTCCCTCTCGGTTTGTCCAATGAAAACTGAAACCTTCTAAAAAAAAATAATCAATCGAACAACACTTAGATGGAACGCATCACCACCGGTGTAAACTTCTCTCGAATTGCTACATATCCAAGTGAAATTTCTACAAATTAATCTGGTGATTTCCTCCTACCGTTGCGGGGCATGCAATTAAATCTCTAATAGTGATTTTAAAGGTATTTAATAATTATAAAATTCTCTTATAAGTTTTGTTTATGCAAGTATTGATTTAACTTGGGTTCTTTTATATTTTTGTGTTAAGTTGATGACTTTTTAATTTGAATACATGTTTGGTTAACAAACTTTGATACATATAGGGTATTTTCTTTGTAGAACTGATGTTAGTCTCTCATTTTTCCCGTTATCACATTGTTTCGATCCGTATTTGTAGACATTATTTGACTAATATTGGGGTATTTGTTTAATCTCAAGGCCGATTAAACCCAATGTGTGTTGTATACATTGAAGGCGAGGTGTCGGCTCTACCTTGAAACTAATAATTTTCTTCGGAAGGTTAGTTGAATTTATGTAGATACAAATATCAATATGACTATGCTCTTTAAAACTCCAAATTACTTGAGTAACACTAGATGTGAGAACGTCATTCATGCACTACTTAGCATAGTTGGTGTGAAATCTTTTTATCCACGAATTTCTTCAATATTATGTTATCAATATGATTGAGAAAGAATCTTACACATGTTTTGATTTACTATTATAAGTTTATTTTTTCAACTCACATGTGTATATCTCGGCCTTCAATAGCCAAGGGTTCTTCATTTTTATAACTCTCACATTTTGCAAAAATAAATAAATAGTGTTTATCTATAGTAGGGAAAATATTATGGGTTTTTGCTTCACTCCTTAGAGCCTTAGTTATCAATAATTTCGGAACAAAAGTATTCATAAACATCATGGAGTTGGATTGGCAGTTTAGGTATATGTCTTTGTTAGATGAAATATTCTTTTGAAGTTTGAAATTATGGTATGATGGAACAATAAATAGGAAAAATTTTATTTCTTCGTATTTTTATTTTATTTTCATGTTGGCACAACATTATTACTCCGATCCAGATAATAAATTGGAATAACATGCTTAAGTAAAAAAATAAAAAGATCGGGTAACCCATTTTGTTTCCCAAAACCTATTTGAATATCAAAATAATTACTCACGAATAAAATGAAGCAAGAAAAATGTGAACAATATCGTATTAGAGACAAAACATCCCGTGCCGTTACGGCACGGGTTAAGATCTATTATTGAATAAAACTCAGTTTGAGTAATCTTTATCTTTTCTCAGCAAAGCTTATTAACTTTCATATGCTTTCTCACCTCTTTCGACTATTCTCATCTCCAGCAAACTTCGTTTTGCTTTCTTTTTACAAATGCTACATTAAGTGGCATCGAGCCAACATTTTGAGATTTTTATCTCAAAACAGATCCTTAATCGCTTCCGCTACATAAACCCTAATACAAAAAAAAAATACTTAGTTTCGATGGGTGACCAAATCACAAGAGTAGAGTTTGCAAAAGCTACAGACAGGTTGGATCAACTCGACAAAAACGTTGCAAGTATTCAGAGCATCTTAGAAGATATACAAAAAAAGTTGAATATCAAAGAAAAGTTTGATGGTAAGAAAAAACCAGAAAGTGGAGAAAAATCTGATGCAGAACACAAGTCGCAGGAAGAAGAAGAACATTCTAGGGCAAGAAATACTTCACAAGAAGAGAAGAAATATTATAAGCATGAAACTCGCAGCTCAGAAGGAGTAAAAATAATAATAGACAATATGACAGAGAACACTACTAGTCTTACAAAAAAATTGATAACTCCTGATATAACAGTAGTGAAGACGATGTTGAAGACTATCTTGAAAGAAATTGGGCCGGATTAGAAAGGCGTACACGATCAAATCAAAACTCTTTTGGGTCTCTACCTGATTATAAGCTTAAGGATGATTTTCCTACGTTCAGTGGTAGGTTTAAGATAAAAGAGTTATTAGACTGGTTTTATGAAGTTGAATCTTTTTTCGATTATATGGATATACCAGAACGAATTCAAGTGAAGCTAGTAGCTTACAAACTCAAAGGAGGAGCTGCTGCATGGTGGTCTAAATTTGGTGAAGATCGCAAGAATTTTGGTAAACCACCAGTAAAGTATTGGAGAAGAATGAAGGATCTCATAAGAGATAAATTTTTGCCAAGAGACTACAAACAACAACTTTTTATTAAGCTGCAAACTTGTCGACAGGGTGCAAGGTTAGTAGACGAGTATGTTTCTGAATTTTATAGTTTAATAGCACGTAATGAGCTTAATGAAACTGAAGAGCAACTTGTAGCAAGGTTTATTGAAGGTTTGAATCGAGTGATTCAATAAGGGATGACTCAAACAGCTTACACCATGGTGATGAGCACGAAAGTGCGACGCATTTTAATCCATAAATACATTAGCTAGGACTCATTATTTCTCTAATAAATTTGTTTTAGTTGTTTTTGGAAGAATAAGCTCTTGTGGAGAATTGGCTCGAAAAAATGTTATTTGCACCCGGAAGATACGTGTTATTCGGACTCTCAATGTTGGTTAAGGGACACCTAAATTACTAAGGGGCACCTCAACGGATAAGGGACACCTTCCTTTCTATTTACACCCCATAAGGCAAGTGCTAAAGGGACACCCGTACAGTATTAGGGGGAGGACATCTTCTTCCCAAATTCAAAATCATAAAATGGCGGGAAATATGGTGGCAGATTTAGGGTTCGTATTTTGGAGGCGATTTAGTGAGACTCAATGGCTGTAATTTATTGGGAAGCCTTATTTTTACTTAAAAGGCGTGGTATGGTTGTTTATTTTGGTTGGAATTGGCTGAATCATCGAGATTTAATTGAACAGGGGGTTACGGGTTTTTCTCGAGAAAATCCGAGTGTTTCTGTGAAGGATTTTCAGGGAGTTTTGGCGAGATTAAATCACTGGGATTGACTTGAAATATCCTGGTTTGACTAAACAGGAGTGGTAATGGTGTTAGAATTGAAAAGATAGGGCTTTCCACGCGGCTTGAAGTAAAACAGGGAATATATTGTTTTCTCGAGGATATTACAGAATTTTCTGGATTTAGTTTGGAGGTGTTTCTGCGAGACTGAATTGCTGCAATTCGTTGGGAAGGTTTGTTTGGGCTTAACAGGCGTCATTTGGGTCTTTGGTTTGAGTAAGTTTGATTGGATAACTCGAGTTGAAGAAAAACAGGGCACGAGGATATATCGAGTATACTTGAGTAAGTTAAGATATTTTTGGAAGATTTCGTGCGCTGCAATTAGTCACGCTCAATCAAGATACGTGCAGCTTCGTGTTTGGAGTGTGTAGTCTGTCAACAGACGTGAGAATGAGATAAAAAAAAAGGGAACTATTCCCGTGAAGAATAATGAAAGTTATTGCAGGATATTGTTGAGTAATTACGAAGATTTTTGAAGTCCTGTGAGTATAAATAGATTTCCTGAGAGCAGAGAAGGATCGAGAGTTTTAAGGAGAGAATCGAGAGTTGCAGAGCAACTTCTCTGCTGCTGCAGAGAAGAAGAAGAAGAACAACAAACAACACTTCTGGTCTGTCGTTTATGAACGGTCGCATGTTCACATCTTAGCGACAGTTTTTCTACGACAGTTTCCATTTGTAGTTTTACGCAACGACAACGCCCGACAACGGCATTTGAATTTCATTGTAACGGTGGACTCTGTAACACCCAGCAAGCGTTGCAAAATCGTTGTATAATTATTTTTCTCTAATAAAAACACCATTTGAGCTATAAAAAAAAAAAAAAAAAAAAAAAAAAAAAAACAATTTTAAGTTAAAATCAATTTACGACAAGAAAATGAAAAAAGCGAAAAACTATGGTCAAATCAGTTCTAAAATGTCTTCAAACACATTCAAACAAGTTCTAAAATCCACACTACTTTACTCTCACACATGCAAGAAGCCAAGCAAGAGTAGTCTGCCATTGAAATTGTATTTCCTTTGATGTTTTGTATTTGTTTGTGGCTTTGTGCTTACTTTTCATGTGTGAGACTAAAGTAGTGTGGATTTTAGAACTTGTTTGAATGTGTTTGAAGACATTTTAGAACTGATTTGACCATAGTTTTTCAGTTTTTTTCATTTTCTTGTCAAAAATTGGATTTTAACGGAATAAAATCCGATATTCAATAGCTTACGGTAACAAAATCAGATTGTTTTTTTGGATTCCGTCGGATGTCGGATTTTCGAAAAGGCATAACATAACGGAATCAGATTGATCAAAATCCAACGGATTTTTGTCCGTTGACAGGCCTACCATTTTGCCCATTTCTGATATATCAAAAGTTTCCCACGTTATGTGAGCCATGCCAATTTATGTGAAGTAGTCGCACCCAGGAATGGAGCCACACCAAGACAAGAATTTGCAATTGTCCACCCATCCCAACTGACTTCTAAGAGCAGTTCCTATGGGATGAACAAACTTGGAGTTTGTTCATTTTGCTCCCACTATGGAATGAACAAATTTGATGGTTTGAACATTGAGTCTGAACACCCGGCGCGCGTCTGTGGTATTGACGAGCGTCATTGCTAAAACCGCCCGCGTCAGAAGGAAAAATGCCAGCGTTAGAATTCCTAACGCGCGTTATCAGTAAAGCGCCCGCGTTATTTTCAATAGCGCTCGCGTCATTTCCAGTAGCGCCAACGGCTTAATCTGAACGGCTGCAAAGAATTGTCATCCAACGGCTACATTTTTTAAAATCTATAAATACACACATTCTAAATTCACACATTCAACTCTAAATTCACAATTCTTCTCTTCACTCTCAATTGTTGATTGAACATGTCTCGGCCCCGGTTAGTTCGGCGAGTTCCGTATGCTAAAGAAGAAGATGAATCTATTTGCAGAAACTATGTTTTTTTATCTACTTATCTTGCTTCGGCAAACTATCCATGGGTGAATTTCTGGGCGGTTATTCACGATGGGTTCTGCAGTGACACTCTTAATCCGAGTCGTCGTTCTATATGCGACATAGAACATCGTTTTGATACAATTAAGAAAGAAGTAAGTGAGTTTGTAGCTTTAACCATACAAGTAAATCGATATCGACTGAGAGGTGAAACTGATGCTGAGATTGTAACAAGATCTTTGGCTGAATGGCGAAGATGGAAAAATATGGCTTTTCCTTTCGAAAAATGTTTTTAAATCCTTAAGGGGTTGAAACTGTTTCAACCCCTTCTTTGTAGTTGTTGTTCCACCCAGTACTTCTTCTCATTAGTGAAGATAATGTAATGTATTCCGTCGTAATTTAGTGAAGGCAATGTAAAAAAACACTTACTTTTAAACATATGTAATTTTATTTAATTAAGACTGTCGTACTTTTAAAACTATAAAACTACAAACTTTTAAAACTAAAACTGCAAATGTAGAGAAATTAAAAATTACAATAATCTCTCTAACGTCGCTCATCTCTAACTCGCTCATCTCTAGCTCCCTCGTTGTTATTTACTGGAGTGAAAAATTCAGAAAATCCCGGGGATAGACCTGGGAAATCCCTAGTTGCCAACATATTATATATATTCCCGATTGTTGATAGACCTGTGGATAGACCTGGCTGAACAAAATAAGGCGATTGGAAAGCACTCTGTGTACTTGGTCCTCCAAGCATATACGAGGTTTGTTGTTGTGGTGGTGTTGGTGTGTAGCATTCATTTTGGTTGTAGGACGAGAATGATGATGAAATGCTCCTAGGTTCAAGCCGAAATGCCTGAGGTTGAGATACAGGCACAAGTTGTGGTGCAATATTGTGTTGTGTTTCTCGCACCTCATTTTGCTGTGTTTCTCGCGCTACTGTTTCTTCACTATCTCGCCATGATCTGTTGGTTTCTTCACCTTCATGCCATGAACCGTGGCTCCTGGTGGAACCGGAAGACTGTGACTGCTGCCCATCATCATTGACAGGCGGATTAAATCCAAACATTGTGTTTGTCTGCCATTTTCGTACTTCTTCCAAGTGCATCGCATCTTTTCGTCGATTCAGCCAATACAAATCGTTCAATTGTTTCCTCAACTCTGGCTCAGTGGCAATCACATTGTTGTAAGGATAATCACGGTCCACACCTTGGGAAACAATGGGGATCGTGGTTGGCTCACCTTGTGAAGTAATACTTTGTAGCTCCCAATGAATTTCGGGCATATTGAACGAAGATGATGAAGAACTTGCACCCGTCCTCGGATAAGTAATAAAGCTTGGCTCTTGTGGAGGTGGTTGGCTAGGCATGATACTTGGATCATGGGACATGTTTGATAACCCTGTGAAATCTAACCCATAGACGTGCATGTTCTGTGTCCCAATTACTGGTTTCGTAATTGACGTGTACCAGTTAACATATTGCGCTTCATCAATATTCCTCGTGTGTTTAGTTCATACCTCTCCCAATTGGTTCTTCTCAGCCGATCAAAATCTGATGCAGAGGTTTGCATCTGTTGTAGCGGGTTAATTACAATTGCAAATATACCTTGTATTTGGTCTTTGCACTCTTTCTCCCAGATACCAAACCCCTCTTTGTGATTCCGGACTGTAAAAAACAACTCTACGCATAGAATAATAAAGAATACGTACTCCAACATCACCATTATACTCAGGTAAATCAATTTATGGGTGAACAACCACGTTGTTGTGGCTTCGAGTCATCTGTTGTAACCTTTGAACAAAACTGGAACCAAAGACGTCGATGCCAGTGTTCCTCTGTATGTTGTTCTTCATATACATGTCAACAATTGGAAATCCAATTGTCTCGTCTTTTAGGATTGGTTTACCAACACGGAAGTAGGTATACCACCAATACTGCAAATTACTCCATAATTTTAGAATTTTGACTAAATAATCTACATTAGTAATAATAATAAATTTTAAAATAATTATTTTTGATATTTACCTCTATGATGCCCCAGAAACCCTCCAAGTTAGAATTGCCCAAAGACGCTTTATCCAGCGCACAGTACAATTCTCCTAAAATTGAAGATCCCCAGTCATAATTTGGTGCTTTGTCGAGATCTTCTAACGCTTCAAACCAACCAACATGAGCAACAGAAGTTGAGTTTGGAAAGAATGTCTGACCCAGTACCCATAAGATAAACATCCGTTCGAGTTAATGATAGTCATCTACATGTTTTGGGTTTCTGGGTTAGGTTAGGAATATCTTCAACGCCGCACATCTAATCCCATTTCCTTTCAATTCTTTAAAATCTACATGCATTACTGATTCCAAAAACGAGGGACAAAGCGTCTCCCATTTACGATTTAAAATCCATTCCTCTTCGTTGAATGGTGGCGGGTCTCCCACTCCACTTGGAATCCCAACAATGAAATACAAATCAAGGGGAGTAATTCCTATTACAAGTATAATATCAACTATGATTAATTATTTGGTTTATTTAATAATTATTTTAAAAGTTTAATTTAAGTTAAGTTTAAAAAACTTACCAATTTCGAAATCAATAAAATGGAATGTGTGCGTCGTACTCCACCACCTTTCTATCACTGTTTTTGGAATTTTTTTGTTATGTTTTCTAGGATTTATTCTATAAAGCGCACGCCAAGGATATCTGTCAACCCTTTCTCAGACTGCAGGCGGTAGACCAGTATAAACAACATTTAATTCTGAAAATCCACCCCTCGTGACATAAAATTCCTCAGATCGTTCATGATGCCCCGACACATGACCTGGGACTAATGATGGACCAGCAACTATTTTTTGGTTAGCAAACTCTTCTTCTCGATTTTGAGAAAAATCTACATCTGTGGGAGGTAACGGTGCAGATTCAGATTTTCGATCTCTTTTCTTCCTAATACTTTTCGCCGCCTGTCTCAATATATTCATATGGTAGAAATTTTTGAAGGAAATGGAAGTGGTGTGAATGAAAATGAAAGAAATGTAGCTGTAGAAAATTTTGATTTAGAAGAGTTTTAGAAGAAGAAAATGGAAGTGGTGTGAATGAAAATGAAAGAAATGTAGTCGAATTTATAGGGTTTGAAAAATGTGACCGTTGCAAATCTGAGCGTTGGGGAGTCGAACGTTGGAGTTTCTCCTTCCAACGCCGCGTTTTAAGGCTTAACGCCCGCGTCAGGCGCAGTGATTCCCGCGTTTTTGATCCGAACGCCCGAGTTTCTCCTCCTGTCGCGCGCCTGTTGTTCCAACGCCCTGTGCTTTACCATAGTGGAAAATCCAGTTTGCCCATCCACATGGCTGAACAAATGTTTGAGTTTGGCCATTGCCATAGGAACTCTAAGCTCTAGAATGATATTTTAGGCACCATGAAAATTTTGAAGGAGACCATCCCTTCATTTTTGGTAGGTTTGTGAAGTAAAATTCAACACCCCTCATTAAAGTGTATGCTCATGGAAATAGCAGTGGGGACTCGGGAATTTTAGATGGAAAGGGCCAGAAAAAGAAATGCAACAGTTACAGCACAGCTGAAGCAGGATCGCAGGAAAAAACAGCTCTTGATCCCAATTCAAGTGCCGAACAACAACTAGAACAAGGATAACAAAGCAATTCTGAAACTTTCAATTGTCCGTCTCTATCTATCTATCTCTCCCCGTAGCAGTAATATTTTGAATCCGTTGTAATTCTCGAATTAGGAATACAGGATCCTTATGATTTCTCTATCAGATTTGGAAGAGAAAGCGTTTGATTTGAGGGGGGGAATCTTCTGTTTTTACATAATTCCAAGATTTTTGCTTCATCTCTTAAAACCCTAACCTCTTTCTCTCTTTCTGTAATTTCTGATTCAAGCAACTTCTTTCTGGCGGCTAACACTAATTCAGCTTCAAATGTCACAATGTTGTCTAAACAAATCGAAAAAACCCCATTTGAAACCAGAAATCTTTAAAAGAAAAGTCTTGGATTTTATTCATTCAGAAAAAAACCTCTTCTGTACTAGTGGTGGAAATGAAGAAGAAGAAAGAACATTCTTTCATCTCAGATAGAAAATGGTGTCAACAAGAATCAAGAATGTGAGGCCAATGGGCACAGGTAAAGAAGAGAGATTTCTTCTGAAGATGTAAAAATGGAATCTATCAGTTTGCAAATTCTTCAGCAAAAAGAGGAGGTATATCAACTTCTTTCTTTAATCCACTCCATGTCTCATTATGAAAATGGTATAGTTAAGATTATGAATTCAGAAAGTATAAGTATTAATATTACTTCTGAAATTGGTGGTGATAGTATTGAAATGGGTGCAATTGGATCCACGGCATAGGTGGTGGTAGTCCAATTTTTAAAATTCCTGAAGAAATTGGTGCTTTAGTTTCTAATCAAACATGGGAAATATAATAAAGATGGTTATCCTTAAGATCTGTTTAACAGTAGCCGAAGGTGGTTTAGTTCTCGATTCGTTGTCTATCGTTGAACCCATTTCTAATCCTTACAGGAATTTGATGGATTATGCACAGCAGCAACACCAACATACACAAAAATGCCAGCAACATCACCATTACCGACAGATATCCCAGCAACTTCAGCAATACCCATCCAAAGAAACCCCTGCAGCATCAACAACCACCAAGTTGGCGTGCACAAGAGAATGCATCAATTCTAGGTATGTCTTATTTTCTTCTCTTCTAAATGTTTTTTTTTAAAACCCCTGCAGCATCAACATCAACCCAAATATCCATTGGATGGATTGTTGCTTACGATTTGTTATGCGTTGTTAGAGATTATAAATTATTGAATGTATGATAGGTTAAGAGCTTCTTACTCTGTTAAGTTAGAGGAGTTTAAAGATTGGCAGAAAGAGGCTAGGTAAGGGCATTTTGTGATACGCAGATACCAACACTTGTACCTATCATGATATAATTATGATGTCAAACTTTGGTATCACCTAGTTCCTCCTCACAAAACTCTAATTTCATATTTCATCATGGAGAGCGAAGTTTTAGCATGTGCACTGTGCCACTTTCTGAGAATGATAAGCTGCACAAAGGAGATTACACTACATATTGGTCCTAACTAGCTTGCCACTTAATCCTGCAGTGCCCTTTAGGATTCATTTGCAGTTAAGTGTTCGAAGTACTTCAAACATATGACTAGCATTTGAGTTTTCCCTCTGGGTTGTTATATCTTTGCTTCTCCTCTGCTTAGTGTACATTAGATTGTTGTCAATTTGATGTGTTTCGTATCTGTTCACAGGTGTTACACTGCTATGTGGAGACCAATCCACTTGCGAATCTACACGAAAAATGCCCAAAGAAACTGGTACGTTCCTTAAGTTCATTATTTTGGTATCGAAAAACCCAATTTTTCATGGTAGAATTAAATTGTTTAAGCTGATTTGGGGGTTTTGTGAAAGGGTCGTAAATTAGTAGTTTCAATGGAGATTTCAATTTTGAATTATGTTAACATAGTCAGGATTGATTGAGAAATTTGGTTTTTGTGAAAAATTTTGATATTTTACTTTTCAATGTTCTGATAGTGGTATGATGTGAAGTCTGGTTTGGATTCCTATTGTTATAGGAATTGATGTCGGAATATGAGAATGTTGTTGTTGGGAAGCTGAAGCTTAAAGGGAAAGCACTCGATGTGAAGAATGGAGGGTTAAAGAAGAAAAAGAAACAAAAGAAAGTGTATCATGAACGAATTGCTGAAATTAAAGAAAGTGATCTACCAACAGGTTGGTGAACATTTCTTACTCATAGCTACTTATTTATTACGTTTTTCAGTCATTATAGAGGCACGGTACTTTTTTCTTTGTTGTTCGACTAAATTTTTTTTAACTAAGACAACACCAGAACAATCACAAAAAAGGACCCTTGCATCATCCAAGAGAATAGCCACCTCAAACTTTAATGTATAGGCATTAGCGTCCCGTCACTTGTGTCCGCCACTAGCTAACTCGAGGCTGTGATGAATGGTCATTTTGAACTATATAAGATCCAACAACACAAGTTACAAAAGTTAGGTATTGAATACGATCAGTTTCTAGACCCTGATATGGTTGATAAAGAATAGCTAAACAAGTAGAATAAAAACACAAACAAATTGCAATAGAATGTTTTGATTTTATTGCTTAATAGAAGAACTTACAAAGTTTACCTTTAGGTTTATTTTTTTGCCCGAGGTATTGCTCCTTCTTCTTGGTTTGTTTACTGCTAGTATTCCTCTAGTTTTCTGCCGTGTCTTCTACAAGCACTCTAGGTGTCTATTGATAGGTTTAAGACTACGCTAAAACTAGTAATACATAGAATGAGTAATTCTCTCTATTTTTGTAACCTTCTAGGAATAGGACTCTATTGTTCCTTCTAGGAATAGAACTCTTTTTTTAGAATTACTTGGAGAGTAATTCAGGGTGTTTTTTGGACCTAGGAATAGGGTATTCTAATGGGCCTATACCTAAAAACGGATCAGACCTCCCCCATCAGAAGGCTTTTGGTCCCTCAAAAGCATTGAACCAAGAGGTGGGGATATTTAGCTGGCAGCTGCTCTCTTGAGTACCACATTGCATGCTTAAAATTTTTCCCCTTAAGGCAGACTTGGAATAACTCTTGTTCTCCCACTCTAGACATTCGTGTCTTCTTACTAAGAACCATATCTTCTGTTGCTACTTCACTAGGAATTAAGTCTTGCACAACCGGTAACAATGGAGACTCATTTCGCTCGTCAAGTAACGAAGGTTAAAAAAGCTTAAGATTCTTGGCATTTGTTGTAGAGTATATCTGCATATACCTTGGAAGTTCTAGCTTGAAAGCATTAGTGCCATATTGTTCCAAAATTCGAAACGGACCATAGCGTATAGGTTTCAACTTCCTTTGTGGCCCTTGTAAACGGGTTTTCCCAATAGCTAACCAGACAAGATCACCAACCTGAAAAGTATGTTCAGTCCGATGTTTATCATGTCGTTGCTTGTACTGTGCTTGTGTTTTCTCAAGATTTTCACGTACTTTTTCATGAATATGCCGAATACGCTGAATAAACTTCATTGCGCTAGATACTTCTGACTTCTCGGTGTCTACATGTTCTGGCCTAGTAAACATTAGATCAAATGGAGATTGTGGTATGAATCCATAGCATATCTCGAACGGTGTTTTGCTGGTAGAGCTATGCAAAGCCCTGTTGTAGCAGTACTGAACATAAGGTAGATTCTCATCCCAACTCCTCGGCCTTTGTTGGTTGAACCCTCGCAGTAGTTGAACAATTGTTCTGTTCACAACTTCTGTTTGCCCATCCGTTTGCGAATGAAATGCAGTATATCTTTTCAATGTAGTATCCAATAATCCCATAAGCTCTTCCAAAACTGGCTCAAAAACCTAGTATCTCTATCGCTAATGATACTTGCTGGTAAGCCAAAGCGTACAAAAACATTTTGGAAGAATTCTTGTGCCGCTCCTTCCGCTGTAATTGTCTTTTTGCTAGGGATCATGATTGCCATTTTGCTGAAACGGTCTACTATGACAAAAATATAATCGTTACCCTTCTTCGTAGTTGCTAATCCACCGATGAAATCCATTGATATGCTTTCCCATGGTCTAGTTGGAACCGGTAAAGGGGTGTACTGGAGTCAATTTTCCGGTTACTAGGCTTCTTTGGTGCAATAGATTTTGCATCCTTTAACAAACTTTTCGTATCAGCGGTCATACTTGGCCAATGGACGTGGCGTCGAAGATTTGCAAGTGTCTTTTTGACGCCTTAAAATGCCCTGCCACCCGGGGATGTGTGCGCCTCTCGAATTAATGAGAGTCGATGTTGTTTTGGAATACAAAGCTTGTCTTCCTTGTACAACAGATCCATCCTCCACATGGTAACCGTGATCTTCTATCCCACTTCCACCCTTAGTCATAAGGAATTCACTGGAACTCGGCCTCTTCCATGTAATTCTCCTTATATGACTCTATTCCGATCGGTTGCATTTGCATCACAACAACTGAGCCATTTTGGATGGAGGTCTTGAGAGAAAGTCGGCTAGTTTGTTTGTCATCCCTTTTTATACTTAATCAACAACCTATATTGTTGCGAGTAACCCATCCACTTAAAGTGTCTTTCTGTTTTGGAGCTTGCTTTGTGTGTGTAGATACTTCAAAGGTTCATGGTCAGTATGAATAATTGTTTCTTTTCCCCACAAGTAGTGTCGCCACTTTTTGATAGCTTGAACTATTGCATATAGCTCTTTGTCATAGGTTGGATAGTTTAGAACAGCCCCAGGAGAATAATTCGGAATGATAACATACGGGTTTACCTTCTTGTAGCGTAATGGCCCCCATTGCATGGCCAGTGCATCGGTTTCCACCTCAAATGGCATGCGCATGTCGGGGAGTGTGAGGCGGTGCTTCACATACCGTCTCTTTCAACTTCTTGAATGCTTCTTTCTCTTGCAATCCCCATGTGATATCCCGATCCTTGGATAATAGTCGTAATAACGGTCTTTTGCTATCTGGAGTAATTATTGGTGAATTTTCTCAAGTATTGCGTTGCTCCGATAAAACTACGCAACTCTGTTTGTGTCGTTGGTGGAGACCAATCCTTTATCGCAGACACCTTGCTTGGGTCAATTCGGATCTCTCCATTGCCCACAATGTGTCCTAGATAGTCTGTCGATTTCTTAGCAAACTCACACTTTTTCATATTCAACCTCAAGCTTGTGATGACTTGGAGCGGTTGTAAAAGCATTTCGGATGTAAGAGATGTTCTTCCCATGTTTGACTGTAAATAAATATGTCGTCTAGGAATACCATTGCGAACTTATCTAACACCGGTCTTAGAGCTTCATTCATTAGTCGCATGAAAGTTGTTGGAGCATTCGTTAACCCAAAAGGCATAACTAACCACTCAAAAAGCCCTTGTTTAGTCTTAAACGCAGTCTTCCAAACATCTTCTTCTCTCATGCGAACTTGATGATATCCAGATTTCAAATCTATCTTGTTGTAGTATTTAGCATGTTTTAGTTGATCGAACAAATCATCGATTCGGGCGGAGAGGGTATCTGTTCTTAATGGTGATTTTATTGAGAGCCCGATAATCAATGCACATGCGCCAATCACCATCCTTCTTTGGTACTAGAATAATTGGGGACCATTGGTGAAGAACTAGGTCTAATCAATCCTTTATCTAAAAGTTCTTGTACTGCTTTTTTACTTTATCGACTCCATTATGGATTGTCGATAAAGCCCAACATTTGGTATAACGACATCCAGGTTGAATCGAATTTCATGTTCCACTTGCCTTCTCGGTGGTAACTTCTTAGGTTCTTGCATGATGTCTCCAAAACTATCTAGCAAGCATTGTTGTAGTTTCTTCTTTTCCGCTTCACTTTGCACTTCCAATCATCTCGCATTCCTAGATTCGCATATTTTGTTGTCAACTAGTCGAGCGATAAGTAGTGCAAACTTTTGACAAGCATTTACTAAATGTTTTGCTTGTTGTGCAGTTAAGAGTTGGAGTTTCTTGCTTTCCTTAGAGGCTAGAATCCGGAACCCTTTTCCACCTTTAACCATCCTCCACACGTTTTCTCGTCGAAAGAACATTGCATCCCTATCCCATAAGTAGGGACTTCCAAAGATAACATGACAAACATCTAAAGGAACGACATCACATGTTACTTGATCTACGAATTTCCCATCTATGACGAATTCGAAGGTACATTCAGTATTCACCTGTAGTTCTATATCCTTCTTTAACCACCCTAATGGGTAAGGTTTAGGGTGCGGGTTAGTCTTCGGTTTTAATTTCTTCACTAGTTTTTCTGATATCAAATTCCGCTGTGACCCACTTATCAAAGAGGGTGAGAACTGATGTCTTTTCAATTTAGGCGTACACCCAAAATAGCTTTTCTTTGGTAGATTCTGGTTTCTGCTTAGGAGATGAATTAGTTACAACTCCTTTACTTGTCATCATTAATAATTTGGCAACGAGGTTGCAACGATTCGTTGATCTCTTCATCATCTTCTTCTTCGTCTTCTTCATTGCGAGGGTTGTTGTAGCTTGTTTACGCTCTTTCCACCATCTTTGGTTTCAGTGGATGCAATTTCAAACATCCTTCCTTAGAGTGTCGATCCGTCTTACAGTTCTCACAATATTGGTTGCTTTTACTTGCCACTACATGATTCTTCCTCCCCTCTCTTTGGACAAGCTTCCGAACCTCTCCTTCTCCAGTCCTTGGTTGCCTTGCTCCAAAGGTTGGCTTTTTCATCTCGATGTACATAGCTTTCTTGCGGGCATCGTCAATATCGATCCATCGAAAATAGTGCAAGCTCAGTCCTTATAGTAAAAGGTAATCCACCTTTATACTTCTCAATGGTTTCAGAATCTCTCATGTTCACATTCAATGCGATAGCTTGCTTGCGAAATTCAGTAGTGTATTCTTGCATGTTCTGTCCTTTTACTTGCCGCAAGAATTGCCATCGTTCGCGTAAGCGTTCTTTGTACCCAATAGGGTAGGGGCGATTTCGTATAGCATGTTGTAAGCTGCAACCATGTCGTCACCTGGAGTATCCAAATCGCGTATATGCCTCCCACCAAATAAGAGCATGACCATCAAGTCTAAGTCTTGCAAAACTTACCCTTTGCTCCTCATTAAACCCCTTGGTCTTTGAAATAAACTTCTAGAGACTTGAGCCAGCCGTCCAATTTTTCTGGGTTTAAGTCCCCATTGTATGCAGGGATTTCAATCTTCGACTCTACTTTGAACGGTGTATTGTCAACGAAACTTGATTGTTTATGTCATGAGTTTGAATCATCTGTTGACTTGGATTGTGTAGGCTGTAATTTTTAAACATCTCTGTTAAACGACTAGATCATCTTTCATTGATTTCATCTCGCCGGATCGCTCTTTACGGTTTTCATATCTTCCTCTAACTTTTCCATGGTCTTGTCTTGTGGATTTGAAGATGACGAAAGCGAAACTCTTCTTCTTTTGTCAATATCAGGATCTAATGGTAATATTGTGTTACCCTTGGATCGAAGCCCTTTCATTCATTGCGGAAACATCGCTTAACTACCTTCTAGCTCTGATACCACTGATCAGTTTCTAGACCCTGATATGGTTGATAAAGAATAGCTAAACAAGTAGAATAAAAACACAAACAAATTGCAATAGAATGTTTTGATTTTATTGCTTAATAGAAGAACTTACAACGTTTACCTTTAGGTTTATTTTTACGCCCTAGGTATTGCTCCTTCTTCTTGGTTTGTTTCTTTGCTAGTATTCCTCTAGTTTTCTGCCGTGTCTTCTACAAGCACTCTAGCTGTCTATTTATAGGTTTAAGACTACGCTAAAACTAGTAATACCTGAGAATGAGTAATTCTCTCTATTTTTGTAACCTTCTAGGAATAGGACTCTACTGTTCCTTCTAGGAATAGAACTCTATTTTTAGAATTACTTGGAGAGTAATTCAGGGTGTTTTTTGGACCTAGGAATAGGGTATTCTAATGGGCCTATACCTAAAAACGGATCAGAATCACTATACGTGTATGACGACAGCCAGGCCTGCAGATCTGTGTATTTTCCAACTCATTGTGTCATGCACCCCAGATTGACACATATTTTATATCTCTAGTATAGAATATCAGTGAAAGTGAGGAATGCTTGCACTATTACATGTTGATACTATCCACTATTAAATTGGAGACTTATCTACTACTTTTCCTGTGAAACCTGACCGTTAGAGTTGTTGTCTTTCCTATACGAAATTGCATCCAAAACAGTCTTTCACATGCTGAACTTTGGAATATGGCATTTAGAAGTCTCTGTCTTAGTAAGTACTTTATGTTGGATATTGGCTCGATTTTAGGAAACATCAGTATAATTTCCTAAATCGAGTTTTGAATGATTTTTAGAATTGTTGTTAGACTTCTATCTAAACATGGGTTTCCTATCTTAGCTAGTTTAGGTTTCCTAAATTAGAGTAAAGCTTGGTTTCCTAATCGAAGTTTTGTAAGCCTATAAATAAAGGCATAAGTCTTAGGTTATAGGCATCTACATCATCTACATTAGTCTTGTCTAAACCCTTAGGTTGTAGACATCTCCTCACAAAGAAGAGAAGTAATATCTCCATTAGCAAGATGTAGATCCTCTCATGGATTTGGGGCTGGGAGAGTTGGGGGAGATTTGAAGGTGAGTTGAGAATGTGAAGAAGAAGAAGAAGAACGGGTGCTGAGTGTCATGTGCATTGTGTATTCTCTGATATATGAATAAAGTGAATTTCTGCTACCCGTGGACGTAGGCCATTGCCGAACCACGTAAATCTCTGTGTCTTATGTGTTCTATGTGCATTAGCTTCCGTTGAATGTGTAGTTTTCTGTTTCTGATGCCAGATCCTGGAATGCCTTGAGGATCAATATGAACCTCTCGGCACAACACTTTATATTATAAGGATAGTGGTTGCTCTATGAGTTGTATCATTCAGATACAGACTGGTTATGTTGGTGAGATAACTTGTTTAATGTTGGATGCCTTGTAGTGTTAGGAAATGAAAAAGTATTAGTACGAAGGAATCATTATCTTGAAAAGGTTTGAGTGTAGACTCTGGAACTAAGTAGAAGCATTATTCACGTGGACTTAACTGAATATAAGACTTTCAGGTTATAAAAAGCTTTGCTAGTGTAGGTGATACCGTATATTTTTAGCTCTGGAGATGGATGTGATACCTGTTATTTTGGGTGTACATATCTGACATACATATTTTACCTGGAGAGGAGCTAGTTCTCCCTTGGAAACCTAAAGAAACATTGCACCATACACCCCTATGATCATTCCTGCGTTTTATAAGACACTTTCGAGACCCTGCCCCTTTCATTCTTATCTCACACGCACCAGAAAAGTGTAGAATTCTTTTTCTTTTAAATGAGTCTTACCTTTGGAATCTCATTTTTCAAAGATTACCCTATAATTACCATTGAAACAAAAGTAGCCAACAACCCTACCTCTTTAACATCTTTGCTTTTGTCTCGCAAGAATTCCATAACAATAGAAAAATGATAGCAAGAATAATCCACTAACTGGATTTAATTTCTGGGGTTAGCGTCCTGTCACTTGTGTTCGCCACTTGCTTACTGTTTTAGAAAGTTATTTGAACAAAATATATTATTTGAGGTCTTGATTGATGGCATACACAAGACACAACAAAGGTTACACAAGTTACTTGAATTTTGTTTAGCATAGGAGGTTTTCAATATCAGTGAATTTGAGTAATGCTTGCGCTATTACATGTTTACATCTACTATTAGATTGGAGAGTTGCCAACTACTTTTCCTGTGAAACCTGACCTACTTTTAGTAGTTTCCGTCTAAGCAGTTGCTTTATAATAATAAGTAAAGTGGTTGCACTATGAGTTGCATCATACAGATAGAGGCCGATGATGTTAATCAAATCGTGGATGCTCTGAGTGTTATGGAATGAAAAAGGTATTAATACGAAGGATTCATTGCCTCGGAAAACGTTGGTGTCTAGATTCTGGAACCAAGTAGAAGTATTATATTTGCGGACTTCAGTGAATATGAGGCTTTCACTCTATAAAAAAACTTAATGAGCGCAGGTGTTCTGGATATTTAGATCTTGAAAATGGATATGTTCCCTTTTATTTTGGGTATATACGTTATCTGATGGACTTAGTAGTACTGGAAACTGTATAATTTGCTTTAAATTAGATATGTAACTATAACCATTATCTCACACAACATCTTTAAACAAAAGCCAATCGTTTGGTAGGAGAAAAGAGGATGTTCTGCACTGATAATCGAAGTGAACGGCTTGGTTTGTAATATTATTCCTTGATTTTGTTATCTTTGTTGGGGTTTACTAAAGTTTACTTTATGGACCACCCAGAACAGAGTTATGTAGGGGGCAATTCTGGAGGACTTTGTTTCTCAAATAGTGACATTATTGTTGAAGCTTTTGATGTTCTAGTGGTTCCTCTGTTTTATCTTTTGTTATCCTTATCCTAAACTGAACGTTATGGTGATGGTAGGTAGTGGAGGCACTGGACTGTCCGCAGATGCTGTTGAGGAGAATGAAAATGAAACCAATGAGTTGGATCAGAAAGAGCATCCTGCTAGTATCGATGATCATCTCACACCAGCTGAGAGGCGTTATATGGAGCAAAGGAAAGAATCGATGTCCGCAGGCTGGCAAAGACTTCAAACAAATATCACCGTGATCGCATTCAAGATTTCAATCAGTATCTGGCAAACATGAGTGAACACTATGACATTCCTAAAGTTGGTCCAGGCTAAGAACTCTTCAGAGAACCTCAATCTGTGTAAAGAAAGTGATATTACTGTTAGAACTTTTGGTCTTGATAACGTTACACTACTTTGTTTTATGATGTTTACACTTCATTTCTTTGGTTGGCGAACTTCATGCATCTCTTAGATGGCTAGTCCATGTTGGTTGGCTTGTTTATGGTGTGATAAAACTCCTCCATATGAAAATCTTTATGTACCTCAGTGGACTAGTCGACTGTAAATGAACACCAGGGTGATGTTGTAGATTTCAGATTATTCAATTATGTGCAGATGTATTGACTCAGCATTAATTGTAGTAATTATGAATTCATTTTCTGTCTACCCTGATTTTTGGCATACAAGTGGTGCAGTGATGAGCCTTAGATACAGCTTGCTGGTAATATCATGGTGAATGGTGAGGTTTCTACTAAGCTGAGCTCTACATTACATGAAGGGGATGATACCTAGAAATTTGATAAAATTTTTGGAGTCTGTGTGGGTGAGCTTTGCTGATCTGCATGACTTATATCCTACAGGTGGTACTCACAGAAAAATCTGGATTGGTATCTGTAAAGGCAAGTTTTTGCTTTTTGATGCTGTAGAAAAAGCTGAGAGTCAAGAATCCAAAGGTTGGCTGGCACAATGCTGTTTGGAAGAGATTTGGAAGTTGGTGAGGGGTGGGTGAGCTAGTGATGATAAACTTAAAAGAAGAGGTGTACCTCTTGCTTCTAGATGTATTCTTTATAAGAATGAAGAAGAAACTCTATATCACTTGATGTAGGAATGTGAAGTTAGCATAATGGTGTGGATTGGATCTGTGATTTTTATTGCTTCACTAGTATTGATGGCTTCGATATTTTCCTGAAAAAGGCTCAACGTAAAAGTTCTGCTATGAAGGAAGTCTGGTTAGTTCTTCACTAGCAATAGATATCCAGAACACACAGAAAAAGATCTTTCGACTGAGATGCACAACACTGCATTTTATCAAATATGAGTAGAGTTTGTTGTACTACTAAGCTAGAGTGGAGTGGTTCAATGCAAATCTTTTCTTGTAGTTGACTTCTTTTTCTTTGAATTGCTTAATCTTTGGATACCCTCCTGCAAGTCCCCCTTCTTCTTTCTTTGAAGTTCCATTATTCTGGGACTATGTACCTCCAACTCCCATTGTATTCCATTCAACTCCAACAATGCAGTTGCCACAGCTTTGAATACCTCGTCACCCGTGCCATTTCTTAGACGACTCAGCTTCTCATCCTTCACATTCAATATATAGTTCACTTCAGATCATTTTGCATGAAAATCTTGAGAACATTTTGCAATATGTTGTCCAAAAATCTACGACTTCTTTTCGCTCCCTAAGTTTTAATATTCTTGTTAGTTGTAGGATTTAGTCTGCTTAAAGAAGCAGCGGAGGAGTGCTGGCATACTCAGATAAATTTGGCAACCTTTAATGCGTCAATGACTGGAGTGAAAATAACATCCAACGCAGCGGCTCGAACAACCCTTGCACTATTTTCCCTTGAGAAAAAAGAGGGTCCAACACCGAAACCCTAATAAAAAATCTCTGTGAAATCATTATATAGGTCACTTAATGGTGGGACAAAATCTAAAAGTAACTAGGTCACTTATTAGTGGGACGTAGGGAGTAGATTATACTCTCTCCGTCCCACTAATAAGTGACCTAGTTACTTTTAGATTTTGTTTCACCGTTAAGTGACCTATATCACTAAACAAGGAGATATTTCTAAAATTATCCTTTTAATTGATTATAAGAAATATGCCTAATTTGATAGTCATGTTTATATTCATTACGAAGGTGTTTTAAAATGCTTTTCAATAGTACGAAGTTTGCGAACATCCGTGGTGTAGTTTAAGAGATAAATCATTTTAAAATTTCACTATTTATTATCCATAATGATATAATTGTAAAAAGTGCTTAAAAATTCTTTTCCCTTGCTTGCAAACTTGAACTACGGCACTTAATTATGGGACGGAGGGACACTATCCAGTAAGCTTGAAGCTAGGGACAACTGTGAAAGATTTAGAGAACAAGGACAACTTACTTCCAAGTTCCAATGGACTACACGTCTGTATGGCCTGGCTATGGAAGAGTGTCAGAAGGTTGGCCTCACTAAGTCGATAGGTGCCAGCAACTTCTCCAAAAAGATTCAAGAGCTAATGAGCACGGCCAGCACCACCGTACTCGCTCCATGACCATCCAAGCAACACATCCTCCTCCAACTTTTTCCCTACCGCATTACTATGATCGAACTCTAAGAAAATCCAAAATCTAAGAACTAGACCTTAAAACTATGAAAAGAAAACTCAGTTTGATTAGCATTCCCACATACAACCTCGAAACCAATTAACCAGGATGAAATAGAAAGCCGACTTGGATACCAATAACAGTATATCCAAGGTACAACGTTTTCCACCACCTCCCAGGAACAACATATACCCAAGATCCTGTAAGCTAAATTAGGCAAGCACCTCTTGTACTCAGCTGCCTTGCCTTCGAACTAAAAAGTGATGGTCATACAAGTCATTCCATGTTACTAAGCAGAGTGAGGAGATAATCCTACAAAATGTATAACCAAAGCTTCCAACCTTTTCCCCTCGAGCTTTGCCTCAAATCCTTCAAGACCTCCAGGCATGAAGTTGGAACTTACAGAAAAAAAATATCTCTAAGTACAACATAATACATTCTCACTAACCATAAATCAGCATGAAAAAACTACAAAATAGAGAAACTTATCTAAACCCAACAATGTCGATACACTTGGTTTATCAGTCTGATCTAGCATTTCAATGCAAAAACGAGAAACAAACAGGATAGATATAAAATGTAGCCTAATTGGATCCTCTGTATTCAAAATTAAGCGAGATAATAACAAAATAAAGGTTTGTAGTAATAACAGAATTCCTAGCGTCTCTTAAAGCAGCTTAACGCTTGCCACCACCACCACCAAGCTTTGCTCCCTTTGGTTGGGCACCCTTGGCCACCTTACCCTGAGTCTTCTGTGTCTTGGACATTACTTCTGCTTTTTTAGCTTTCTTCTCATCCTTGGACTTCTTAACTCTCTCCTTGACTTCACTGAAAAAACCACACAATACAAAATCAGTAAAACAGACGACAAACATCAAGTTTAAATGTCAGAGACAAAGCTGTTTAATTAAAAAAAAAAGTGAAAGCAACAAAATCATACCGAAGAGCAGCTTCACGAGCTGCATCTCTGACTTCGGGTTTCTCGGCCCTTCTCTTTTGAATCACCTCCAGAGTAGCACCAACAATTGACCTAGAGTAGGGCTTCTTGGTAACACGACGCCTCTTCTTTACTGCCTCTGCAGCAATGTCCTGCAAACAATAAAAAAACAAAAAAGGATATCAGTCACAATAAAGCACTCCATACTTGACATTAAACAAATTAGTAACTTGGAAATTTACTTGATCCTACTATAAGCTTCCACGATTATTCATATCCATGGCACAAAAATTTACAATTACCTTCTTGTGTTGCTTCCTGTACATGGCTGTCCATGTAAGCTTTGAGGGCTTCAACTTGTTGTGGAAATACCTCTTACATTTTGAGTTAACGAAAAGGAACACCTATCAAGCAACAAACTCATCACTCAAATGGACCATTACAGGAAAAATCTCAACAATCCAGTTTCAACAAATAACAACTACATGATACACAAATACTTTACCTGAGAATCACTCCTGATAAATCTAATACCTCTGCCAGGGTAAATCTTTGCACCACTGAATCGACAAAGTTCAGTCCTGTAAACCAACAACAATCCAACATCAACACCAACTTTACCAACAAAAAACGCTTCATCTTTGTAAGTGGTACTCATGATGAAACATTGTCAATAGCAAGCATACAATATCTAGCAAAAACCCATTCACACAAATCCATTCACACATTGACATATAATCAATAACCCACCTATACCACTCACCACCACATTCCACCACTCACCGCCACAACAGTGTTAGTTTCTTACAAATGAGAGGCACTGACAAGTCTCAAACCTAAAAGGCATCTTACATACTGTAACTAGTAAAACCCCAACAAGACTTATGCATTCGTAGATTTATCAAAACATAGAATCAATAACCCACCACTGACAACCAAAATCCTCCACCAGCTTCACCACCACTCATCACCACCAACATTATGAGACACAAAATAGGTCTCAACAACAAAACATCATACAAACAGTAACTTACAAAACCCCATCAAAACTTAGTCACATTCACATTAGATCAATAACCCACCACTGACCACCACAATCCACCACCACTATTATGAAGTGTTGTTTCTATCAAATGTTGGCGACACAAAACAAGTCTCAAACCAAAACAACATCAAACAAACAGTAACTAGCAAAACCCCAACAAGACTAATAGTAGATCTAAAACATAAAAATAAAAACACCCCCGGAACCCCAAAACATGAAATCAAACTCTAGAAACACTAAAAACATGATAAAATCAAAGAATCAGAGAAGGGTCTAGTTTAGATTAATTTACCATCAGCTCTTCTCAGATTCAAATAGTAGTAACCAAATCAATCAATCAATATTTACTCAATAAGCCTAACCCTAATCATAGATTAACCATCAAAAATCTAAGCCTATTCATACTCAACAACTCAAACCCCAATCATAGACTAACCTTGGAAAAGAATATATCAGAATTTCTACAGATCACAGATTTCCAGACAAAAAAGTAAAAATCAAGCCTATCTACAGCTATCAATCTAAACATAGACTACAGATTTCAACAAAAGGTAAAATAGAACAACAAACCCTAGAGTGATTTCAGAGAAAAAACAAAAGAAAACAAAGATTAAAAACTAAACATCTGATTTCAGAGAAAAAAGAAAACAAATCTGATTTCAAATGGAGAAAAAACAAAAGTAACAATCTTAGATCTAGCAGTAATATTAATGGAGAAGAAAAAGAAATTAATACAGAAGACGAAGGAAGCTTACTTGAGAACCATGGCGGCTGTTGCTCCGCTTCTTCACGAAAACCCTAGAAACAAGTCTCTCTCTCCGAACAAAAACGGCTAAAATGAGGTTTGGAGAAAGGAGAGCCTCCTTATAAACTACAAGTTCCAACCCTAAGTTGCTTAGAACCGGGTTTGTTTCTTTGCTTAGCACCGGTTTTGTTTCTGTGGAGAAACCGAGAAAGCCAATTTATTTGGTTAGCCCAAATCTCTAGATATAAGGGTTTTTGAGTTTACCCCTAAATGAATTAGTGATCTAGCTTTGCCCCCTAAGTTGTTAATGTTAGCAACTTTCCCCCTTAAAATGATATTTTCCCAAAAATATCCCCTAACTTTGTGCGTGTAATTTATATGTGTGTGCATGAAGCGTATTTTGAACCCTAAGTATCTATTTTGCACTCCACCCTCCATCACCGTCTCTACCACCAGGTTATTCACACCATATGTATACTTCCCCCATCTCAATAGCTGTTTAACAAACCGTATAGGTTTGGTTCCATTATGATAGTCATATCTTGGTCTGATCCTTTGTTGATTGAATAGTGGAAGATTTTAAATTTATATCATGGACCGATGACCTTTCAATCGGTTTTTGTGTTTGGTTTTCGATGAAATGGTGGTGGTGGTGTTTGAGGAACACCAATCGAGGGAAATTAATTCAACGCTGCTTCTGTTTGACTTGTAAACATTTGAAGTAGGGATTGAGCGTGATCAGATTAGATTAGTTTGATGTTGATTTGTAATCTAGAATGAAGAACATAATGAAATCGGATTTGATACAGGTATCTTAATCGTGGTGTGGGACTGTTGAGTGAGGGCAGTTATTGGCGATATGGATTCATCTAATGGGGAATGCTAAGCACACGAAGGAAAATGGGCATTTTGATCAAAATTCTCTTTTTACACACACGTATTTGTTGCACTTGGCACAGTCGAGGACAATTTTGTCAGAAATATTATTTTAGGGGGAAAGTTGCTAACATTAACAATTTAAGGGGTAAAGCTAAATCACTAATTCATTTAGGGGGGTAAACTCAAAAACCCCTCCCTAGATATAATTAATGGGGGAAAGCCACTTTTACCTTGGTGGATTTTTTTTCACTTGTTTTTGAAGGCTATTATTGGGTCACATTTCAATAGAGGGTCTTTATTAAGAACGCGCAATTGGGGGATAAAAAAACTAATTGAGGAATATGAATTACTAACCCCATCCAAAAGTAATATCCGTTAAGGGTTGTTTTTTGGGGGCGGAAATACTAAAATACCCTTCCATCTAAATTAAAATTTAAAACTAAAAATCAAAATCAAAATCAAACCCTAACAAGTTCTTAAAGATAGGTTAAATTGAATTGTTCTTGAGAAAGAAGAAGAAGAAGAAGAAATGGCTTTATTGAGAAGGTACATGATACCTAATCATATTTAAAGTGTTGTTGTAGTTTTAAAACTTCGTTTGGGTTAGAATCATAAACTTTCAATCCACTCGACTTATGTTTATGATGAATACCCTACTATTTTTTGTTCCGGCGTAGTTTTAGGATGAATACCATCAAAGTAACTAGTGCCGGAATGGTTTTTTTATGATGAATACCATCTTAGGTACTTGTTCCGGCATGGTTTTTAAGATGAATACCATGCTTGTTCAGCATGGTTTTTTAATACTTGTTCCGGCATGGTTTTTTTAATACCATGCAGGTACTTGTTATTTGGACAAGTTTTCTCAGACGTTTTTGTCCTCAAAGGCACGGTACACTTGGGAATCAACCATCTTAGGCACTACTAGGCATGCTCGATAATGAACTTTCTATCTTGGGTAGTGTACTTCCAATTTTCAAAATTGGGGGATATTGTGTCTTAGGCATGGTGAAAAAATATGAATAACATCTTAGGTTTGGTCACCTTAGGCATGGTATTCATACTTTTACCATTCCAAACACCGAGTTTTTCACCCGCAACAATGGCGAATTCAATGAAAAAAATCAAATTTCAATACATTAATACCTATATATGAGTAATTGGAGCACTTATATGTTGACTAGTTTACTTTCACGGGTTAGTTTTTCACCTAAACCTTCATGATCATAAATATCTTGATTTGATGTTGTTGCATCAACAAATTCAATGATAATGATTTATTCTAATGATTATCAAACTAATCTATTAACTTAACTAATTATATTTAACCACTAAACAGGATTAGTAAGGGGTAGATTAGGAATTAGATAAAATACTTAGATAAGGGGTGACCTTGATTTGATATTTAAATCCAGTTTTTGTCTTTTTCCTCTATCCCCCAATTAGTTCTTTTATCCCCCAATTGTGCGTTCTTTACTAATAGGACAAAAATGGGTCACCCGTTATTAATTTTAAAAACCCATATCTAAAATATTTTCATAATGACTAAACAACTCTATTTTAGTTAGTGTTAATAATCTAATTAGCTAATGATTAGATTAACAATTGTAATTAGCAACGAAAAAAAGATTAGATTAATAAGTTTTTTCTTTGTACAGTTAGTGATCAGATTAGGTGTTATATTTTGGTGGGAAGAAAAAATAGAAAAAACAAAGAAATTTTAGATATTTTCTTCAAACTAAAACCTTACTAGCTAGAAACCCGTGTTACGCACCGGGTATGATAGGAATTGTCACCCATTTGGTGAGGCGGGGCTTCGCCCCGCACCCGTCCTAAAAGGAATACCAATTAACAGTTGCAATGTATAATGAAAACTCCATTTATTATTTAGTATTCTAACAATTGGAACTAGATTTACTAATTATATATTTTTCAAAATGTTGGAGATTAAGAAATCATCATAAAGAGAATACTTTGAAATCAATTAGTGTATCATGATATTGGAAACATCTACGATCTAGATAATTGGAAAATTTGTATTTGAAGTATGCCATTCAAAGTAGCACTTCAACTACGCTTAGTCTTGCTAAATTTTAGAATGTCCATACAACATCTCTTCGTTAATTAATTTTTTCAACTTAAAGTAAACAAACAAAGTCATAACAATATTCTACCTCAAAACACCAGTACCAATGGCATCTAGTTGGGCCGCATCTTGTTTTTACTTCACCTGCTATATACTCCATACTTTTCTTAGGTACGATATCATATACTTGCATTAAAAATCCAGCGGCCAACTCATCCTCCAGCTCCAACTCCCTGTAGTTAGATGAAAAATTGCACTCGCCATATCGTTGTATTAGTACGTGTTATTAGAGACAAAAAAAAAATGATATTAATATAAAATAGATTGCCAACCCTAGATACTGAAAATCATATGAAGTGCATCCCGTCGAAGATGGTCTAATCAATAAAA
The DNA here is from genome assembly GCA_023531295.1 of Papaver armeniacum. Taxonomy (NCBI): domain Eukaryota; kingdom Viridiplantae; phylum Streptophyta; class Magnoliopsida; order Ranunculales; family Papaveraceae; genus Papaver; species Papaver armeniacum. Next base: position 141,678 of record JAJJWW010008867.1, read on the forward strand.
TGTACTATTATATCTTTCTTCAAAATTTATATACTCGTGTTAAGAATCAAGTGCTAACTTAAATGCTCCTCTACGATCCAACTTCCTGTTCTTAAATGATAAAATATGATATTAATATAAAATAGATTGTCAACTTCAAATAGTGCAAAGCATATGAAGTGCTTCCCGTCAAAGAAGATGTAATCAAGAAAATGGACCGATATATCTTTTTTTTTCAGAAATCACATATATACTTGCATTAAGAATAAAGCGATCAACTCAACTGATCTTCCAAGCTCCAACTCATGTAGTTGAATGAAAAAAATACGATATTAATATAAAATAGATTGTCAATTTAAAATACTGCAAAGCATATGAAGTGCTTCCCGTCAAAAAAGATGTAATCAATAAATGAAGTGATATATCTTTTTTTAGAAATTAAGCATGTTTTATAACTGTCAGTTTGAGGCCTTTCTTGACTTCCTCGCTTCCAAAGACACCCTACACTAATGCAAGTAATGTTGTGCAATAGGCAAAAAGCGCAAAACCCTACCAAAATAAATAGAAAATCAAAGAATCTAATATCAGATAAATTTAATCAATAAGAAACCAAACGAAGCCTAAATGACCTGAACACAATCTCAAATGATAAAAAATATAACGTAGCATATAATTGACTTGGACCTTTTATTGTTACATCTCGGTGTTGATGGGTGAAAACTACTCCTGCAGAATTTGGTAATTTGGGGTGTGGATGAGGAATGAATTTAAACCTTCAACAAATGTCTTTGTGGTGAGTGCTTGTAGATTCGAGAGATCAATGCGTGCAAGTCAGGCCTAAACCAAGAAATGGCCGTTCCGGACTTGTTTCGGTCACAAAGTGAAGGAGATGGGGTTGATCTTAGGGAGGAAGCGAAGAAGGTGTTGAGATTGTGAAGATGTTGGCTTGCTTATGACTTGTAACGAAAGGTGAGCAAGCTTACGGTTGATGCAAGCGAGGCTCACGAGTGTTTGAATACGGTTTTTGTATTAACACTTGGTTTACGTCGACTGAACTTGTGTTGTTCTCCGTTATTCCTTGTTCTTGGAAATAGTGTGGAGACCCTATTTATACAAGTCATTGAGCCTCATTCACGTTTCTCGTGGGAAGTGGAGGTAGTGGAATGATGGAGTAGTGGAGTTGTGTGTCGGTAACACACGACCGGTCTTGCCCACTTTTCTGTTCATCTCTAACCGTCCATGACTTCCAAACACGTTCTTGTGATGGCGCGTTGCACGCTGCACGCTGTAAACCGCAGACCAATACCCCAGTAAGTATCCCCAGTTTGCGACATGATTGATGTGCGGAATGTGGATCGTGGATCCACGAAAGATAGCATGTAATCTTTGAATTGAATAGCTGCGTTATTCGGAAAGTCGATACTTGTGAAGTATCGTGTGTATTCTATGCAGTACTGCATTACGGGTGTGGTAAAGTGACGGGTAATGACTCCTCACTAACCAAATAACTCTGACCGGGGTTGTATAACCAAGTGGTGAGGTCGGACGGACGAGATGATGTTTGAGACACTCATCTGCGGCCAGTTGGTGAAATTAGGGTTTTTAAAGAGGTGCGCAAGCATCACTCTTTAGCTTAGTCGAAACCAAGCGTGGGAAGGATTTTGGAGAGGACCAGACCATACATGCGTGTTGACGGCATGATGGTGTAGGTGCACTGTATTCCGTTCCCTCATGAAAGCGCGATCTGGGCCACTCGATTTGACCGTCAAGAGGAGTGGTCAAGATTGATTTTGCGATAAGAGTTTGATACCGCAAGCCGCGCGCCATACCCTTTTCCGGCGCGTTTTCCAAGACGACCTAGCTTGGTCGGTCTTGGCGGTTGGTTTGGCGTGTAGACGGTGGGCTGATGTTCACGCCTATGTCTTACCGTCTCATGAAACGTGATCTAGGCCACCCAATTCGTCCGGTGAAGTTGAGTGGTCGAGATCGATTTGCAATTTGGGAAGTGTAGCCACGCATGTTTGAGCGGGCGTTTTGGATTGGCCGGGCATGATATGCCTTGGCCGACCGCATGGAGAGGTAGATGGGCCCACGGTGGTCATCTTTGGTATGGACAGGACTGCTCGATTTGATCTGTGACCCTCCATTCGTGCGGAGAAGATGGACGCGCGTGATGGCTCGAACCCTAATTTTGGCTTTCAAAGCCGCGCGACCATGCCATTTCGGGTGGACGATTGTGTTGTAACCAACCATGGTTGGTTTTGACCAAGCTGGTCAAGTGTGTGGCGGTCACATGGTGATTGTGTCGACATGCTCAGGGCCTTTTGAGTCTACATCTACACCCTCCATCTATACTGCGAAGATGGATGGTTGAGGAGCATTTTGCGGCACATGTAATATACGCAAACCCTAATTTAGGGTTTTAGTCCATAATGCTTGGTACGGACGGTTTCTTGGCAAGCAAAGGCCAATAGTCGACCATGCGGGGGTCGGCCGTGTGTATTCCATACACGCAGGGGTGATGGAATTGATGCGGGGTCGTCAATCATGCTTGTGGAGTTGGATGACTGCGATCGGATCATATCCGGAGGCCCGATGGTCGGTCTTGGGATGCTCAATCGGGCTAGTATAACACACCGAGGGGCTCAATCGGGCTAGTATAACACACAAAGAGAGGGCTCGGGCTAGTATAACACACCGAGAATCATTATACATACGGGTATTTCGTACATGGTTTCATTATAGTGCTTGGAGGTTCGTGTTACTGCAGCAAGAGTAACACTCGGTCGTCATGCCACAGCGATAATGAGTACGGGAAATACAAGGTGATATGAAATTCACGAGGAAGGATTGTTGCTACATGCTCCAACCTGGAGGAATTTCATGTATTCACGAGAATGGGATTGTTGCTACATGCTCCATTCTTGGTGAATTAAGTGAGGAGTATCCGTCACTTATAAACGGCTTTATCTTTTACAAGATGTCAGCGCATGATTTTTTTGGTTACTTACAAATTTAACCTTAAACGAAAATCCACCATCAACATTAAGTCCCCTGCCTAGCATATAATGGTTACACTATTGTGTGGTAGGCATGAGATATTGACATACGAAATGACCAAGCTAGAGTGAATACATATTTTAGGATAGTTTCACATTGTCGGGCGTTTCCCCAGGCTGAGTCGGTCTTGATTAAGGATGCGAAGGAAGCATGACTTGATCCGGTGAGTCGCTTTGGTTCCTCTTGTACATGTATGAGCTCAAGCCGCTCCTTCGGGTGTACTTCCTTAGTTATACACGGCCTTCCTCGGGTATATTTGATAAGCCTTGTTGATTGTTATCCAGAATTAGTAGCCTTCATAGGTGGTAAGTAGAGACTTCTCTTCCTTACGGGATTAATCGACTTGTGAGATTTATAAAGAATCATCTCAACGTGGTCGTTTATTTCTATATCCCGGTATCTCGAGTCTTGCTTGCTACGATTTTCGATTAGGCGATCGATAGTTTTGATGATCCTCTTTCTTTTTTTTTTTTTTTTTTTTTTGTGTGTGCTCATAACCTCTTCTTCTCTGCAGATTATCATGGAAGCGGTAGACGCTCATTCTGTTGCTTCCCCAGAAAGAAGTTTTGAAGTTGACAAGCTTTGAAAAACCATGCGCATGGAGAAGTGATGGCTAAGATCGATCTTCCTCTTCGTGAAGTAATTTGTGCTATACGGGGATGTCTATCTCCCACCTTCGTATTGTCGGGAGGACGTATCATGCACTTTCAGTGCAATTGACATGGAGGAGCGGCGGAGGCGCGAGGAAAGCTACGAAACACTAGTAGCGCAAAGCGCGAGAGATTTGCGGCGCAGTTGAAGAGGCGGAGAGTTGAGCATGAACGACCCCGAATGAAGGCAAGTGTGATTACCGGTTCGGGACGGCGTGATAATCCTTGATTCGTCTGAGACGAACACTGAACATTCGAAGGAAATTTGCGTGGCCCCTGGTGTTGCTATGCCCTTTGATGCTCTGCTTGAAGATGTTGGGATGGAGTGCGGCTGCTGCTGCTGCGGTGGGGATGCCGTCTGAAGTTGAGGAAGATCCGGAGGGAGGTGCATCGGCAAGGTGTGGTGACGGTGATGTGGGCGAGACAGACCCTCTTGATGATTGAAATTTCTTTTGTTTTGTTTTTCTTTCCAAGTATATTATGCATGCTCGAACATCTTCCTTGTACTCGGTGGCGGTGATGTTCAAGGTTTTTCTTTGATTATTTGAATAAAGCTTTCCTTTACAATCCTTTGCCAAGGCGTATGCTAAGAACCTTCTCGGGCGCAAAGTGCGCCTTCATACATAATTCTTAGTGATAAAAAGAAGTTATCTTTGTAATGGAATATCCATGGACTGTGATGCAATATCTTCACTGGCTTTCTTTGGGCAGATGGCTCAAATCATTTTCCGCACACGTTCTATTTCCTTCATCCCGTGAGATGTTTGCTTAGGGTTTCTTTTCTTGCTCCAGTGGACTGATTTAAGCTGACTCAGGGGTTGGTGTTTTTAGGAGTAAAGAGGTTCTCAAGATGAAAATAATGCTTCAATTGAAAATTGAAAATTGAAACCCTAGCTATGAATGCAAGTATTGCAATCATTTTACGGAGGGATTACAAATATGACATGAAATTATAAAAGGAAAACTATTTGGAAAAATATAGCACAGCGTGTTTTAAGGTGTGTAGGATCTTTGGAAAGTGGTAGCACAGTATCTTAAGTTCGGTAAGGTTTGAGCCATCGTGAGTGAACTGTTATGCCCTCCGAGGTTATCGGCGTTGATGAGCTTGCGGTAGCCACCTAGGATAACATACGCTGCAGTGCGGTTCATCTTCTCTTTTGGTGGGTGAGTCGGGTAGAGTGGTCATCTTCACCGTCATGTTTCCAACATTGAATGTAGTCGCCTTCGTCACTAGGTCTCCAATTCCGAATGGGTTTGTGCGTGTAGACACTTGGACCTTGGCCTTGTTGTCTTTGACCAAAGGCAGCTTCTATGCTCTGATAAAACGTTTGAAAGGGGTGGCTTCCCATTCACATCTCTAGCAGGGGTTGGTTTGTCGGTTGGAGCCGGTCCCCAGGACTTGTCGGAATGAGGCGGTAGTTTGCAAGGAGGGTTGTGTGATGAGACTTACTTGAGGCCGGAACCTTTCGGTGTATGCCGGCGAGGCTCTCTCCAGGAAGTTGTGTCATATTGGAAAGTTGTTGGTGCGGCGGCGGACGAGTCATCGGGTAGTCCAGCGGGCGTGTTGGAGATTCTCTCGGTGCAGGTAGAGGACAGAGACTTCAGTATGGCTTTGTTGTCATGCATCCAAGAGCTTCCTAGGATCATGTCGTAGTTGGGATGATCTTTGACTATGTAGAACTTTGCTCGTGTTGAGGCATCTCCCAATTTGACTTCAAGATCGATGTATCCATACGCATCTCTAAGCTCTCCTCTGAATCTTTGACCACGGTTGGATGACGGGTAGCCTCTTGCTTCGAGATCTTTGCCGCTCTCAAGGTCTTGGCGTAATGATGTTAAACTCGGAAGCCGTATCGATCAACGCGTTATCGAACTCAGCGCCTCTCAAGCGAGTGACGGTTAGGAGTCCCGAGTTCCCTTTGCTCGCATCTTTCGGGAAAAGGCGAGGTTCTTGGACAGGTTCGGGATACGGCCTGCACGACACAACGTGGTTGAGGGCGCAAATATGTCTTGACGTTGCCCCTTGGAGAAATATAAGATTTCACACATGTGCTCCATCATAGATTGCACGGTCTTGTGACAGAGTCCCAGAAATCATGCGGTTCTGATAGGTAGAGGATCTCTATGAACACCTTCGTTTCCAAAGTGGAGTTCCCGGTCTCTACCTTTTCCCTGAATATTTGTTTCAACTTTGTTGCAATCTTTGGTTGGATGATGGACGAACTGTGGTAGCAACTTGATATGCAGGATCTGCTATTTCTTCCTCGGTCGGAGGACGCCTGATAGGGGGTAGTTTTACGGCATCATCTTGGATCCACGCTTCCAAGAGCTCTATCACTTCATTCATGGGAAAAGGAAAACCCGTGTCTTTGGCGTTTTGTGCGGGAGTTTTGTACATTTCCTTTTCGAGACGAAGTCTTGTGTGCTTAGAGGATGTTCACTTGGTTTGTTGTTCCGTTATCGAAGCTTTCCTCTTTTCTCCTCCGCTTACCACACTCACGAAGGGCCGGTGTTGTATTGTTTGTTTGTGAGGCACTTTGCTTCCTCGACTTTCACGCAAATCTTCACTTGAACAACTCTGGTTCTTTCTAGTAATCTTTGGTGCGTTGTTCTTTGAACGTTTTGCGGCTTCGTGGAGTTGAGAGAATGTTTGAAAGCCCAGATTCTCTAACAAGGCGCGGTATATAGGTATCATCCCATTGATGCATGATTCCACCAATTGCCGTTCGGTAACATTCGGGTCGTGACAGTCCGGTGCTTGGGTTCGAATCTTTTAACGAAGTCGTTGGGATGTTCATTGTTGTGGAGAATTCTTCCCAGTGCGAAAGCGTGATTTGTTCGGACACGAAGAAATACTTCTGTAGAAAGCCAGCGACCATCTCGCTCCAATTGGATATCTTTGTTAGGCGCAATGTTGTTGTATGCAGTGTATGCCCTCCCGTGAGTGATTTTGAGAATTCTTTTAGGCGTAAAACATGATTGTATTCATGTTCCCCAAGGCTTCAAGAATCGAGAAATGTGTTCACGAGCATTACCGATCCGTCGTAGAGGAGGCGGGGAGAGGTGTAACCTCTTGGTAGAGAATCCGTTGCACATCTTGAGGTATGGCGGTGATGTTGGTGTATGTCCGTTCGGTCCCCTTTTCCTCGATTTTGGAGAAGTCGCTCTAGATCTTCACGCGTAATGAAGTTGGAAGGTGGCCTCTCTCCCCTTGGCGCTCGGGAGCAACACGAGTTTCTTCATTCATGTGAGTCGAGTGGAAACACACCTGCTCGGGTGTATTGAATGCATCTCTCGCCGACTCAAGGGTTCATAGTGAATCTTGCGGTAATCGTTGTCAAAGTTTTAAGGAAAGTGAGTACCTCTTTACGAGTTGCGGCCATATCTGTTTGAGTTTTAGCAAGAATTTCTGTTTCTCCATCAAGTCGCAATGGTACTAGACGGCGGCCTTCCTCTTGTGTCTCGGCTCCTCGTCTGGTGGAGGAGTGAAAGTTGTTGCTCTGGTAACCTTTGGAGGCGTTACGCTCGAAGAGATGCCGGGATTTGCGGCTGCTCTGGCTCACAGTGATGGGAGGAGTTATTCCTCTTGGGATATCTGCTGCTTCTGCCCAGTCTTTGGTGGTAGAAGTGACGGCTCCACGAGATGTGTTGACCACGGTAGCTCCAGCGCAGGTACTTCAACACCGGGATTGTTATCCACAGTGGCTCCATCGAAATTGATTCTTTGACCCGGACCTTAATTCCACCATAATGATTTTTTTGATTGAATCGATTCTAAGATCTACCCTTTTGAGATTGATGAAATTGAATTGAATTTCGAAGAAATTGACTTTACAGTAGAGATTAATCTCCCAGCATGTGGTCGCCAATTGTTGATGGGTGAAAACTACTCTGAGAATTTGGTAATTTGGGGTGTGGATGAGGAATGAATTTAAACCTTCAACAAATGCCTTTGCGCGGTGAGTGCTTGTAGATTCGAGAGATCAATGCGTGCAAGTCAGGCCTAAACCAAGAAATGGCCGTTCCGGACTTGTTTCGGTCACAAAGTGAAGGAGATGGGGTTGATCTTAGGGAGGAAGCGAAGAAGGTGTTGAGATTGTGAAGATGTTGGCTTGCTTATGACTTTGTGCTTGAAAGATGAGCAAGCTTACGGTTGATGCAAGCGGAGGCTCACGAGTGTTTGAATACGGTTTTGTATTAACACTTGGTTTACGTAAATTTGAACTTGTGTTGTTCTCCGTTATTCCTTGTTCTTGGAAATAGGGCGGAGACCCTATTTTATACAAGTCATTGAGCCTCATTCACGTTTCTCGTGGGAAGTGGAGGTAGTGGAATGATGGAGTAGTGGAGTTGTGTGTCGGTAACACACGACCCAGTCTTGCCCACTTTTCTGTTCATCTCTAACCGTCCATGACTTCCTAACACGTTCTTGTGATGGCGCGTTGCACGCGCTGCATGTTGTAAACCGCGAGACCAATACCCGGTAAGTATCCCCGAGTTTGCGACATGATTGATGTACGGAATGTGGATCGTGGATCCACGAAAGATAGCATGTAATCTTTGAATTGAATAACTGCGTTATTCAGAAAGTCGATACTTGTGAAGTATCGTGTGTATTCTATGCAGGTACTGCATTACGGTGTGGTAAAGTGACGGGTAATGACTCCTCACTAACCAAATAACTCCTGACCAGGGTTGTATAACCAATTTGGTGAGGTCGGACGGACGAGATGATGTTTGAGACACTCATCTGCGGCCAGTTGGTGAAAGTAGGGTTTTTAAAGAGGTGCGCAAGCATCACTCTTTAGCTTAGTCGAAACCAAGCGTGGGAAGGATTTTGGAGAGGACCGACCATACATGCGTGTTGACGGCATGATGGTGTAGGTGCATGTATTCCGTTCCCTCATGAAAGCGCGATCTGGGCCACTCGATTTGGCCGTCAAGAGGAGTGGTCAAGATTGATTTTGCGATAAGAGTTTGATACCGCAGAAGCCGCGCGCCATACCCTTTTCAGCGCGTTTTCCAAGACGACCTAGCTTGGTCGGTCTTGGCGGTTGGTTTGGCGTGTAGACGGTAGGTGATGTTCACGCCTATGTCTTGCTAGTCTCATGAAACGTGATCTAAGCCACCCAATTCGTCCGGTGAAGTTGAGTGGTCGAGATCGATTTGCAATTTGGGAAGTGTAGCCACGCATGTTTGAGCGGGCGTTTTGGATTGGCCGAGGCATGATATGCCTTGGCCGGCCGCATGGAGAGGTAGATGGGCCCACGGTGGTCATCTTTGGTATGGCCGGACTGCTCGATTTGATCGTGACCCTCCATTCGTCTTGGGAGAAGATGGCCCGCGCGTGATGGCTCGAACCTAATTTTGGCTTTCAAAGCCGCGCGACCATGCCATTTCGGGTGGACGATTGTGTTGTAACCAACCATGGTTGGTTTTGGCCAAGCTTGGTCAAGTGTGTGAGGCGGCACATGGTGATTGTGTCGACATGCTCAGGGCCTTTTGAGTCTACATCTACACCCTCCATCTATACTGCGAAGATGGATGGTTGAGGCTGTTTTTGCGGCACATGTAATATGCGCAAACCTAATTTAGGGTTTTCCGTCCATAATGCTTAGTACGGACGGTTTCTTGGCAAGCAAAGGCCAATGATCGACCATGCGGGGTCGGCCGTGTGTATTCCATACACCAGGGGTGATGGAATTGATGCGGGTCGTCATCAATCATGCTTGTGGAGTTGGATGGCTGCGATCGGATCATATCCGGACTGATATGGTGGTCAGGATGCTCAATCGGGCTAGTATAAACACGAGAGGGGCTCAATCGGGCTAGTATAACACACAGAGAGGGCTCGGGCTAGTATAACACCGAGAATCGGCTGTACGGGTATTTCGTACATGGTTTCATTATAGTGCTTGGAGGTTCGTGTTACTCGTAAGAGTAACACTCGGTCGTCATGCGCGGCGATAATGAGTACGGGAAATACAAGGCTGATATGAAATTCACGAGGAAGGGATTGTTGCTACATGCTCCAACTGGAGGAATTTCATGTATTCACGAGAATGGGATTGTTGCTACATGCTCCATTCTTGGTGAATTAAGTGAGGAGTATCCGTCACTTATAAACGGCTTTATCTTTTACAAGATGTCAGCGCATGATTTTTTGGTTACTTACAAATTTAACCTTAAACGAAAATCCACCATCAACACTCGGTCTTTAGCAATTTGTCTACTCTCTTCTTCCAAGGGTATATGGAGCCATCTAACATCTTTTATAGTGCTTCTTTTACACACTTATTTTTTCTTTAGATAAGCCCCACATTCAAGTTTCTAGAAAGATCTTCTTACACTTGAGTACAACGGTTCAAAAATTTTTTTAGCATTTGTTTAATTCCTACAAATTAGCTAATGGGCGTGGAAGTGAAAAATTAGGTTATGTATGTACCCATAGATCTTTTAGGAGATTTAGCAGATAAATTCAATACAAAATATTATTTTTCCATTGTTCATCGTCTAGAATAATCTTTCTTGTTATATAAAAGAGTCAGTTAATTACGGAGAAATCTTATAACTCTACAGTGCCAGTTAGTAAGCTTATTTACTTAGTCTAATGTGTGATGCGACCGTAAGAAAAAAATGGTTTCTAAAGATATCTTTGTTCGAAAACAGTAATCAATTCTTTAAATAAACTAAAATAAATAGGTCTAAGTAATGAATGATTAATTGGGGGATAAAAAAATTAATTGGGGGATATGTGCCGGCATAGTTTTCAATGAAAACCGGCATGGTCGATGGACTGCCGGCATTGAAAAACCATGCCGGTAGCTACAGTAAAATATCCCCCGATTAGTTTTTCTATCCCCCAATTACCTTCTAAGTAATCTCAAAAGTAATATTAAACTAAACTCTAGATATTAAAGCATAAAACCTGATTAAACCCTCACATACTAAAAACAAATATAACATGTTCAACACTGCTAGCCTTGATAACTCATGAAAGTAACCAAAAAAATTAATTTCGTCAACTAATTAAAAACATTTAATCATGAACATTAAACAAAATAAATATTTAACTAATTAAGTAAACTAGTACGACCGTTGCCACGGTGGGAGGGCCGACCGAAGAAGAATATGAAGATCGAGTTTGTCCACGACTACTTTCGTCCCATTTCAGAAAAGGTAATACTTTCACCTCGTTTCAGAAAAAGTGACATTTTCGCCCCGTTTCAGAAAAAGTGATACTTTCTCCCCGTTTCGGAAAAACTGATACTTTCACCCCGTTTCAGAAAAAGTGATACTTTCTCCCCGTTTCGGAAAAAGTGATTCTTTCGCCCCGTTTCGGAAAAAGTGATACTTTCACTCCGTTTCGGAAAAAGTGATACTTTCGCCCCGTTTTAAAAAAAAGTGATACTTTTAAATGAAGAGAAAGTATCATTTTTCGAAACTAAAAAATATCACTTTTCCCAAACAGAACGAAAAGTATCACTTTTCCCTAAACGGGATGTGATAGTATCATTTCTCCAAACAGGATGTGAAAGTATTATTTTTCTAAAACGGAAAATTAGTCGATCCATAAACCAAAATATGGTTGCATGATGTGTTATGCATCCTTTGTGGTGGTTTGCATAACGGTTATGCATTCAATTTTCGAGAATTGTGCCTAAATGATAGTATCATTTTTCTTGAAACGGATGGAGTACATCGTTTTATTAGTTGCAATGGAAAATTAGTTGATGCATAAACCAATATTTTGCTACATAAAGTATTATGTATCCTTTGTGATGGTTTGCATAATGGATATACATTTAATTTTCTAAAATTATGCCTAAAATGATATATATCTCCGAATTTTTCGTAAAAACTCCAAATTTGATATTGTTGTTTGTACTTGTTGCGTAGAGTTTTTATAACCTTTCAACGAGATAAAATTTGTAAAATTCCAAGGCACGGATTTTTAAATATGTTATATTAAAGTTTGTTTTCCAATTATACCCCTGAAAAGATATGATACACAAGGAGTTATAGTAATTGGACTAAAAGGGAGGGACATTTTTGGTTTTTCGGCCCTAACCATTTCCAATCTTTTTATGGTAATTGATCACTTAGATTTTACAAAAAAGTGGCCATATAAAGGACCTCCCTCGCTTCGCTCGGTCGGCCCAATAATGTTATCTAGAAGCTACTAATTAACGAACAGGATACCTAAACACCAACCAACAGGATACCTAAACATCAGGTACTATGGGAATTGGCTCCTACTCGGTGAGGCGGGGCTTTTCCACGCACCCGTCCCAGAAGGGGTTCCAATTAACAACTGTGTGGAACCACCCATTCTGATTTACTATATTAACAGTTGGAACCAAATTCACCAATTAAATAGTTTTTAAAGTTTTGTAGATTAATAAACCCTCTTAAGAAAATATTCCTGTAAAATTATCCAACTTTTGAAATCAGTAAGTAGCTCATGAAATTTCCAATATCAATACTCTAAAAATAATTGGTAAGGATAGATTTGAAGTCTACTAATCCAATAGCATTACAACGATACTTAGTCTTGCTAGATTTTATAATACACATTTCTTGTTTAATCAATTTTTGCTACTTAAAAGTAAGAAAACTAAGTCCTAATAATATTCTACCTCAAAACTCCAATAATGTCTTCCAGTTCGGCCAAATATTGTTTATCATATACTTGTATTAAGATTCAAACCGCCAACTCTACTGCTCCTCTAGGCTCTATTTCCATGTATTCAAATGAAAAATGATACCCACTATATAGCTGTATCAATATATGATGTTTAGAGACACTAAGAAGAAATAGGATATTAATAAAAATGGATTGTCGACTCTAAATAATGCAGAACATATGAAGTGCTTTCCGTCAAAGAAGATGTAATCAAGGAAATACACTGATATATCTTTCTTCAGAAATTATATACTTGCACTAACAATCAAGCAGCCAACTCAATTACTATTTCAGGATCTAACTCCCTACAGTGAAATGAAAAATTACAATCACTATATAGTTATATCAATAGTTATATTAGAGACACTAAAAAGAAACACGATATTGATATAAAATAGATGGCCAAATCTAAATAGAGCAAAGCATATGAAGTGCTTCCCGTCGAAGAATATGTAGTCATAAATCATATACTTGCATTAAGAATCAAGCAACTAATTGAAATCACTGTAGTTAAATGAAAAGTAACACTCAATATATAGTTGTATCAGTATATGAAATTAGAGACATTTAAAAGTGATATTGATAAAAAAAAAAAGTGCAAAGCATGTGAAGTGCTTCCCGTCGAAGAAAGACATATCAGTGCTTCAACTTCCTGTGGTTAAATAAAAAATCACACTCACTGTATAGTTGTATCAATCAATATATGATATTAAAGACGCTAAAAAGAAACACGCTATTAATATAAATAGATTGCCAACTCTAAATAGTGCAAAGCACATGAAGTGCTTCCCGTTGAAGAAGATGTAATCAATGCACTGATATATCTATCTTTAGAAATCATATCTATACTTACATTAAGAATCAAACAACCAACTCAACTTGATATAGTTAAATGAAAAATCACACTCTATAGTTATATCAATACCTGATATTAGTGATGCTAAAAAAATAATATTAGTAGAAAATGGATTACCAACTCTAAAAAGTGCAAAGCATATGGAGTGCTTCCAAATTAATCCAGGAAATGCATTGATATATGTTTACTCAAAAATCATATACTTGCGTTAAGAATCAAGCAGCCAAATTAAATCAACTGCTCCTTGAAAAATCACACTCATTATATAGTTGTATCAATAACTATATTACATATACTAAAAGATAAACATGATATTAATATAAAATAGATTACAAACTCTAAATTGTAAAAAGCTTATGAATTGCTTCCCGCTGAAGAAGTCGTAATCAAGGAAATGCATTGATATATCTTTCTTCAGAAATCATATACTCCATGTAGTTAAACTATGGTTGATATGTAATATTTTCTTTGAGGAAAATGTTTTGTATAATCCCAAGATTATTACTGAGAGAGTGAACAACTGCTTCTCCATGCATCAATCCCGATTATAGAGGAAATAGATCCCGTGATTATTGGGCGTCAACAAAACATTGTTATTTCTTCTATTTCTTGTAATGGTTTTAAGCATTGCTATTTTCGCCTTTATAAACTGAACTTGTAATCAGTTGATTTTAGATTTTATTGATGTTACCAGCTGCTCTGTTGTTGGATTTAAAGGGTCGGATTTTAAGGAATGGGTGGGATCACCCCGTTCAATCCAAGGTTGGAGGGGCTTGTGTCCACATTTAACTTGATTTTCCATTGTTTCTGCAACTACATTAAAATATGTGACGATAGTAAAACATAAATAAGGACTAATCTTTGGTTAGTAATCTTTATTAACCCAATAAAAAATAATTAGAGTATTAGCTAAAACGGGTATTGTTGGTTATTTATGAATCATGACTGGCGGGTGTATTAATAAAACGGCTAGGTAAGGATGGTTTTCAATTACGACCAAGATTTTTCACTGGTAGCTCATATTTACAGCTAAGAGTTCTTCATTTCTCAGCCGTAAGAACGTCTTCATTTCTCAGCCGATCGAAATGTGTCGGTGGCGGTTGGGTCGATAACATATCCCAGCCGTAAGTGCAAAAAAAAAAATGATTATTGGTGTATGTTAATGATTTGAATCAATAAAATTGTAATGGGAGTGAAGTATAAGGTTTCTAGTAATACTTCGAGGATATGTTTCATCATACTCTTATAAGAATTTTTTAAAAAGTTCACAAAAATCCTCATCCTAAATAAAAAGGAAAAAAAGTTTTCATTTTTCGAAATTTTAATCTAATAATTAATTTAGTTAATCACTGTAATTACCAGTAACCAAATCGGGGGCAAATTAGTCATTATGTAAAATAGCCGGATAACCGGCTATGGCTATTACTATTTCATGACCTATGCAGCCCCCAAAAAAGTCAACCTTGTGCAACCCAATCATAGGATTCTAATAAAATCATTTTAAGTTAGGGGTTTGAAAGGATTCAGGTCTTTCAACGACATTTTTTCACGACCTCTGTATCGTCCAAACTCTACAATTAATCCGCCTATGAACGTCCTTAATTTGCACTATGAACCTACTCACTAAATAAGTCCCTGTTACAACTTGAAGTCTTTACTCTAAGAAATGAGCATGTCTTTTTTTTTATCAATAAATGAGCATGTCACGGGATGCTAAATGAACAATTAAAAAAAAATGTTAAGAATTTGATCAAAAAAATTATTGTATGTATTAAAAAGTCTCGGAATGACTTACCGTGACGTAATCAAGCAATGGCAAAGCACATTGTGGACTAATGAAATGTACAACTATACGTAATTATTATTTTTGGGCTAAACAAAGTCACAGAGGATATGAATAACAAATTAGCAAATTAAGAAATGAGCACCGCATAATTGTGCCCTAAACCAGTACACACTATTAAATCATATTTTACCAAGAAAGTCTGTAGATTTTTTTTTTTTTTGAAGCAGAAAACTGTTGCGTTTTACATGTCACTTTTGAAATAAGAACAATGTCAAATCATATTAAAATGGATGATTATCCGGATGGCAACGGATCCTACAAATTTCTAAGGTTGGAAGCCAACTTCCATAAACTGAATTTGCTAGTTTTGTTTTCAGATGAAAACAAATACATGCAGAGCGACTAATTAACGTGTTTAGAGAAAATAATAACGTGGTTAGAAAAAAATAACAATTATTGTTACCTTGAATAAATAGATTTTTACTTTCCCTCATCGATAACTTGTCCATGAAAGCAGCATCGCATTGAGATCATTTAGTGTTTATCTTTTTGTCCACCCAAATGGTTAGTTTGTTGCTCATTAGTTTTCGGGAGCAATAACGGCTTTCGGGAGCACTAACGGCCTAAGCTATTGAAGAGACTCTGTTCAAAAATTTTGCTTTTTATTTTGGTGGCCATCTTAGACCTAAGCTGTCAAAGAGATTCTCAAAATTTATGCGGTTGTGTTGACAGACCATTTGGCTTGAGCCGTCATATAAAGTTACTCATGTTCTCTTGTTCTCTTTCAAATCCTCCAGCTTACCCTCATATTTAATTTAACATGAGACCTTCACAGTTGAAGGTGAAACTAAATGAATGAGAAGAGAACATATGGGTGTGTTCATATAACATAAACCAGAAACCATGCAAGGGCATTTGCAAAATGAAAAAGCCCCATAGTCTTGGTTGGGAATACTGCGGACTTTGAGAAGCTTGTTCACAAATATTCAAGGCTACGATGCATTAGATGAAGCCTCATAACTACCACTCCAATTTGAAGAGTTCAAGCAGGTGGTCAAGCACCAAATAAGCATGCTAACACCATGAACGTTAAATAATCATCCACAACGGACAATGGAAACAAAATGAAATCTCTTAAATGAGCTCAAATGGAAGATGTACATCTATCATGTATTAATATATTAACAAATCCAACGGAATGTGCTTAAGTAACCCAACTGGCCAAGCAGTAATAATGGACAACATGCGGAATCCGTAGTTTTCTCAATTCATACGGGGTTAGTAGTTATACATCTAATTTCACCATCTCCAAAAGCAGCATAGATTAGATGTACAAACACTAATCCGATTCAGTCAAAAGCCGCGCCTTCTTCTAAACCTTCAAAAGAAAAGTTGAAAAAAAAACAGGGAATTGATGGGAACTTGCACATAACTTTGTTATGTGTTTTACTATTCTGCAAAAACTTAAAAAAGAGATTGGAGAGTTGATTAGATTTCGGTTTGTCTTTATCTACGCTAAGCTATCAAGTATGGTAATTAATTTAACCAACAATAAAAATGTTGTGTGATCATTACCATAAACATCTATTTAACACAGAACCATCGTGTGCATAAAGGCTCGATGGACTCCCAGATATTTCGAAAATGCGAAGATTTCACAAACTCAAGAATTTTAGAAAGGACATTGCTTGGGTTCTCCAAATCCTGCTATCACCTTTTATGACGAAGATACTTCTACCAATCTGATTATAGAGCTTCTCTTTCAACCTCAAAATTGAAAACAATAGTTAAGTAATTAGAGTCGAATATATCTTACCTTTAATTAATTACTATCACTTTATACCACATGATATTAGTAGTAATAAAAAAAAAAAACATTGATATTTTCACCTTATATTATATTATTGGTTGTAAGGTGTAGCATAGATTATCAAAAAGTGTACGAATAAGAAATTCAAGTCGGTAACAACATTTATGGTTGTTTGAAACCCAATTTTCCCATTGACCCCTGCTCGCCAACAAAAAAAAAGGAGTAAGATTTTGATGCAAGTGTATCAAAATCAGCCAACAAAAAAGGAGTAAGATTTTTGAGTAGCCGTAACATGTAGCCATGTTACCGTAGCCTTCTCTACAGTGCACACTTTGCAATTTACGGAATAATCAAGGTAAACGTGTGCGGCAAGGTGAAACATTTACCTTCTATTTGGTCATAACGAAAGGCGGTTAGAGTAGTATCCATAGTTGAAGAGGGAAAATAGGAGTAATAATTACATCACCACCTTATTGCGAGGCCTAAATTACAAGAAAATAAAATAATTAATCCGGAAAAAATGATCGCATCAACATCCATAAAACAAATATAATGGAACAAACAATGATGTTGATATTTTATTAAAAAAATATTTATACATTTTTTTCTAAAATTAGGCTCTTAAAGTTGTTGCTAAGCTATACCTCAACGTGAAGGATATGGAGCTCGTTTGACCATGTTTGTTTGAGGATGGTAAGGTGAACTAAGGTTTAAGGTTGTTAAGCATGGTTGAGTGGTATGATCTCTGACTCATTTTTTCGATAAGACGTAAAACCTAAACACCAATTAAATATCAACAAACAAATCAAACAAAATCCTAAAAACATCAACAAAAAAAATCAAACAAAATACTAAACACCAACGAAGCATAAATAAGCTGTGAGTTTTGCAAAGATGGCCAGGCCATAGAACTCGTCACAGTTATAAGCAGAGCCCTTTATCTCTGCGAATTTTCATTTCTTTGAGGGTAAGCTTTTAATAGGTGGAAGTGAAGAATCAATTTTTGTAGGTGTCGGTGGGTGAGTAATGAATGGGGTTAGGGTACTTGAGCGGTTTGGGAGTGTTAACAAGGGAAGCCTGTTGCATTCACGAGAAGTATCTTCGGCTTAAACATTTAAAGCCACTAATCACTAACACACGAGATCTGAACAAATACATCCCAAGACATTTTATGCTTAAGTGATAATCAAAGAACCATGGATCTACTTTTGAATCAAAATGGATGGCGGCCATATCAACTCGGTGGGATTCACCCCTTGGATTAGTTCCATCAAAGCGTGGGAAATCCCAACCTTGGGAGTTCGAGAAAACTTACTAGCATGAAGTGTAAATTTCCATGAGATCCTTTGATGAATCTTGATGGATCTATTGTCATGGATGGTGCCTCAGGAGGTAGATGTGTGAAGATACGGTCAAAATTGGCGTTCGTTTTAGCTTCAAAAATTGATTCTTGAAAGAATCTTCCAATTGATCACGAATTTCCTGGATTGCGGTTGCGTTTGCAGGCAAAGGGTATGAAAATGGTTTGTTTCTCAAAATTGTTGATCTAGTACGAGGATGAATGAATTCTTGGTAGCAAGCTACCTTCTCTACGGAACGAGCCCTAAATTACACTTAAGTTACATCCAATTAACACATAACTCTAGGAATTAGTTTAACTGACTCAAGTACACAAGCCCAATAGAAAACTTAATTAGCGATAATCTTGTGCAACCCATTAAACTGAGTAAGTACATGACACACCACCTTATTGCGGAGGCCGATGCACAAAATAATTAATCCGGAAAAATGATACAATCGCACCATCCATAAAACAAATATAATGGAACAAACAATGATGTTGATATTTTATTAAAAAAAATATTTATACATTTTTTTCTAAAATTAGGCTCTTAAAGTTGTTGCAAACCTCGTGAAGGATAACAAAGCATACCTAAAAAAACGTAAAACCTAAACACCAGTAAATATCAACAAACAAAATCAAACAAAATCTAAAACATCAACAAAAAAATCAAACAAAATACTACTTTAGCAGAAGACCTATTAGATCAATT
This sequence comes from Papaver armeniacum, assembly GCA_023531295.1. Taxonomy (NCBI): domain Eukaryota; kingdom Viridiplantae; phylum Streptophyta; class Magnoliopsida; order Ranunculales; family Papaveraceae; genus Papaver; species Papaver armeniacum. The sequence continues at coordinate 160,559 of JAJJWW010008867.1, forward strand.
TCTTCACCTTTAATATCATTGTTGAAGAACTTTCCCTTTGCGGCAACTTCTTTTGGAAGTACTGATTATACTTGCAAAACAAATAACGAAAATAGATCAGACATCATAAACCTTAATTTCAAGAAACAAAAGAAAAACAAACAGTTGGGAAGCAAAAAGCAGTAGGTAAACAATGAGGCTCTTGCTATAGTGCCTTATATACGGAGTCACCAAACTGTGAAAAAATATTTGGTTTCGAAAATAATATCAATGGATACCTTAAAATTTATATAATTTTGTTATAATTTAGGATTATTTTGATTACATAGGACAATTAAAAAAGAAGAAATAAGAAAGGATCCAAAACTTCCAAAATGAGTTAAATACTTGCAACATGAAAAATAATTCTTTAACAAATGAATATAGGAAACTTATTTTCTAACATAATACTACCTCCGTTTTAGGAAAAGTGATACTTTCACTTTTTCATTTTTGCCTAAAAATAGGCCAAATTGAAAAAGTGAAAGTATCACTTTTCCTAAAACGGAGGGAGTATCAAATATTTTTTCATCTTATCATAATTCGAATATTTATGTTTACCAATTTTTTTCTTTACAAAAGATTTTAAAATTTTAAAACTTATTATTTTATTCCATAAATATGTTGAGTTGATTTTTTTTATTTCAGTCATAAATGTCCGAAATTAATATAGTATTTTTTTTATTTTCTGGATTTTTTATAATAATATTCCATAAATATGTTGAATTGATTTTTGTTTTAATTTTAATCATAAATGTACGAAATTAATATAGTAGTTTTCTTTATTTTCTGGATTTTCACAATAAATGCACGAAATTAATATAGCAATTTTTCTAAATAATGAGGGGGTCAAGTCGCGTGTGTCCCAACAATCCACCCAATCTACACAACACATTGTCGGATCAACGCACCATATCTAACGAAATTTCATCCGACGAATACGAATGGTTTCTCAATTAGCCAATGAGAGCGCGAGGTTACGCTCACTAACCAATAAGAGAGAGGGTAAGCTCCACCAGTGCTACTTTTATTCTGGAGTGAGGGATGGTATTGAGTTTTTAATTAGGTTGTTGATATTTGATTGACCAACCCGATTTCCTTTTTAGCTTTTCAGAGAGGTTAACGGTTGAGTTTTTTCCTTAATAGCCAACTGTAAGACAAATTTATGGATATGTGATGATGAACTCCTAACCGTAAATAAGTAAAATTAGGAGGATAACCCAACAACTTTTATCATCTTTTTTTTCGTAATACTACTGTTTCGTGAAGGGGGATCTATGGTAGAACTTTTATCATCTTTTTCCTATCTTTTTTAGTTCGTAACACTCTCAATTATTTCTTCGTGATCAACAATTGCATAGCTTGTTTTTTTTTTTCCAGATATTAGGAAACATTGACATTCACTAGATTGTGATAACCCAACTTTTCGATCAAATTTTGCAAGTCGTGAATCGATATCATAAATCTAACCTGTTCATCCGAGTTGTCTAAACATATGTTATTTGTTGATCAAAGTTAAATTTACATATAAGTCAATAAGATATTAATTAATATATAAATTAATAATTATTAATTTAAACGGCACCTAGCTCAGCTGGTCATCCCCGTTTCCCAACGTTTCATGTGCTCCAGGAGGTCCCAGGTTATCTTGCCCCCCTTGTGACATAACTCACCCCCCATTCGCTTCGGCTCCTTTGGTTAACACGACAACCTGTTCAATTAATGTAGTAGTATGTTGTTGGAGCTTAGCTTGTTGAGCTTCCAACTAGTTAACGTAATATTCTTTATCCAATAATAATATTAATATCTCTCTTAATTGATAAATCTGGTGGTCCCAACAATATTAATTTATAGAGTTTCTACTATAATTTGTAAGCATTTATTTGACTATTAAATAAACTAGGTAGTGTAGGACAAGCTCGAAGAATACAATACAGAGATTGCAGGTGATGAGATGAGAAGAAAATGATGAGAAAACAAAAGAAGTATAATAGGATTTAAGGAAAAAGAAGATAGAATGGGTACTCTAAAACAAAGATTGTATTGATAATCTTGATAAAAATAATTGTACCTTCTCATAAACTACAAGCATGTTTATATAGGTATGAGCAGAATCTAAAAGAAAATAAAAATAAAAGAAGTCTAAAAAATGAAACCACTAGTACTTGACTTGTAAAACAAGTCGTCAAGAGTTCTAAAAATAAAGAAAAAGAAGAAAGGAAAGAAAGTCTTAGATGTTCTACATCAGTCCCACCTTCTTGAAAAACAACTTGTCCTCAAGTTGACAAAATGAATTAGTTTAAATCATTCTCTCCATGGAAAGTAAAAATTTCCTGCACATTGAATATGTTTGATATGTTCCGATTGGAAGGAAGATCCACAACATAAGCATTATCACATATTTTCTTCAAAATCTTAAAAAGACCATACTTCTTCATCTTAGTCTTGTTGTATATACCTAAAGGAAACGTTGCTTTGTAAGGCGTATCATAACCAAATCTCTTTCTTCAAAAGTTTTAATCCACTTGTGTTGATCAATAATTTATTTGTACTTGGCATTTGAATATTCCAACTTAGTTTTCACTTCTTGATGAAGTTGAGAAGCTTTGTCAACTAGTTGATCAACTTTTGCATGAGACTTTGAAGGCCTAGCTAGGAAAAACTACCAAATCTAGTACATGGTTTGATACCTTGGAATGAATAATAAAAAATGGTGACTTACCAGTAGAACGGTTCACAGATGTGTTGAAAGCAAATTCCATATGAGGAATAAAAGTTTACCACTATTTTTCTTTAGAGTCAGCAATCTTAGCACGTATCAAATTTCCCAAGGATCTGTTGACAACTTCAGTTTGTCCATCAATTTGAGGATGTGCAGTAGTACTATATTGCAGTTTAGTTCCCAATCTCATCCAAAGAGATTTCTATAAATAAGTAAGAAACTTAGTGTCACGATCTGATGTGATAGATTTAGGTACTCCATGCAATCGAACAATTTCTTTGAAAAATAAATACGCCATATTTGAAGCATCTGTAGTATTTTTACAGGAGACAAAGTGAGTCATTTTAAATTTAGAGTATCTATCAACAACAACCATCACAGAATCATTGCCTTTAGCAGTACGTGGTAACCCAAGAATGAAATCTATACTCACATCAGCCCATGGAGCTTCAGGAACTGGTAAAGGAGTATATAGTCCGGTGTTTTGAATGGTACCCTTGGAGCGTTGACAAACCATGCATTTTTGTACAAACTTCTTCACATCTCTTTAATGAAGGACTATAATACCGTTCTTCAACTAAGGCAATAGTTTTATCACAACCAAAATGACTACCAAGACCAATACCATGCAGTTTATGAATCAAATGAAGCCTTAAAGAACCTTGTGGAATGCAAAGACGAATACCCTTGAATAGAAATCCATCTTGTATAAGAAAGTCATTGACTGCAGTAGTCAAATGTCCACATTGATCCCAAATTGTCTTAAAATCATCATCAGCAGCATATAAATCCTTGATGTAATCAAAGGACACACTCTCATTGCGAAGAGTGACAAGAAAGTGAGCACGTCTACTAAAAGCATCAGCAACTTGATTCAATTTTCCACTCTTGTGTTTAATAGAGAAAGTATATTGGTTTATTGTAGACAACCACCTATCATGCATACAATTTATCTTAGCCGAAATCTGTAAAAACTTCAAAGATTGATTGTCAGTGTTAACAACTAACTCACTGTGAACTAGATAAGGATGCCAATGTTTTAAAGCTTAAAAAAGAGCATACAATTCAAGTTCATAAGTTGACCACTTCCTTTTAGCTTCAGATTTTTTTTCACTATGAAAAGCAACTAGATGCCCACCTTAAGATAATATAGCACCAATTCCCACAATAAAAGCATCGCAGCCTATTTCAAATGGTTTAGAAAAATCCGGCATTGCAAGTACTGGAGCACTACGTAACTTTTGTTTAAGAAGGTTAAAACTCTTATCTTCTTCTTCAGTCTAGAGAAATTTCCCTTGTTTCAAACAATCAGTTAGTCCAGCAGCTATGGAGCTAAAATTGCGAATAAAACGTCTATTAAAATATGCCAAGCCATGAAAACTCCTAACATCTTTAATACATGTTGGAGTAGGCCATTCAGATACGACTTTGATCTTCGAATCCTCAACTGAAATTCCTTTATCAGATATTATGTATCCTAAAAGGTGACTGAATTGGATAAAAAAAAACACTTTTTAAGATTCACGTAGAGTGCATTATCTTCAAGTGCTTGAAATACTTGTGAAAGATGAAACAAATGCTCTTCTTCACTACGACTGTAAATCAAAATATCATCAAAATAAACAATGATGAATTTACCAAGGAAAGGTTGAAGTACCTGATTCATTAGTCGCATGAAAGTACTAGGTGCATTAGACAACCCAAATGACATTACTAACCACTCATACAAGCCTTCACGAGTTTTAAATGATGTTTTCTACTCATCACCCATTCTAATATGAATCTATCTGATGATAACCACTGCGAAGATCAATCTTAGAAAACACCTTCGAACCAACAAGCATATTAATCAAATCATCCAATATTGGTATAGTAAATCTATAGGGAATAGTGATTCTGTTTAGAGCTCTACAGTCAATACACATTCTCCAACCTCCATCCTTCTTATCAACAAGAAATGCTGGACTAGCACAAGGACTCTTACTCAACCTGATCAAAGCTTTCTCTAATAAGTCATTTACTTGTCCTTGTAAAATATCATGTTCTTTAGGGTTGAATCTGTAATGAGCATGATTAGGAAGAGATGCACCAGGAATGAAATCTATCTGATGTTGTAAATCTCTTAATGGAGGTACATATTTTGGCCATTCATCAGGAAATAAACCATGCAACTAAGTGATCAAAGGCTGCACTTTTTCTGGAATGACTATCATTGGCTTAAAATCTTCATGTGAATTAAGAGTATGTGTTTGTAGCTGTTTCACAATGCTAGCTACCAATGCACTTGTCTTGCCATCACTATGTTCTTTATAAATGGCTGTAGATTTAGAAGGAACTAAAACTTTCTTCTTGCCATCCTTAAAAAAGGTATATGTATTTTCAAAACAATTGTGAACTGCACCCATATCATACTGCCAAGGCCTTCCAAGTAATAAATGTGCTCCATTAGTAGTAATAACATCACAAACACTGAATCCTCATAACCCTTGAGAGCAAATTCAACAAGACATTGGTGAGTAATTTTTTCTGAGAAGAAGAACTATTGACCCAACCTACTGAATAAGGATGAGGATGTGGAGTAAGTGGTAACCCCAGCTTTTGAACTACCTCAGCTGAAATATAGTTATCCATGCTTCCACTACGCATTATTAGATCACAAATAACTCCTTTAATTAAGCACCTTGTTCTGGAAATACTATTTCTTTGTGAAAATGAAGGTTGAGAAAGCAATAAAGGTCGAATCATACCTATAGAATGTTCACTGTACAACTCTTCAACCACTTCATTATTCTCTTCTTCATCCTCAGATTTTTCTAAGTTATTAGAATCATCATTAATCAAACCACTATATTTACCTGTATTTTCTAGTTCTTCATGCACTAACCCATGGATTCTACGGCACTCTGAAGATGTATGTCCAGGCAATTGGCATTTGTTGCACTTTTCTCCTCTGAATTTGGCATAAGGATTTTGTGTTTTTTGTTGAGGTGGAAAAGTGTTTGATTTTTATTGGGAAAACGAGTATTAGAATTGTTACTTGGATGAGTAATGTGATGCCGAGGTTGTTGTACGGATTGAACTTCAACATGATTAGGAAGAATAGGTGAATAATTCTTTGGTATTGGAGAATTAGTATTGGTAGTTCGAAACTGTTGTCGACTAGAAATATCATCTTGATAAAATGGATTTTCTCTGTATTTATTGAATGAAGACGAAGATTTGAAATTACCTTGATATTTGGAACTCTGTCTTGAAGAAAATCTTTGAGAACGAAAAAGACGTCGTTTTATTTTGATAGCATGTTGTATAGCTTCATCAATTGTAAAAATTGACCGAGTCATTCCTTCCTGAAAATGTAAGAGTTGTGACCTTCTTCCATTATGGCTATATGCATTGATAACCCTTATAATTAGATCCACACTAATTTAAAAAATAAATAATGTCTTACCAAAAAAATAAAATGGACAATTAAATATTAAAACCATATAAAACTCATATTTTTACACTCATATTTTATTATAGAAAAATCAATAAAAAAAAAATCTTGCACCATATCTTTAAGAAAATTAGATTAGTCAAACCTTCATCAACCTGCAAAACGCAAAGAATATGGAACATTGGCGGTTACAACGTGTAAAATCCAAAATAAAAATAAAAATAGATTCTCTTTTTTAAAATACAAAGAGAAATTTTCTTTATACTCATTGTAAAAGGAATAACCGAAAAATGAAATACATATCCATAAAATGACTCACCGAAAATTTACTCATTAGTTATAGGCCTTATTTCTAATTTTAGCGCTCGAGTAAGCCAGCCTTCATCAGCCTGCAAAACACAAGTAACATTAGAGCATTTGAGGTTGCATTGTATAAAACCTAAAGAACAAACAACTTTAGGTCATTTTTTAAAAAATACAAAGAATAATTCCCTTAATTTCATTATCTTAATAGTCGTATCTTCATGTTCCCCTGAAAAATGAACCATGTTTTCATCAATAAAAAATTTAACATTCTTAGGAACATTTGAGCATTTTTGATACAGATTATGACTATCATATAAACATGATTGACAATCGTGGTGGCTTGAGTTCTTACGGGGACATCAGATCTTATTCATTCGTTGATGCTATGAATAGTTTAATCAAATTCTGCTTCCTCTTTAAATTGACATTCTTTGCCGTGAAAAGTGAGATATGAATGGCTCGAGAAGCGGTTAGCCTTAGAAATGTAAGCACAAAAAGTAGCGTTCTTGACCGTGTTTAATCTTAAATTTAAGCACGAAGAGTAAAAATCTTGATCGGGTATCATTCTGCTAAGGTACAATTATCGAGTTCACCAGTCCACCATTGATTTAGATTTTGCATCCTCCCGGAGGTCTGTTTCTACAACAAGAAACGTTACAATAAGGGCCATCATAATTGAGGATAAAATTGAGGACATGTACTGCGTGATTAAGGTATAAGACTCACTTTTTTCTTATTTTACTCAGACAAAAAAGACCGGAATGGAATCACCATAGCATATGAATAATGAACACAGGACGATAGTCCTTGCGATCCAATAATTATTTATGGGAGGATATAATTACTTTTGTTGCTCATCGGATGAAGATTCCGCATAATGGTCTCATTAAAACCACCAATCTTTGGGGATCGTAAAAAAAAAAATTAAAGCCAAAATAAGACAATTTACCTGTATTTTTATCAAAAATTATTATTTTAATTAGTTGGAAGTGTAACCGAATTTATAAATATTTGGATGAAAAATATCTAAGATACTCATAGCTACAAAATCTCATGAGTCAAATTAAGTCTTATGATAGTGTGTAGTAGTAATTATTAAAATCATTAAGATCAAAAGTTATCCCGTCTCATGCCGTGCCATTACGACACGGGTTATTTCTAGTTTCAACAACAAACTATTATGTGTTAACCACTCCAATCAGACTTAGTTAGCAATGCGGTAGGTGGAGGAAATTGGGATCGATAAAAGTTCGCTCATTCATCCGCTGGACAAAAATATTAGTTCTGTCAAATTTGCGGTCAATTATGCATGATTTGCCAAATGCGTATGTTAGTGTCTAATGTGTTTAGAGTATCCCATTTCAGCACGTAAAATTTGGCATATTTTTTTAGCATTACTTGTATTGAAAATCATTGGAGTGCTGTTAAAAAAATCATGAAAATGATGCGGGGTTGTAAAAATGTGTCTAAAATGCATGCTTTATTACGTTTTCGGATGAAGGCTATTATTGGGGCGTCACACTCCAATAGAGGGGCTTCACTTGGATTCTTAGTGACCAAAAAATTGGTTATGGGGTATTCTTGACTCAATACCAAATTTCTAAAATACCCTTTAAATAAAATAAGACCTAAAAACTAAAATCAAAACCTAATTCTAATTCAAAAATCTATTCCTCTTCTTCTTCTTGAACCTAATCAAAATCAAATCAGTTTTCCTTCATCTATTTTTCTAATCAACAGCAGTGATGATGATCAATAACGACCCAACGAAAATTTATAATCAACAACTCAATTAAGAAAACCAAGATGAAACTGTTGCACAATTTCAAATTTCTCAACCACACCCAACAGTTACGGTTAGGTATGTTCGATTTTCTAGCCGTAATTTTATTCTCTGAAGTTGTTACGGTTAGAAAACTAAGAACTCTTAACCGTAAAAAGAAAAGAAAAAAAAACGCGTATAATTACGGTTGGGTTCAACTTTGAAATATCTAACCGTAAATATTCCTGGATGGCAATACTTTTAAGATCTTAAAAATTAGTTACGGCTAGTTCTGATTTAGCATATACCAACCGTAATTTAAGGATGGTTAGATTTTATTTTTATTTGATTACGTGTTTGTCCTTTACATTTACAAAGTTCACCTATATCTGCCCATGTGGCAAGATACACTTCTACTCGAATGCAATGTTTATCAAATCTCCCCACTAGGTAACAGTTATCAAATAGTATATATACTTGGAGTATAAACATAATGTTCTGTCAAAGACTCAAAGCTCTCTCCGAAGTGAACACGTTTGTAGAAATAAAGAAGTAGAGATATCTTGGGAACACCTGTGTTCAAGACTGTGAACTAGAATGATGTAGCATAGGATAGGCCGAAGGAATAGCTAAATTTTCGAATTACGGTTAGAAATTTCGAATTGCGAGAAGAAAAGTTAGTAACCGTAATTTGTCTACGGTTAAATCCGAGGTACCAAAACCCAACCGTAACTGATTATGACTAGGATTTTTTTTAATTTTAACTAATTACGGTTAGGATCTTGTTATCAGCTAACCGTACATCGTTTTTACGGTTCGCTACGAAAGAAGAACCTAACCGTAAATCACCATGAAAATTTAAAAAATTCAATCTTTTTATGCACTTTCACCAATTTTGAGCAACAAAAACGACATTGGAGCTGAATTAAAGGTATACCTAATTATTTTCAACCATTGATTTCTTCACTTTGGTTGAATCAAAATCTCCCTAAAAAATACTATTTCATCTACTTTTTCCACCAAAATTAACACTTAATCTAATTTAGTTTTGTCACAAAATATAAAAGAGATCAATTGATCTAACCACTAATTAAATAGGGATAGTTTAGTCATTATAAAATTATTTTAGATAAGAGGTTTTTGAAATTACTTATGAATGACCCGTTTTTGTCCTATTAGGTGACGCCCTTCTATTGGAATGTGACGCCCCAATAATAACCTTCTTTCGGATAGTTCATGTATAATTCTTGAACCGATTATCTTAATTGTTGGGAGATATATATATTTAAAAACATAGTTTTGTAATATTATATCAAACTTAGAGAAATAGTGTGGTGGTATTATTTTGGGCTCCCACATTATAGACTTGGGTTCAAGTCTCACCCCATACATTTGTGTAGGTATATTATATATATCTATATTATTTATCAAAAGTCCGGGAGAGCGGGGCCTTGGGGGACTTGGGAGGTCTGGTGATTTGAAAAATAACTTTTTGCAAATTTGACTTTTGGTTTTCAAAAAACGTTTTAAGAAATTATTCTGTAATTAATTTTCATTAATTTTGGTATTATATTCTGACCGTTTTATGACTGTTACGGAAGATTAATTTTGGGTAATTAATCAGAATTAATTTCCATTAAAACTTAATTGATTCTCTTAAGCCTTTATAAGGCTGGTTTTCTGAAAAGAGAAAGAATCCAATTTTTCCGTGCGATTCTGAGCAAGTGTTAGAAAGAGTGATAGTTGGTTCGATTTCTAAAGGTGCAGAGAAATCGAACAAGAGAGTGAATCAGCTGTTTTATCCCATAGGTGTTCGACAATTTTTGACTGCTAGCACAATCAAGAGGCAGAGTCACGAAATACCTTAAAGATAGCGACCTAGTCCGCGACTGTTTGTTGAGATCCGATTTCATTATTTCTTCATTGTTTCCAACAATTTTAAGGTATTTGATTTTGCTATGGAGGTTGAAAGGAGCGCGTTGATGATACCAACAAGCCATTCAAATTTGAAGGGCTGCATTTCGGAGAAGATGGAAGTGAAGATGTTCTTTTATCTCAAACTCATGAAGCCTGCATATGATTGTGTCGAGTGTTCATCCTGGAACCATGGAACCTCTTCTTGATAAAACTTCTAATGCTTGATAAGATGTTGTTGATGCTTGATGCTTGATGATGGTCTTGCTGCTACTGATCCATCTCCTTCCGATGGTACCAAAGATGTTGTTTCTCAAACTGCTGAGGAGAAACAAAAGGCCATTGACAAATGGATCGATGACGACTTTGATTGCAAAAACTACATTCTTAACGCATTATCTGATGATTTATATGAGTATTATTCAACTTTTGAAATTGCTAAAGATGTGTGGGATGCATTACGGTAAAAAAATACGACAGGAAGTGGCTCAAAGAAGTATCTTTGTGAGCCGGTATTTGAGATACCAAATGGTGGATGATAGGTCGGTTGTTGCATGAGGCTCATGAACTTCAAAAAATTTACCACGAAATTGTGGCGAAGGTATGAAAGGTGATGAACAATTTCAAGTTTCGTAATGATTGACAAGTTACCACCTAGCTGGAAAGATTTTCGTAATACTTTGCGTCACAAGACTAAAGAATTTTCTCTTGAAAGTTTGATTGTTAAGCTCAGGGTTGAGGAAGAAGCTCGGAAACAAGATAAGAAGGAAGAGATTCTCATTGTTTCTAACAATAAGACTCATCCGAGTTTGAAACCTAAGAAAAGGGATATGAAACCTAACCCGAACCAAAAGAAAGGAGGAAGGCCTAATCAAAACAAGAACCAACACCCATCGAAAAATGGACAGAATTCCAGTCCGAGTTTCTTTGTTATACCTGTGGTAAACCAAACCACATGGCTAGAAATTGAGGTTTAACAAGGAAAAGAATAACGCACAAGCTAATCTTGTGGGTGACGTTATAATTGCCATGGTCTCGATCCAGTTCTTCATGGTTGGTGGATCCGATGGGTGGTGGATAGACAGGTGGTGCTTCGCGTCATTGTTGTTTTGATAGGTCCATGTTTAAGACTTATCTTTGAAACAAAGGATAAGAAAGTGTTGTTGGGAGACTCTCACAAAGACTGTGTGGTGAAAGGTTACAGTACGGTAGAGTTGAAGTTTACTTAAAGGGAAGACACTTATCTTGAAAGATGTCCTTCACACTCCAGAAATGAGAAAGAACCTTGTTTAAGCTATCTTCTCAACAAAAATTTGGGTTGTATCAAACTATTGGGTCCGATATTTACACTATAACTAAGAATAAGAATTTTGTAGGAAAGGGTTATGCTCTTTTGATGGAATGTTTAAGCTTAATGTTGATGCTATGAATAAAATTGATTCTTCGCTTATATGGTTTGCAATTTTAATGTTTGGCATGGTAGGCTTTGTCATGTGGGTAAAAAGTTAGTAAATAACATGAGCAAGTTAGGTGTTCTCCCGAATTTTACGAAAATGAATTTGAAAAATGTGAGTACTTGTAGTCAAGCAAAAATAACCAAGACCTCACATAAATCATTGTCAGAAGAGAATCCAAACCTCTAGATTTAATACATTCTGACTTATGTGAATATGAAGGTATCCTAACTAGAAATGGCAAGAGATATATTATGACGTTCATTGATGATTGTTCTAATTATACGTATGTTTATTTGTTGAGCCATAAGAATGAAGCTATTAAAAAATTTAAAATCTTTATTCTTTGAAATTGAAAATCAATTTGGTAGAAAAATTAAGAGGTTTCGTAGTGATAGAGGCACCGAATATGATTCTGCTCCTTTACTGAAATTTACCAAACTAATGGTATTATACATGAAAGAAGCTGCTCCATATAATCCTCAAATGAACAGTAAAGTGAAAGAAAGAACCGTACTCTTCTTTTGAATTATTTGTTGCTTGTTTGCTTAGTTAAGTCTTTGCTTCTCATTGGTGGGGTGAATGTTTGTTATTTATTTGCTATGTTTTGAATCGCATTCCCAATAATAAAACCATGATATCTCCTTATGAACTTTGGAGAAATAGGAAACCTAATGTATCTTATTTTAGAGTTTGGGGCTGTTTGGTTTTTGTTAGGAAACCTGATCCTAAAAGACATAAGTTAGAAAGTAGAGCTTATGAATGTGTTTTTATTGGTTATGCTCAAAACAGTAAAGCTTATAGGTTCTTTGATATTAATAATAAGGTTATTATTGAATCTGTTGATGTTGACTTATTTGAAGATAGATTTCCTTTTAAATCTAGAATTAGTGGGGGTAATAGTGGGGGTTTAACACCTAGCACTTTACCTAGTGTTGATTCTGAGTCTAGATTAGAAGAACTTAGAAGTGAAGAAACTAGGATCACTGAATTTGAACCTAGATGCAATAAAAGAGCTAGGATTTGAGACAAAAGTTAAAAATCCCGATTTTGAATTTTACGCTATAGAAGAAGAACCTTCTAATTTACAAGAGGCGTTTAGTTGCGAGTCTAGTTTCTGGCAAGAAGTTGTAGATAATGAATGGGATTCTCACATGTCTAATGGAACTTGGAGTTATGTAGATTTACCTCCTAGTTGTAAGCCAATAGGTTGTAAATGGGTCTTGAAAAGGAAACTCAAACCCGATGGAACAATAGATAAGCATAAGGCTAGATCTGGTTGCCAAAGGTTATAGGCGTGAGAGAACGTAGACTTTTTTGATACTTATTCTCCTGTTACTAGATTAACATTCATACGTGTTTTGATTGCTGTTCTTTGCTACTCATAATCTTGTTATTCATCAAATGGATGTTAAACGCTTTTCGAATGGTGAACTAGAAGAGGAAATTTACATGGAACAACTTTGAAGGTTTTGTGATCTCTGGACAAGAACATAAAGTATGTAAGCTAGAAAAATCTCTTTATGGTTTGAAACAAGCTCCTAAACAATGGCATGAGAAATTTGATAATTTAATGATTTCAAGTAACTTCAGAATAAATGAGGGTGACAAATGCATCTACTATAAATCTGAGAATGATGTGTGCGTGATCGTTTGCTTGTATGTGGATGATTTCTTTGATATTTGGTTCCAATTTGTCATTGTCAATGAAACTAAAAGCATGCTTAGTTCGAATTTTGACATGAAAGATTTGGGTGAGGCTAGTGTAATATTGGGAATCAAAATAACTAGAACTAGTAGTGGTATTTGTTTAGATCAATCTCACTACATTGAAAAAATTCTGAGGAAGTATGATTATTTTGATTGTAATCCTGTTTGTACTCCTTATGATCCTAGTGTGAAATTGTTTAAGAATACTGGAGAAAGTGTTAGACAATCTGAATATGCTAGTATAATCGGAAGTTTGCGTTATGCAACTGATTGTACTAGACCAGACATTGCATATGCAGTGGGAGTTCTGTGCAGGTTTACCAGTAATCCTAGTTTAGAACACTGGGATGCTATTGAGAGGGTTATGCGGTATCTGAAAAGAACCACAAACCTAGGATTACACTATCGAGGTATCCATTTGTCCTTGAAGGATTTAGCGATGCAAATTGGAACACTCTTTCGAGATGATTCCAAGGCCACCAGTGGATATGTTTTTACTATTCTTTGGGGGTGTTGTATCTTGGAGATCAAAGAAACAAACAATTATAGCCCAATCTACGATGGAGGTTTGAATTGATGGCACTAGCGACGACTAGTGAAGAGGCGAGGATGGTGAAGAGTACGTTGTCGACATTCCGGTATGGGAAAAACCGATACCAGACCACTTTGATCCCTTTGCGATAGTACCGCGGCTATCGGAGTAGTAGAGAATTGTTATAATAACAATAAGAATCGACAGATACGTCGAAAGCACGACACAGTTAGAGAATTTCTCACAACTGGTGTTGTTAGAGTAGATCATGTAAGGTCGGAAGGAAATATAGCTGATACTTTGTGAAAGGATTAGCAAGAGAAAAGATATGGAATATCTCTAAAAGTATGGGACTTTTGCCCGTGAGAAGTTGAGTCATTTGTAATGGATACCCAACCTAGAAATAGGTTCAAAGGGACTAGAGCGAAGTTCGAGATGATATGATAGAGTCATGCATTCCCATAGCATGATATCTGAAGTGGGAAACAGGTTGAGTATTTAACTCTTAATGATGTCTATAGCTTTTAAGTTAGAGTGGGATACACAGGAGTATTCTTGATAGACTCACCTATACGAATGTGAAGGTGTGGCGAGTTGAGTATTTAACTCTTAATATGAGAAATTGGGTATTCTTCTCTAGATCATTTGTTAAAAAGGGATAAGCACATGGCCTTAATGTGCGAACTTAAGGACTTTACTCTAGATATAGTTGTGTGTGTTAAATAATCTAATATTAGTTAGAGTTCAAGACGCAAGTCACTCTAGTCACCTGGTACTTAGAAAATTTAACACTATGCAGAGGTTCAAGTCGAAAGGCACCTTTGCAGATGCACAACTATACAACACTTGCTCAATGTTTTTAAAATATAAGTGGGGGATTGTTGGGAGATATATATATTTAAAAACATAGTTTTGTAATATTATATCAAACTTAGAGAAATAGTGTGGTGGTATTATTTTGGGCTCCCACACTATAGACTTGGGTTCAAGTCTCACCCCATACATTTGTGTAGGTATATTATATATATATCTATATTATTTATCAAAAGTCCGGGAGAGCGGGGCCTTGGGGGACTTGGGAGGTCTGGTGATTTGAAAAATAACTTTTTGCAAATTTGACTTTTGGTTTTCAAAAACGTTTTAAGAAATTATTCTGTAATTAATTTTCATTAATTTTGGTATTATATTCAACCGTTTTATGTTTGTTATGGAAGATTAATTTTGGGTAATTAATCGAAATTAATTTCCATTAAAACTTAATTGATTCTCTTAAGCCTTTATAAAAATTTGGTTTTCAGAAAAGAGAAAGAATCCAATTTTTCCGTGCGATTACGAGCAAGTGTTAGAAAGAGTGATAGTTGGTTCGATTTCTAAAGGTGCGGAGAAATCGAACAAGAGAGTGAATCATTTGTTTTATCCCATAGGTGTTCGACAATTTTTGATTTGCTAGCACAATCAAGAAGTGAGTCACGAAATACCTTAAAGATAGCGACCTAGTCCGCGACTCAGCTGTTTGAGATCCGATTTCATTATTTCTTCATTGTTTCCAACATTAATTTATCATTTTATTAATTAAAACTTGCTACAGAAAAAAATAATATATAAACGACCATTGTACTACTGCCTCTCCTTGGTTATAATTGATCATTCACGGGCGTTTCAATTCTTTGGAAAGATAAACGTAGAATAAGTGTCAAACTTTACATTAACAGGTAAAGCCTCAGAGGTACTATTCAACTTTTGTTCGCACCCTAAAGCTGCTAAGTTATAACATATCTACTTCAATAACTCAATGCACCGTTGTCCTGACGGGATATATTACAAAAAACAAAACTCCAGCAAATGATAGAGGTAACTGGTAAGTATCCACCTTTATCGAACTTGTAGAACACAGAAGAGAAGTAAACAAGTTCGAATGAGCCAAAAACAAGAACAAAGAGCACGATAAGGAGAAAATTTGTTTGCCATATCATCAGCATTATTAATACCAGCAATGAGCTTGTTACCAACTCTCCTACAACCACTGCAATCCCTGTATGTAGACCCCAAAAAATGTAGTTTAAGTGTAGCTTAGTAGTGCGCAAATATCAAGGCAATCCTATCCACTAGGTGGTGAAGTCTAATGCAAAAACAACACCAGGGATATAAATAGGCGTTCCCGATCATAGAAGTTTCCTTGAAGCAAATCAAATGACAACCAACACACAAGCGAACATCAGAAAAAAATTGATTTCAGGAATGTATATTTGGCCTTCATGTATTTCCGAAGTATGAACTACTCGAACTCTAGGGAAGCAACCCATAGCCATAGCCTGTTTCACTATCGATAGTGTTGTTTGAAAAAAAAACGGTTTTTTGTATTAAAACCAAAAGTGCATAGACCATGATTTGATCCCTAGACCAATTGCCCACTAGTTGTTTTTTCATTTGAATGGATAAAACATTAATCCCACATAGACTAAAATATTTAGAGTTTTAGACTTAAATACCATGGGTTTTGCCTAAAGGGATGGCCCTTTGGGTCTACACACTTTTGTGTGAGGGGAAGACCTAGACTATGGCAAGGTTGCCTTTCCGTCTGTGCGGGGGCTCAGCAACGAAAGCACGCCGCCGTCGGGTAGTCGGGACCAGTGTGGGTTCGCAGATCTTATCTTTTTCTTTGAAATTTAAATGCGCTTACACTTGTCTTTAACAAAACATCACTAGTACGTCTCAGTTTTTTCTGTCATACGCATGGGTTCTTTGCATGGTTTTTTCCTTCTTTTTTATAGCGTCCTAAACACTATATAAGGAAGGGTTTTCTAGCTCATTACATACAACGAGAGAAACATCTCTTCTTCGCTCTTCCTCTGTTTTCTGAAAACAGTTTTACTATCAACTTTGTTTTAAGTTTTTTAGCTTATCTCTGCTGCCAAGTTCTTAGAGTGCTCTCTATGTATGCTACATAGAGGAGTACTACAGTAGTTGTATCTGGAGGTGACTTGCCATTTGCTATAGCATCTCGGAGGAGTAGCGGGCAATATTACCTTTAGGTCGGCGTATCACATACGTGCCTCTACTAGTTCCTGCTACCATTATCTGTGCATCTCCAACAACATCAGTCAAGCGTCGGTTTGAGCTAAGTATTTTCTTCTCAATTATTACGATTGTTGTTACATTTTATCCAACACTCTAAAGGTAATATCCTTCATTGCTATATTTTTGCTGTAACAACATGGGAAAGAGTACCGTAGACAAACCCCCAAAGTTTAGTGGAAAAGACTTTAAACGATGGCAGTCCAAAATGTTATTCTTCTTAAAAGACCAAAGGTTAGATGAAGTTGCCTTAGAAAGACCCTCGAGAAGACTTCATGACCGTGGTTATGAAGATAAAGCTGGATAGGTGGACTAGGAAGAATTACATGTGCAAAAACCATATTCTTAAGCATCTGGATGACTCCTTGTACGACTTTTATAATGCAAAAGAAATTTTTCTTGGTTTTGATTTATGGGAAGTCCTTGAAGAAAAATATCTTCTTTGAAATTTCTTTGGAAGCAAGAAGTTCTTGGTGGCTAGGTTCCTGGAATATAAGATGACTGATGAAAAGCCTGTAGTAGAACAATTCGTCGAACTCCAGCTACTCATCAACGAAATTCTTACTGAAGGCATGCATATTGATGAAGCTCTACAAGTATCTATAGTGATTGAAAAGCTTCCACACTCATGGAACGAGTACAAGAGGAGGGCTGCGACACAAGAATAGGGAAATCACCATGGTGGAGCTGGGAAAAGATCCGGGTTGAGGAGCTTACGTGCCGCAAGGACAAGAGCCTGATGTTGAGCAAAGACATGTCCAACAAAGCTCATGTCCTGGACGATAATGTTGCGTCAAAGAAAAAGCATAGAGAGTCCAGCAAAAATGGTAACAGACGTAACAAACGTCGAAACTCCAAAGGTAACAATCTTAAGCCTAGGGGTGGTGTCTCCAAAAACACCATCAAAGGCGACTGCTATAATTGTGGAAAAACTGGTCATATGGCCAAAGACTGTAGGGCGCCTAAAAAGACCAAAAATGATCCAAAACAGAAAAATAAGGCAAACATAGTAGATGATTCTGGATATTTTTTACGGCATGGTGTCCGAAGTCAACCTTGTATCTAATATGACCAATGTGAGAGGCTGGTGGCTAGATTTCGGAGACACCAAGCATGTCCGCAAGTTCGAAATGCTTTCTCCTCCTACGCCACAGTAGGAGACGATGAGAAAGCTGTTTATGGGAAACTCTTCCACTTGCTAAAGTGGTAGGGAAAGGCAAGGTTGAATTGAAGCTCACTTCGGGAAAAACTCTCGCATTGAATGACGTGTATCACGTCCCGGACATATGCAAGAATCTTATCTCGGAGACCATCTTACTAGGGAAAGGTTTTAAATTTTTCTTGGAGTCTAACACGTTGTAATCTCTAAGAGTGGTGACTTCGTAGGAAAAGGTTATGTCACTGAAAACATGATTAAGCTTAGTGTATCTGCTTTGAACATGAATGTTAATGCATCTTCTTCTGCTTATGTTTTTGACTCCTCACATGTTTGTCATGATAGACTTGGACATGTTAATTTCAAATCTTTGGAAAGACTTGCTAATTTAGGTTGCATTCCAAAAATAAACATTGACAAAAATCATAGATGTGAAATTTCTGTTGAGTCTAAATATGCAAGAAAACCATTTAATAAAAAGGTTGAACGTAGAACAGTTCCCTTAGAACTAATACACTCGGATTTAGGAGATTTGAAATCAACACCAACTAGAGGTGGTAAAAAATGGTACATAACTTTTATAGATGATTACTCACGATCTCGTCGGGTTTATCTTCTTAGAAGTAAAGATGAGGCTTTAGAGGCTTTCAAACTATATAAACTTGAAGTAGAAAACCAAAAGGTGTTACAATTAAAACCCTTAGGTCAGGGCCAGTGGCGGTGAGTATGTGATACCCATAGGAGAATTTTGTAAAATTAATGGCATCATTCATGAAACCACTTTGCACCTTTTTCACCTGAGTCGAATGGAATAGCCGAAAGTAAAAATCGAACACTCATAAATATGGTGAACGCTATGTTGACCAGTTCAGGGTTACCTTCGAACTTGTGGGGGGAAGCAATTCTCTCTGCATGCTATATCTTGAACCGAGTTCCTTTTAAAAAATCAGATAAAACTCCTTACGAGTTGTGGAAAGGTAGACAACCTTCCTATGCATACTTTAAAGTGTGGGGTGTTTGGCCAAGGTGGCCATTCCTCGTTCCAAGAAAACCAAAATAAGACCTAAAGCGTAGTTTGTGTTTTTCTAGGATATCCTGAGCATAATAATGCACATAGGTTCATGGTCATCAGTTCTGACCATAATAACATTGGTCTGAACACCATTATGGAATCTAGAGATGTTGTGTTTTTTGAACACATATTTCCTTTAAGTCTGGACCTCGAAAAGGGTCCATGATGACCTCACAGATGTTCCTTCGACTAGTCACCCCCATCTCTAGAATATGAGACCGAACCGAGAAGAAGTAAGAGGGTTAGAACCGAGACAAGCTTTGGCCCAGATTTTGTGACTCTTACAGTAGAGTCTGAACCTCAAACCTACGAGGAAGCTCCCTTGGGAAGAAGCTTCAATAAATGAGTGGGAGTCCATTCAGCAAAATGAAACTTGGGAGCTTGTAGACTTACCTCCTGGTAGTAAAGCCATAGGTTGCAAATGGGTTTTCAAAACGAAGCTTAGAACAGATGGAACTATAGAGAAACATAAAGCTAGGTTGGTAGCTAAAGGCTATAGACAAAAGGAAGGATTAGATTTCTTTGATACCAATTCACTGGTCACTAGAATCACTTCTATTAGGATGTTGATTGCTATTGCTTCTATTTATGATTTGCATATACATCGGATGGATGTTAAAAGCGCATTTTTATATGGTGAATTGAATGAAGAAATTTATATGGACCAACTGAAGGTTTCGTTGTAAAAGGATGTGAAAACAAAGTATGCAAATTGAAAAAATCTACCATACGGTTTAAAACAAGCACCTAAACGGTGGCATGAAAAATTTGATCATGTAATGATATCTAATGGCTTCAAGGTTAATGAATCGATAAATGTGTTTACATTAAATCATGGATGATTCTCATGTTATTGTGTGCTGTATGTTGATGATATGCTCATATTAGGCAAGTAACCTTGATATTATTAATACCATTAAAAGCATGCTTAACAAAAACTTTGACATGAAAGACTTAGGCCACTGATGATATAATCTTAGGGATGAAAATCGGAAAGACGTCGACGGATATAGTCTTAGTCAATCTCATTATCGAAAACTGTACTTAAGAGATTTAATCATGAAAATGCTAAACCTGTATCTACTCCTTATGATCCCAATTGTAACTTGAAAAAGAACAAGGGAGAAGGAATTTCTCAACTTGAGTATTCTCGTATTATTGGGAGTCTTATGTATTTGATGAACTGTACAAGACCTGATATTACTTACACTGTGAGTAGATTAAGCAGGTACACTTGCAACCCTGGGCGGGATCACTGGAATACTCTCTACAGAGTTCTACGCTACTGTTTGTAGGTGAAAATGGTTTCTGCTGATTTCGGTAATTGCGGGTGTGCAGGTGAGAAACAATTTAAACCCTAAACAATGTACTGCAAGGGAGTAATTTAGATTCGAGAGATCAATCTGTACAAGTCCGGCCTAAACCAAGAAATGGCCATTCCAGACTTGCCTCGGTCACAAAGTGGAGGAGAATGGGTTGGTTTTGGGAGGGAATCAAGGAAAGTGGTGAAACCAGAATAGTTGATTCTGGAAGAGTAGTTGGGTTACTACGACTTGTTATCAGAAAAGTGAGAGAGCTCCCAAGGTGAGCTAGCAAGTAAGTATTTTCTGAGTGTTGTATCTCCCGTGTGAACTTGTTTTTCAATGGAAATAGGCAAGACCTATTTATACAAGTCGGAGTAAAAACGTACCCTGGTCTAATTAAGGAGTGGGGAAGTAAATGGGAGGAGGTGATAACCGTATGCATGGAATTGATGTTCCATAAAGTGGTTAACGCATGAAACTGGTTTTCATGAAACTGCTAACGTTATGGAATTGATGTCCCATAAAGTTGTTAACGCATGTGCTTTATGTCTCATGAACATTTCACACATAACTTCCCGTATTTACTAACCGCCTCACCCTTAGGACACTTCCTTATGACGGGCGTAGTGTACGCCGCACTTATTTGTAAACCGCCAAACCAATACCCAAAGAGGATCCCCGGTTTGTGTTGATGTCTCGAATGTTTTGGAAAACATGTAGCACGTTGTTGTGGCTTGGAAAGTCAAGCTCGGGAAACTTGCCAGCCTGGTGACCTTCGACGGTCGGGATTTTGCATCTTGATAGGAGGGGCAACCGTTGATCGTTGCACGCCTTCATTTTGGTAGCCGCGTAGTGAGGGCCAATGTGGTGGCGCGGCTAGGTTGGCATGGCAAGGTTTGGCGTGGCCAAACTTAGGTTTTCGGGCCAAAGGTTACCATGTGTCGTCTGGTAACCTTGGATGGCTAGGATTTGCTCATAGGATTGAAGGGCAACCGTTGATTGTTGCACGCCTTCGTTTTGGTAGCCGCGTAGTGGGGGCCAACGTGGTGGCGCGGCTAGGTTGGCATGCCGTTGGCATGGCAAGGTTTGGCGTGGCCAAACTTAGGTTTCGGTCCAAAGGTTACCATGTGTCGTCTGGTAACCTTGGATGGATAGGATTTGCTCCTGGGTTTGAAGGGCAACCTTTGATTGTTGCACGCCTTCGTTTTGGTGGCCGCATAGGGAAGGCCAACGTCGTGGCGCGGCTAGGTTGGCATGGCAAGGTTTGGCGTGGCCAAACTTAGGTTTTTGGGCCAAAGGTTACCATGTGTCGTCTGGTAACCTTGGATGGCTAGGATTTGCTCATGGGTTTGAAGGGCAACCGTTGATTGTTGCACGCCTTCGTTTTGGTGGCCGCGTAGGGAAGGCCAACAGGGTGGTGCGGCTAGGGTGTGGTTAGGCTTGGCATGTGGGGCCAAGGGTTCGCTTTGGGCGTGGCTAGCTTTGGCTAGGTGCGATTTTGGCTTGGCATGTGGGTCCAAGGGTTTGCCTTGGGCGTGTGGCGTGGCTAGGGCCAAGGCAAGGGCGTTTGGCTTGGCATGATGTGACTAGCATGGCTAGGGCCAAGACAAAGTGCGTTTAGCATGGCGCGGCTAGCTTGGCTATGTTTGGTTTGGCTTGGCATGTGGGGCCAAGGGTTCGCCTTGGGCGTGTGGCATGGCTAGGGACAAGGCAAGGGCGTTTGGCTTGGCATGATGTGACTAGCATGGCTAGGGCAAAGGCAAAGTGCGTTTGGCATGGCGCGGCTAGCTTGGCTAGGTTTGGTTTGGCTTGGCATGTAGGGCCAAGGGTTTGCCATGGGCGTATGGCGTGGCTAGGGCCAAGGCAAGGGCGTTTGGCTTGGCATGATGTGACTAGCATGGCTAGGGCCAAGGCAAAGTGCGTTTGGCATGGCGCAGCTAGCTTGGCTAGGTTTGGTTTGGCTTGGCATGTGGGGCCAAGGGTTTGCCATAGGCGCATGGCGTGACTATCTTGGGCTAGGTGTGGTTTTGGCTTGGCATGTGGGGCCAAGGGTTTGCCATAGGCGCATGGCGTGGCTAGCTTGGGCTAGGTGCAGGTTTGGCTTGGCATGTGGGGCCAAGGGTTTGCCATAGGCGTATGGCGTGGCTAGCTTGGGCTAGGTGCGGTTTTGGCTTGGCATGTGGGGCCAAGGGTTTTCCATAGGCGCATGGCGTGGCTAGATTGGGCTAGGTGCGGTTTTGGCTTGGCATGTGGGGCCAAGGGTTTGCCATAGGCGCATGGCGTGACTAGCTTGGGCTAGGTGCGTGACCAAGCTAGGGTTTTGGGGCAAAGGTCGTTTGGTAACCTTAGGCGGCCAGGATTTGCTCCTGGGATTGAAGGGCAACCGTTGATTGTTGCGCGCCTTCGTTTTGATAGCTGCGTAGTGAAGGCCGGTATGGTGGCGCGTCATGGGGCCATGGCGAGGTGCGTTTGGCATGGCGTGAGTAGGTGTGGCTGGCATGATTTGCCATTGGCACGGAGGTGCGGCTAGCATGGCTGGCATGCTTTGGCGCGATCGGTGTTGCTGGCATGATTTTCCATTGGCACAGAGGTGCGGCTAGCATGGTTGGCATGCTTTTGGCGCGGTCGGTGTGGCTGGCATGATTTGCCATTGGCACAGAGGTGCGGCTAGCATGGTTGGCATGCTTTGGCGCTGGTCGGTGTGGTGACATGATTTTCCATTAGCAGAGAGGTGCGGCTAGCATGGTTGGCATGCTTTGGAGGCGGTCGGTGTGGGCGGCATGATTTGCCATTGGCACGGAGGTGCGGCTTGCATGGTTGGCATGCTTTGGCGCGGTCGGTGTGGTGGCATGATTTGCCATTGGCACAGAGGTGCGGCTAGCATAGTGGCATGCTTTGGCGCGGTCGGTGTGGCTGGCATGATTTTTACATTGCACGAGAGGTGCGGCTAGCATGGTTGGCATGCTTTGGCGCGGTCGGTGTGGCTGGCATGATTTGCCATTGGCACAGAGGTGCGGCTAGCATGGTTGGCATGCTTTGGCGCGGTCGGTGTGGCTGGCATGATTTTCCATCGGCACAGAGGTGCGGCTAGCATGGTTGGCATGCTTTGGCGCGGTTGGTGGGGCTGGCATGATTTGCCATTGGCACACGTGGGAATTAGGGTTTGGCTTTGTCGTAACCCTAATTTGAAAACGATACCCCGGTAATTATTTAGGGACACATTAAAGGTTTTAGTAAATGTGCCTAGTAAATGCATGTTACTTTAAATGTTGTGACATCACTGTCTGCTAGGGTTTAGTGCTTTACGATTTTAACCCTAAGCTAAAAACCACCATCAACAGCTACCTGAGAGGCACTTCAAACTATTGCTTAAGATTTGGGAAGTATCCCATTTGTCTTTGGAAGGGTATTGTGATGCCAATGGATATCAGACTCAGATGAGTGCAAATCCACTAGTGGGTACATCTTCACACTTGGAGGTGCGTCGTGTGTCATGAAAGTCTTCCAAACAGACATGTATAGCTCGATTCTCTATGGAGTCTGAGTTTATAGCCTTGGAGAAAGCTGGAGAGGAAGCTGAATGGATACGAGGTTTCCTGGGAGGAATTCCACTCTGGCCCAAGCTGTGTCTTCGATCGCAATCCACTGTGATAGTCAAGCTGCTATTGGTTGCGCAAGTAATATTGTATACAACGGAAAGTCTATACATCTAAAAAGAAGACACGAGACGGTGAAACAACTGATCTCTACTGGTATTATCTCTATAGACTTCGTAAAGTCCAAAGATAATATTGCAGATCCTTTGACGAAAGGTTTATCTAGAGAGGTAGTTAGGTCCACATCGAGGGGGATGGGACCAATGTTGTTAATATCGGATATCGGTTTATATCGGCCAGGAAGGATACACTAGTACGACTTTATATCGGGGATATTATCGTTCAAATATCGTTATAATATCGGTTCCAGATTTAGAGACTATAATTTTATAGTCGCCATCAAATGTTAAATAAACAAGTTCAAACTAGAAACAGAAGTTCAAACTAGAAACAGGAGAGTAACTTCATATGAAGCTAAACAATAACTAAATGGTAATACTAATTGATCCTATTTGTATCATCTATAAAATCCACCTTTAGAGATAAAAGAGGAAGACAAATTGATGGCTAAAATACCCAAATTTTTGTTTAAAGAACTTGTTTTTGTATGTAAAATGTCCCCTGCAATCATAACATCTAACAAGATGGCCTTTCCTATCTAGAGTTTCACAACAAAAATCACAATCAAAGCAAAAAATGAGAGTAATTATCACAAGATTCAAAACCCTAACCTTTTGTTGGCCAATAATCTCTGAAATTCAGATCAAGAAGATCAATAACCAAAAATTCCTTCCTTATGTTGGATTCTCACTCATGATATTGAGAAAAAAGAACATTATTTGTTGAATTTTCACGATCTGTTTCTTCCACTTAAGCTCTCTTCTCCTTTCACTTCATTTTTAATTTGAAGTGAAAATGAGTTTTAGGGATTTATCGAATACCGTCTTTGAAAACCAAAATACCCTTAATCTTAAGCGAAAAGGACTACTTTAACAAATCTTAGGTTTTCTCGAAATGTAAATCTTAGGTTCGTATCGGCTTAGATATTATCGTAGGAATACCGTATTGCCGATATTGTGGTTATCGTATCCCTGGTACCGATATCCGAAATTTCCCCGATATATCGGCCGTATCGGCCGATATTGACTACATTGGATGGGACTTAAGCTCATAGAATAAATCACCATGAAGGATACTCAACCTTGTGAATGGAGCTCCAAGATCAAGGTTCAATGAGATAACTAATTTATGGTGACATCGAGAAAGCACTATCTATGTCCCTCCCTATGGTGTAACCGTGTGATAGTGCTGCCTGCATGATTTAGGATGATCTATTGAGATCTTAATGGGTTCCATGGCTTTGTTTAAAGTGGGGTGTGGCAGGACACTCTTAATGGACTCACCTATGTGGATGTTGGAAGTGGGGGCCGCTTCCTATGAGAATTTGAGCTGATTCTCTAGAGACATTCATTAAGTCCGGGATTTAGCCCACAGCCAAAACGGCAAGAGCTTGGCGGCTTTTCTTTGAGACATCAAGTGTGGTTGTTATTTCTGAATTGCATTCACTATTGGCGGTTCAAGACATTGCGTTCACCGTTACAACAAGCAGTTCCGGTAACCTCTCAATAAGTTAAGGTTCAATCTCTGGGACACCTTAGCCTAATTTTGTTGTCTTCTGTTTTCTCGTGTTTTCCCGATGTGTTTTATCATTCATGTGGGGGATTGTTAGAAAAAAAAACGATTTTTTGTATTAAAACCAAAAGTGCATGGACCATGATTTGATCCCTAGACCAATTGCCCACTAGTTGTTTTTTCATTTGAATGGATAAAACATTAGTCCCACATAGACTAAAATATTTAGAGTTTTAGACTTAAATACCATGGGTTTTGCCTAAAGGGCATGGCCCTTTGGGTCTACACACTTTTGTGTGAGGGGGAAGACCTAGAATATGGCAAGGTTGCCTTTCCCGTACGCGCGGTGCTTCGCACCGAAGCACGCACGCCGCCGCCGTCCGTGCGTGCGGTCGGGCGGGTCGGGTCGGGTCGGGTTCGGGTTCGGGTGTGGGTTCACAGATCCTATCTTTTTGCTGAAATTTCGTACGCGATTTCCACACATGTGAAAGAATCTTATTCTTTTGTGCGTACGTGTTCGTCTCATGTGTCCGACACGCGTGCTACACACACTCTGTTTTATGACTGTAAAAAGGAAAAACAACTTCTTTGTTTTATGACTGCAAAAGGGAAAAGCAACACTCTGTTCTATGACTGCCAAAAGCAAAAGCATCTACACCTTGTTCAATGTCTGACTTTGTCTTACACTGTCTTTAACAAAACATTACCAGTACGTCTCGGTTTTTTCTGTCATACGCATGGGTTATTTGCATGGTTTTTTCCTTCTTGTTTATGACGTCCTAAACACTATATAAGGAAGGGTTTTCTAGCTCATTACATACAACAGAGAAACATCTCTTCTTCTGCTCTTCCTCTGTTTTCTGAAAACAGTTTTACTATCAACTTTGTCTGCTGCCAAGTTCTTAGAGTGCTCTCTATGTATGCTACATAGAGGAGTACTACAGTAGTTGTATCCTGGAGGTGACTTGCCAACTACTATAGCATCACAGAGGAGTAGCAGGCAATATTACCTTTAAGTCAGCGTATCACATACGTGCCTCTACTAGTTCCTGCTACCATTATCTGTGCATCTCCAACAACATCAGTCAAGCGTCGGTTTGAGCTAAGTATTTTCTTCTCAATTATTACGATTGTTGTTACATTTTATCCAACAAGTGTTACAGAAATCATTGCTTGGCTAGCAATGATTGATTCTAGTACAGCTATTATAAACATAGGCCAGTACATAGTCTCTGCACACACATAAAACAACAGAACATTATTATTGAATCGCGTGATTATTGAGTTAACCATTAAATTAAAACTAAAGAAATCTTTTGATTTTTACCCGGTGTGGATTTGTAAAATGCATCAGAGACATTATTTGGGTACATGGATAGATACGCGGCTTGTCTAATATATGCACAGAGCAAACATGGATATACTAACCCAGTAAATGCTATCTGAAGCAGTATGAGCAATTGCAACAAAGTTTAGTACAATTAAATTAGGAAAATAATTATATTAATGGTTGGTCTCCCTCTCAAGTAAATAGAAACAAGTATGGCAACCTCATTAAGACAAACCATATAGAGAAAAAAGAGTACCCGAAATACAAGGTGTCAAGATCACATCACCAATGACCATGCAAGTACCAAGGAGAGCTAGAATGAGGAGACAAGTTTTTGCAAAAGATGAATTTTCTATGAAATCTTTGATCTTTGCAGGTTGCAGACTCTCTTGGAGTTTTTGTTTCTTGAAAGTCTCTTTTCTTCACTTCCATATTGTCTACTTGGAATCAGGATGTCATTCACTTTCACATGTCTAGATATCAACGAGTACAAAGCAAATGTTCCACCTAATTCACAAAAGCCAAAAACACAGATTAAGATTCTTTTTGTATATCAAATAGGTATATGTAGTTGCAGGAAATCCTACACTACACCCCTCACAATAATCCACACAACTAAGACATTTGAAGATGAACAATAATGATTTTATTGATTAATTCCTTGAATGTTTACAAGATAAAATAGAAAAGAGTTAAAGAAATTACAATCACCACCAACTTTCTCTCTCCTAATGACTTGTCTAACACTCGGAAAAAGATCTCTCCCACAACAGGCTTATTCGACTCTTTATATAGGGTAGTACACAATGGATGACAGCTAAGCTATCCTTTATTTTCGGGAATGACTTGCGAAATACCGAAAGTGTATAAGTATACAATCTCGCAACACTCCTAAACTTCTCTAGATCTTCACATCTTTCTCGTGCTTTGGCTGTCGTCATTCATTAAAGTCATTTATATTACTCTTCTGCGACACCTTCGCGATGCTGTCGTTTACTAATCTCGCAAGGTATTGTTGTTGCGATATTCTGATCCTACATCTTGCCTCTTCTCATGTCTTCTCTGCGAAGAAGAGAATGTCATGAGAACCAATATTTTGAAATTCCATGATCGTTTGTTTTTCACCGATTTTTGCCGACAAGATTAGTGAATTTAGGAATAATGTTTACACGTATCTAAAATTTTCCCTTTTTACCGGCACATTTAATGTTATCCGGTTACTCTTTTCTTGTCTATTTAAAGGAGATTTCCCTGTGAAAGCATTTCTTTTATTTTACTTCGTCTTCTTCATCATCTCCAACTTTTTTCTGCTGTTTTTCTTCATCGTCTTCTTCATCATTTTCTGCTACTATTTTTCTGCTACTGTTCTCATTTTTCTTTTTCTGCTACTGTTTCTATGGAGCCATCAAGGTTTGTTAATTTTTCTTTGAATTTGATCATTTTGTGATTGATCTCTCTTATTGAAGTTGTTTTGTTTTGATCTGTTGTTCTTCTTTTAATGACTCCCTGCCATTTTGTTTTAGCAAGAACAAATCTAGCACCAAGTTCACCATTGTGAACCCTAATATCTCCATGGGTTCGCAACCGAAATCCCACTTTGCCGCTAAAAGAAAGCTGCGAATAGCAAGGTATTTAAGAAACATTTACTCTTTTAATAACAATATTGTTGCCTCTTGTTTCTTATTTAACTTGTAATTCGCAGGATGACAAAAATATTGATAGGTCCCCAAGAAACCTCGCTAGTTCTAAACTGTCGCTTTCTTGTTTCCTTTCCTATATTCAAACTTACAACTCCTCTGCAGAAATCTTCGCAAGATAAACCCATTGTTTTCTACTTGCGAAAATATTGTTGATAATCCTTCCCCGCGCTTTGAATTTTTCATAGATCAAATTCCTCATAATGATCCGTTGCGAACGAGCCTATTTCTTCTTCTATTGTCAATGCCTCTACCGTTTCCCCAATCATTGATCTTCATGAGATTTCCTCTTCTCATGACATTCCTTTGACAAAAAATGACCCATCTCTTCCTTCTTCTATCGCCATTTCTTCCTTACCTGAGCAAATCCCTCTTACTAAAGAAAATTTGGAAGGAATAGACGTGGCCTTCAAAGTTCTGTCAGATATTGTGAACGATGCCAAGAAGACTTCTGTTGATCCCATCAAATCTGATGTCTGCGAGGTTTTGAACAAATACCATGGCTCCGATAGAATTTCGCAAACATCTTTGGAGCAAGAAGTTAATATTTTAAAGAATGATCTCCAAGCTATGACTGCAAAGTGTAATATTCTCTAACTTGAGAATCAAAAACTTCAAAATGTTTCGCTGGATCGTGATAATCTTCGCAAGAAAAACGAAGAATTGAAAGGTACAATCTTTCCTCTATACTCTCCAATTTTTTTTTTGTTTTTTTTGTTTTTTTTTTTGAATCTCAAGCCCTTGTTCGCCATGAAGTTTTAAACTAGAAGCGAAAAATGGAGATATATCAGTTGGAATCTACTGTTGAAGAAACTCGAGTGGATAGAGATGCTTGGATGGAGCAATATAACCAATTAGATAATCTTCATACATATTCTGTTGATCAAATAGATAATCTTTCTAAAGAAAATTTGACTTAGTTAGGGAACAAGGCTCGTTAAGTAATGAATTATCTCGCCTCTCTTACTCTTTGACTAAAGCTAATTTGGAGTTGGAAACTTTATCGAGATGAGAATGGAATTCTTTCTCAAGAGAAGCGAACTATGTCAAATAAGGTGGCGATTTACTCATAATGAGTTTGATGTTTGTCAAAAAATATGTAAGGAACAAGAACAATCTCTTCGTTCATTTGAGAAATCAACTCGAAGAAGTTTCTTGAGAAAGATAAACTTATCCAGTGGTAGAATAACCTTAAGTGTAAAGGCAAACCAATTCAAGGATCAATGTTCCAAGTTAGAAAAGTCCAATTCTTCTCTTGCGAAAGAAAATGCCTTACTTGTTTCGAACGAAAAAAGCTTGCGATCTCGATTGAAATGCTTAATTGGAGATAATTTTGACAATGCCATGGATCACTTGGAGAATAGTTGTTCGGCTTTAATCCATATCTTACCTCGCAAAAGGAAGGTAGTCATATTATTTGACTACCTTAATCCATTTATGTACTATTTTGTGATATTTTCCTTGCGAATTCCAAAAATCTGAATAAGTTTCTATGTTCTTTTCTTTTGCAGATTCTGAGAAAAATCTTCATTCCTCTATTGCCACTCTAAAGTCTGACTATTCAAAAATTCGCAAAGAAAATGGAATACTCTCACTTGCTTCCCTTGCTCGCTCTCATGATCGTGCGAAAGAAGATTCGATTATTTGTCGACTATAAAGATATAGAGTAGAAATCATCAGAAAGCACTCCTTCGTCAATTTCATCTTAAGGCCGAAGTTCTTGTGAATGATGTTTTACTATCTAAATCTCTTGATCATGTATGTATCGAACCTTTGGAAGTAAGCGATGATGAAGTTCTTAATTCTCCTGATAGCGATTATGACTACAATAGTGGCGAAGAGATCGCGAATGAAGAAATAATCTCTCCCAGTAAGACTGTCAATGACGATGTGAATGAAGAAGGATCTGGTGGAAATATACTAACTGGCGAAAATATAGATAAAGTTGCTGAAGAAAATCCAGTATCTCCTTCTGGTGAAAAAACTGATATTTGAGAATTGATTTTCTCTTGTAATTTTTCTTCTTGTACTTGTTACTTCTTTACGTACTTCAATCATCTTTTAGATGTGTTCATCTGCTTATTATTACTCTTTCTTTCAACGAGTATAATTTTTGATATTTAATAATTGCTATTTTGTTTTCCATTGTCTTTATTTATGCTGAAATTCATCATTGCGACAAGATCGCAGGACGTCTTTGCATTTTCATGTAATGACCCATTGATCTTGCCTTATCATTGTTCTTGTGTGGTCTTATTTTGCCTTCCTAGTTAAAGGTCTTATTTTGCCACCCCTCGTTTTTGCGTCAATATGACAGGTCTAAACATTCTTACGAACATAAAGTCCCATGACATTGCTAGTCTTGCGACAAAATCGCAGGACGTCTTTACACTTTCATGTAACGACCCATTGATCTTGTCTTATCATTTCTTTAGTATTTTTGCCTCTGCGAGGATATTTTTCTTGCGACAATATGACAGGCCTAAATATTCTTGCGAACGTAAAGCCCCATGACATTGCCGTCTTTGCGACGAAATCGCAGGACGTCTTTACACTTTCATGCAAAGACCCATTGATCTCGTCTTACCCTCGCGTTAGTATTATTGCCTCTTCGGGATCATCGCACAAATATGATAAGCCTAAATTTTCTTGCGAAAATAGAGCCTAATGACATTTGCGTCTTAAGACACTTATCGACTCCCCTAATGGAGGGTGCGCCCTTATCATCTCCCTGGTTGCCCCTTCAAGGAGGCGTACATCGGCCATACAAGACTAGCTCCTCCCATCCGGTCTTAACAACAACCGGTTGTTTTCGTGTCCTCTTATCCCTTATACCTACAGGGCTTATGGTTACGAGACTGCACCCTAAGTGGAGTTTTCTTCGGGCCCGAGTGCGGCATGTGCCAAGACTTTGCCAAGAATGGCCGAGACACTTCAAATGCCCCAGGCACTCTTGGCTCAAACGTGTACCTCGGCTCCTTGGTCATACTTGACTCCTTGGGAGAGACCCTCGGTCATCCAACCGGGGGTATAACCTTATATATATAGTTGGAAATCCAAGGTATCTCCCGGATGGGCTTTATTGACCCCAAATTTTCATGACTCGGGTTCGGGGCGGTGTAACCTTTTCCTGAGCCATGTCAAGAGATACCCCCTTATATGGCGCACTTTAGGTCTTACATTTGCCTCTTACGAAGTATCATTCGCGAACTAGGTTGTACGCCATAAAGGTTCGTCACATTCACTCACTCTTTCATTTCTGTTAATTCATTCAATCATTCATTTTTGATTATCTCTTGTTATTTTATTTGTGACATATTCGCACATTCTTTCTTTATTTTATGCAATTTCGCAATCATTCTGTCGTAGGAACATTTCATATGAATTCATTTCATTTCATCCGTTCAGTATTTCGCAAATTATTCTTTCCCTTCCATCTTCTATGGGTAATATTTCTTGAGATATAATCTATTCCACGGTCTATCCAATCTTTGGCCCACATCTTTGCCCTCAGGATCCATTAATCTATATGCCCCTGTTCCAACTATCTCCTTGATGATATAAGGTCCATACCACTTTTTCGCCAATTTGCCACCACTTTCTCGCTGATATATTGGTGTTTCTCGCAATACCATATCCTGGTTGAAGTCGCGTGTCTTGACACGTTTGTTATATTCTCTGGCTAATCTTAGCTGGTAATTCTCCATATGTTGTAGTGCTCTTTTCTATTTTCCTCTAATTCATCTAATTTAACCAAAATGTTTCCGCACTAAGATTTTTCTCCCAAGCTCTCTCTTTGTTGTTGGAATAATAACCTGTCGGAAGTACAACTTCAACCCCATATGTTAGACAAAATGGTGACATTCCCGTAGCTTCTCGCCTTGTTGTATTGTAAGCCCATACTTTGCATTATGCACTTGTTCACACCATGCCTTATTATGTCCTTCTAACTTCTTCTTGATTATATCCGCAATTGTTTTATTTGTTGCTTGCTTTGTCCATTAGCCTGCGGGTATAAAGGAGTTGATTTCCACATTTTATTTGAAATGCATTAAGCGGCAATTCTATATTTTGCCCTCAAATTGTTTCCCATTGTCGATACCAACTGTCTTTGAATTCCAAATTTGCATATTATGTTTTCGAATATGAAGGTAAAAACATCTTTATCGCGAATGTGTTGTACTACTTTTACTTCTGCCCACTTTGTGAAATAATCTGTAGCGACAATCAGATATCTCCTTTGCCCTGTACCTGGTAAAAAAGGTCCTACAATATCTAACCCCCACTTTCCAAAAGGCCATACACTTGTTGAAGAGGTTAATGGTGCTCCTGGTGCATGTATTTTCTTTCCGTGCCTCTGACAATCTTCGCAACGTCTTGATACTTGTTTCGCATCTTCATGCATATATGGCCAATAATAGCCTTGCATTTTCGCCTTATGTGCTAAAGATCTTCCGCCACCTGTGATTGCCAACATCCCCACCTGTGTAACATTTTTAACTTCGCTTCTCCTTCCTTTCGTGTTAAACATCTCGCGAGGGTCCATTAAAGGATCTTCGGTACAATACCCCGTCTCTTAATTCATAATTTGTTGCACGGCTTTTTAATTTGTGCATCTCTAATATATTTCTTGGTGTTTCTCCTTTCATTAGATAAGCATGAAGTTGTGTTCTCCAATCTTCGCAATTGGGTTTTTGTGTTTCATCTTCTATGAGCATTACTTCCGCTTCTTCCTCTTCCTCTTTGTTGATTGATGGTGATAGAAGTGTCTGTATTTTTATGCATCTCGCAGCTGGATCTGTCATCATACTTGATATAAAACCAAAAGCATCTGCGAGTCTATTATCTAGTCTTGATATGTGTCTCCATTTTATTTTTGGTATCTTCGCCGACAACTCTTCAACAAGTTTTTTGTATTTTTTTCATAGATGGTTCATTTGTAGTATATTCTTCTTTTATCTGGCGAATAGCTAACTGGGAATCACTGGTGATCCTCACATTCTCCAATTTCATTTCTATTGCGAACCGCAGAGCATGTATTATAGCTTCATATTCTGTTTCATTGTTGGTAGATGCAAATTCCAATCTGAAAGAGAAAGCCATTTTATTGCCTTCTGGCGAAATTACAATGATCCCAATTCCGTTACCTTCTCCATTTGACGATCCATCTACCAATATTTCCCATCTGTTTGGCTCAGTTAATAAATCCCTTGGATTTCCATGTTCTTCTTCTATATCCATCATTTCTTCTACTGCTTCATCCTCTTCCAACGGAAATTCTGCTAAAAAATCTGCGACGACTTGTGATTTGGGTGAGGATAGTATTTCATATTTGAGTTTGCAATGACTTACTTGAGCATTCCATCTTTCAACCCTTCCTGATCTTTTTGAATTTTTCATGACTGACTCAATTGGTACTTTTGTCATTACCTTAACTGTGTGTGCTTCGAAGTAGATGCGAAGTTTAAATGTTGCGTAAACTAATGCCAAAATTAGTTTTTCAATTTTTGAATAATATTTCTCCGCGGCATTGAATGTTTCTTGATGTAATAGATTGGCTTTTCCACTCCTGCGTCCATTTGCAACATGAGCATTGCGCTTAGTGCATGCGAGGTTGTCGCAAGGTAAATTGGTAATTCTTCCCCTGGTTCTGCTTTTTGTAAGATTTATATATCCATTAGATGTTCTTTTATTCCTTGTAACGCTTTTTCACATTCATCTGTCCATCTAAATTTCGCTCCTTTTTTAAGTATGTTGAAAAAATGCTTGCACTTATCAGATGATCACGAGATGAACCTTCCTAGCGAAGCTAATAGTCCATTTAACTTTTGCACATCCTTCACTGTTGCTGGTGTCGGCATGTCGCGAATTGCCTGTACTTTCTCTGGATCGACTTGTATTCCTTCTTTTGACACAATGTATCCGAAAAATTTCCCAGATGTCACCCCAAAGGTACATTTTTCCGGATTTACTTTGATGTTGAAATGTCTCATTTGTTCAAAAATTTCTTTCAAATCCCGTACATGATCTTTTGCTTCTTTACTTTTTGTTAACATGTCATCCACGTATACCTCTAGTGTTTTATGTATCCATTTTTCGAAAACTTTATCTACCATCCTTTGGTATGTTGCTCCAGCATTTCGCAGACCAAATGACATTTTTGTGTAACAATATAATCCTCTTGGAGCAAAAAAGGCAGTATGCTCTTGGTCTTCTTCAGCGAGAGGGATTTGATTGTATCCCTTGTATCCATCAAGAGAAGATATCCTTTCATTTCCTGCTGCTGACTCAACCATTTGCGGAATATCTGGCAAAGGAAAACTATCTTTTGGACAAGCTTTGTTTAGATCGGTAAAGTCTATGCAAATTCTTATCCCTTTTTTCTTCTTTGGGACAACTACCATATTCGCTATCCATTCGGGGTATTTTGCTTGTCTAATAATTCCAGCATCAAGCATCTTTTGTAACTCTTCTTCTATTTGAGGATGATATGCTGTTGCAATTTTTCTAATTCTCTGCTTAAATTGTCTTGCATTTTTATCAATTTCTAATTTATGGCACGCTACAAATGGATCTATTCCAGGCATCTCATCCATATCCCACGCGAAAATGTCTTTATAATCTCGCAACAAATCAATAGTCTTTCTTTCCTCATCTATCTCCATTTTAGTCCCGATTTTTAACATCTTTGGTTCTTCTTCAGTTCCAATATTCACTTCCTTTGTTGGTTTTGCCGCAGTGTAGCTAGCCTTCGGTTCTCCCATGGGCGTTGGTCCTTTTATTTCCTTCGCGAGATCATTCTCTTCACCATATATTCATTTTCCTTCTTCTGCTCTTATCATGTAAGTTCTAAATTCTTCTTCTTTTTTCGCTGCTTTTACCATCTTCTTGCGATCTTTTCTCCTCTTCACCTGTTCTTCATAATGTTTTACTTCGATTTGATGATATATTCTTCCTTTATCAGTATCTCCTTTGATTTCGCCAATTCCACTCGGTATAGGAAATTTGACACATTGATGAAATGTCGATGCTACAGCTTTTATTGCATGTATCCATGGTCTTGCCAACAACATGTTATATGGTGATTCCATATCCACTACACATAACGTCACATGTGTTTCAATTTCTCCCAACAAAATTCGTATTTTTATTTCCCCTTTAGGTTTTGTTATGGATTTGCCGAAACCATAGATATGATATGTTGCGGAAGTCATTTCTTCAACTTTGTACCCCAATTTCTTATAAGCATGATAAAACATTATATTCACTTGAACTCCATGTGTCCACCAAAGTTCTATTTATTGCCCATTCTTCCACTTGTTTTTGTTAATTTTCCCTCTTCTTTGCGTGCACTTATCGTAATCACTAATGGAGATGTGTGATTTAAATTCTCTCCTGATATCTCCGTTGCGGTGAACATAATCTTCTGTTTTTCCCATTCTTTCAAGGATGATGATTTCTCTCTTTGTTATAATCTTCTTTCCTTCAAAATCTCTTTTGTGTATTCTCCCTACGATACTTTCATGAAATTCATTAACCATTACTTTTGTAATCATATTACATTCCAACTCTTCATTACTCTCTTT
Organism: Papaver armeniacum; assembly: GCA_023531295.1. Classification (NCBI taxonomy): domain Eukaryota; kingdom Viridiplantae; phylum Streptophyta; class Magnoliopsida; order Ranunculales; family Papaveraceae; genus Papaver; species Papaver armeniacum. The sequence continues at coordinate 196,861 of JAJJWW010008867.1, forward strand.
GATTCTAGCTTTCTCCAATTTATCCATCATACTCTTGATTTTAACAATTTTAGTGACAATATCCAATCTCTTATCTTCAATTGCTCCTGTTTCTAGCGCCAATATGTAGTTGCCGGGAAATCTACACTACACCCCTCACAATAATCCACACAACTAAGACATTTGAAGATGAACAATAATGATTTTATTGATTAATTCCTTGAATGTTTACAAGATAAAATAGAAAAGAGTTAAAAGAAATTACAATCACCACCAACTTTCTCTCTCCTAATGACTTGTCTAACACTCGGGAAAAAGATCTCTCCCACAACAAAGGCTTATTCGACTCTATATATAGGGTAGTATACAATGGATGACATCTGTTTGTCCTTTATTTTTGGGAATGACTTGCGAAATACCGCAAGTGTATAAGTATACAATCTCGCAACACTCCTAAACTTCGCTAGATCTTCACATCTTTCTCGTGCTTTGGCTGTCGTCATTCATTCCGTCATTTATATTACTCTTCTGCGACACCTTCGCGATGCTGTCGTTTACTAATCTCGCGAGGTATTGTTGTTGCGATATTCTGATCCTACAGTATAATTATAAGAGCAACCACAGTCTTGGACTATAACTAAAAATTTGGTCGAAAAACCAAGTGCTACGGGGCGGAGTAAAGACCAAATCCTAGACTAAAACTAAAAACCAGTATATTTGGTCTTTGGTTTGGTTATAGTCGGGCGTAATTCACGACTACGCCTGATTGGGGCGGAATTGCAGGTTACGCCTAACGTATAGGCGGATGTAATATTTGCTTTGATTGGGGCGGGAGTTCGAGTTACGCCCCATGGGACGTAATATCTAGTTGCTTTGATACCGAAAGCGGTTTCGTATAATCTTGCGCCCCATTGAGGCGTAATTAAACGATTACGCCGTCGAGCGCGTTTATAAATACGCGCGACTACCGGGCGCAATTATAAACTCCGCCTGTTACTGCATGGGGCGTAATTTAAATCTACGCCCCATCCTTTCACCATTTTCATCTAAACTAATTTTTCCTGCTTTATTGTTAATTTCAAAATGCACCTCCTAGTTGTGGCAGTTTGTCTTTCAGTAGCTCAATGTAGCCAAGATGATGCTTGTCTCTTCTACTTCATCCAATATACCTAGTCTTAGATCATGTGAACTTCTAGGAAGTGACTCGAGACGTGTAAGTTGCATAATAGAACGGTAAAGCAAATACTGGTCATATTACGAATTTACGTGTAAGTTGCGCCCCATTTAGTCTTGGTTATCAACGAAGGAGTCCCACTTTTGGTTAATGTCATCAGGCGTAGTTGTAATTCACGCCCCACTGGGCGTAGTTCAGTGTTACGCCCCATCAGGCGTAGTGTTTTAATTGCGTCCCACCAGGCGTATTTATTAATTGCGCCCCGTCAGGCGTAGTTTCAAGTTACGCCTCTCAATCGGGCGGTTTTATATATTACGCCCCACACCAAACACAATATTAGGCTACGCCCCACTTGAGGCGTAAATTAAAGTTACGTCCCACCCGAGCGCATTTTATACCTACGCCCCATATCAGACGAACTCTTATACATCCGCTCCACCAAATTTACTCCAGCACCGTAACGTCTCAGCACTGACTAAACACATTTTTTTAGTTTTCATTTGGTATTTAATCTTTAGTTATAGTCCAATGACTGCAGTTGCTCTAAACAACTTTGAAGAGCAAAAAATAAATAAAAAGGTAATTAATTTCTAACTTACCATCACCATTGTCGTTGGCTTGAAGAACAACAAAGACATATTTGATTAGAGGGAAAAGAGTGAGGGAGTAAATAACGAGAGACAGAGCTCCCATAATGTTGTTATGAGTTGGAACTCTATCACTAAAAACACTCGAAAATAGATATAGTACTGAACAACTCCAATGCTTTGGAATGCTAACTTCAATACAGCAGCTAATGATGCAACCTATATACAAACAAACATCAACACTGAACACCCATGTATATTTCAAGAACGCCAAGAAGATCATTAGAAAATAATCCATAACTTTGTACAAGCAAGAAAGTGGTTATGTAACACTTATATATGAAGAGCAAATTCAAATATTAAAACGTAAATGGGTATAAAAGAGTATATACCTTAGTAGTGTTGGACATTTGAGATACTACGCAAGCATCTTTCTCAAAAGAATCAAGTCTAGATAATTTATTCGCCATTTGTTTTTCTCCAACGCCACTTATGATCATATCTTCTTTAGTTTCATCATCACTATAATCACTGAGATTTTGCTTCTCTAGGTCACCAACATTGAAATTCACTATGTTGTTAGGATCATCATTTGTTTCATCATCACTAATACCATTGATATTTTGTCTCTCTAAGTCAACATTGAGAACCAATGTGTTGATTTCATCTCTATCCCTCATTTCCTCCATATGGTTGGTTAGTTACAGTAAAGATGCGAAGATGAGTCGATATGATATATATGTGAGAAAGCAGAATGTAGTATGTTTGCTCTTCTCCTCTTACAAGCATTCGAATATATACTGCTAACTTTGTAACTTAGCACTTGGCTACTAGGGAACTACCAACTTCTAGAGCGCATTAATTTATTTGTGAGTAGTGAGTACATAAGATTCTTTGAGCAATTTGTCTATATTTAGTGCCTAATGCAGTATGTGATTTTTCAGTAATTCATAAGCAGTATGCTTAGCCCAACTTAAATTTTTTCTTTTCCATTTTATCTTTGACAAAAGACATCTTGTTAGGGTTGATAACAGTGAAGCAGATAAACTAGCTTAATGGAACCGTGTAAACAAAGGTTTTTTTGTTGAAACAAACTCCCAGCATAAATATTTTGAAAAAAAATCCTAAATAGAATTGTAAACGGAGAAAACATTATGAGAAAACATTTGACCAAAAAAATACAATAACTATTCATGAAAAAAATCATTATGTAACATTTATCCCCATTACTACTAACCGTGGTCTCAAAACTCACAATTAAGTTTAGTATTTCAAGACTAAGTCTTATGTGCTAGATTGGAGGTGCTAGATTAGCACTTAAGTGTTGCAATTCAAAAAAAAAGTGTGGCAAAAAAGTTAACATTAGTTCTCTCTCCTACCGATTCTTTAGCATGTGAACTAGCATGCTAGATAGTTACGTTGAATGATTCAACGCTTGAAAAACTACCTTTTCGCGGAATGGTTATTATTTGAGAGATTTATTTTGATCGACGGCTAAAATTTAAAGTTACTGAACCATTCTGTGTTGGTTCAACGCCTGTTGGTGACGTGATTTCTTAATCTAGTTGCTTAGATTAGCACTCATAAGACTTAAGAGGTAGTCATTCAGCTAATCTAGGTGCTAGCACCCCATAAGACTTAGTCTTAGTAGAGACAATGTACAGTTTCAACAAAAAGTAAATGAACAATGAAAGCTAACTTGCTAGCAAACAAACTCATGATATGTCGCCACCAATTCAACCGGCCATGTGGCCATTATTGTGACTACAACAAGTTATGCAAACAGAACGTGGTAATTAATATAGAGTAGTAATATATGTTTACAATTCAGCAAATCATTGGAATACGTACCCATACTGCTATACTAGGTAATAACATTAAAGGTTGCAAAATTGTTGGTTGTGGCTCTTACAATAAGCCATCGCACAGATACTGTTGTGCTCTCTGCGTAGGCAACACCTTGATCATTTTTAAGCAGAAACCTCTTCTTGCTGAAATGTGAGATACAATGTTGAATGGTGAAAATACCACATGCAGCCACCACCAATAATACCAAACAGTGAAAAAAATTGCTAGAATCTTTGCTAATTTTATTTGTGTTTATAATGGCTAGAGCTGGCAAACGGGCGGGCCGGGGCTGGCTTGTTACGGGTTACGGGTTCGAGTTAACACGGGCCAAAACCTGCGGGTCGATAATCTTCACGGTGGTCACTTCTTCAACCGCGCTAAGTAACGGGTAAAGCTTGCGGGTTCACTGGTTACCCGCTTGTTTAATTAAAATCAAAATTAAAGCTCAATTTTAATTAAAAATAAAATGAGTCTGATTATATATTTTTGCAACATCTAAAACAGTAAACCTAGTTTACTCCGGGAAGCGAAATTAAAGCTTAATTTTAACGGAAGACAACAATCTAAGCTTCCTAATCATTCGTCTAATCCCCAGCTTCAACAACATTCCACTTTAATTTCATTCACTGATCCAAGACCAACTCTTTCTTCCCTGTTTTTTCTTTCTACAATACTATTACGATCACAATCTCTTCCAATTCCTCCCTTCAATTCACCAAAAAAAAAAAAAAAAAAAAAAAACAATCACCAAAATTGAACAGAAATACAGTGATTTGCAAAAATTGAAACCTTGAGCAACTTACTCTTTAGCACCCCTTTTTTTCTGACAACAAAAACCAAAAATCAAAACCTACAAAATTTTTTTAATTGAAACTAAAATTAAAAAAGAGGGGTCAAAATTAGGGCATACCCTTTTAACATTCTCTTCTTTTATCTTCTCAATTAACTGCAATAACACATTAAATCAAATGAATCAGATCAAATCCCCGAAACTAATCAAACCCCTAAACAATAATCAAACCAAAAATGGTGGGGCCCACCAAACACAAAAACTAACCCCACTTTCTCCTGGTGGGGTTTTCAGGGATGTGGTACCGGTGATATCACGATGTGTAGCACCGTTGGATTTGATTTTGGTGCGCTTGAAGGAGTGGGAGATGAAAGTACAATTATTGGGACTCACATGGGAAAGCAATTACCTAGGACTAAACTGCACCTTTTCGACCGAGTAAGAGAAAAGACAGCGTAGGTTGATTGAAAGCTATATATAACATTGATGACTGGATATCAATTAATCCGGTCCTATTTCCCATGCTACTTTTTGGTACTATGTTAGTGTTTAGTTCTTATTAGAGGCTAACTGATATACTTGATCAACAGATAACAAAAAATGTATCTCGCTGGGAAGACGTCATTGCAAAAAATGCAATGGCTGAAAATATTTCTATCATTTTGTACGGAGAGATTGAGAGAAAAGGAAAGAATAGATAACAAAGGCGCTAGGAAGTGTAGATATTTTGTGCCTAACCAATTTGTTCGCAACTTATCCTCTGTTTATCAAACTGTTCAAACATATAGAACACAAAAGTACCACCAGAATAAATGTCGTGCAATTCGGTCTCTACTATTTGCTTGTAAAATTCAAAATCAGGGTAGCGAATCATTGTAAATATATGCATGCGCAGTGATACGCATTATTATGATTTAGCTAAGTCTATAAATTTTAGGAATTAACCGCTTAGATTGATCAAAAAGTGTTGCAAATTATGAAAAAGTGTGGGAAAAAAAGTTAACACTTTTTCGATCATTTCTCTCTCCTAAAGATTTGCTCATGATCAACTATCATCAAGATTGAAAGCGAATAATAGTGCGGGGCTCAAAAAGTGACCAAAACATTTGAATGATTCGGCGTTATATAATTTTTTCTGGAGAGAGAAGGAAAAGAGGGAGAGAGAAAGAGTAAAAGAAGGAGAGAGAGAGAAGAAAAAGAGGGAGAGAGAAGCGTAGAGAGGGAGGAAAAGAAGGAGAGAGAAGAAAAAAAGAGAAAGAAGAAAAAGAGGAAAAGAAGGAGAGAGAGAATTGGTAACGCTTAGAATCGTTAGGGGGTTTATTCTTAGATTGGAAATCCCATAGGGGTTAGGAGGTTGCCATATCTGACGTGGATGACCAATCTAGCAGCTAAATATCTAGCCAATAGGACTAAGCCTTATGACGAATAGGTAGATAGGTCAATTTCATACTATTAATTTTGAGATTGGAATTTACAAAAGGGAAAAATATCGTTTGGTCCTTTTTTAGGTGGGCCCATGTCTGTTTAGTCCTTTGGTCAAACGCTTTTACTGTTTGGTCCATAATTATTTAAAAATATTTAAATAGACAAAAATACCCTTCCATGTTAATTTTTTTTTTGTAGAGTTCTTAGTGCTAAAAAATGTGGACTTCATTCCACAGGAATGAAGTTTCTATACAAAAAGTTAAAAAGCAGACTTTATTCAGGAATGAAGTCCATACAAAAAGTTAAAAATGACTTCATTCCCGTGAATGAAGTCCATACAAAAAAAAATGCATTCCCTTAATGAAGTTCATTCAAAAGTTAAAATGACTTCATTCCTGTGAATGAAGTCCATAAAAAAAGAAATTCATTCCCGTGAATGAAGTCCATACAAATCTAAAAAATGACTTCGTGAATGAAGTCCATACAAAAAGCTAAAAAAAGAAAAAAGAAAAAAACATTCAAACACCAAAGAACAAATCATCATCATCTTCATCGTCTTTCTTTTCTTCATCGTCTTTCTTTTCTTCTCAAATCATCATCATCATCTCAAATCATCATCTTTCTTCATCTTCATCATCATCATCTTCATCGTCTTTCTTCATCTTCAACATTCAAATCATCATCTTCATCGTCTTTCTCTCCTTCTCCTTCTTCATCAATAACGACATCAAAAAAAAGCAACATATCCATGAAAAATCGTCGTCATCGTTTTCTTTTCTTCTTCTTTCTTCTTCTTCTTCTTCATCAACAACAACAACAAAAACGTGAGAAAGAGGAAAGAAAAAGAAAAAAAAAAGAGAAAAACTAGATCCGAAACACGTGTGGAGAGAAAGAATCGAAAATAAAGATATTTTCTAGGGTTTTTGTATATATGTAATTAAAAAAAGGGTATTTACCACCACACAATGAAAATTACTCATCCAACATCACCCTGACCAAACCATAATTTCTAGACCAAACTAAAATATATTTTCCCAAATAGGACCAAACAGACAACACTGGTAGTCAATTGAATGCACTCTCTCTAATATATTATTTCTAGGACCTAATGGTATTTCCTACATTACAAAATTGTTTGATTTATATATATATATATATAGGGGAAGGATCCGTTGATATGGTTATAATGACATAATCCAGTTGACATGGTTATCATTTTTCTACCCAACCTAACCGAATGAATTTAAAACTAATATTACCTACGACATGCTCTCGTATAAAACTCTACATTCCTACTAAAAATGAGAGAATTAGAAATACGAAACTTCACCATCCATATTTTAATTTCAATAGTTAATCTTGACGGTTGATATTCAAAATGGTAGATGGTGGTCTTATACATCTCGGAATGATCTCATTTTTGGTGGGAGTGTAGAGACTTATAATAAGAACATGTCATCAAAAAATTAGCCTCGAATTCATTGCCCGTTGGGTTTGGTAGAGAAATTTACGCTAAAATGTCGAGATTATGTCATTATAACCATGTCAACGGATCCCACCAATGAGCTATGGAAAGCATATCGTCGACATAGGATTCCTTCCAAGCATCCAAGCAAGAATAAAAATGCACCCCGCCATTTGTCTCGTGGGCTCTTGCATGTCTCTAAATGGTCACGGTCGATCACTTTTAAACTTAAAATATTTGAAATGCTAGAAGGTAGGGGTAAAAATACACCATGCAAGCACAGGTGAAAAGCAAATGACGTTTGTTTTATAGTTTAGTTTTTTCGGATGGGAGGATGTTGGAACTATTGATGATTCCACTGCTGCAAAACAAAGGTTAAACACAAACAAAATGGATTACTTTGAGTCCGACCGGTCGCTCTCTTTAAGGCGTTTCGTGGCTCGCCTGAGTTTTGTGCAAGCGAGTCTTTTCTTTGTCACTACGTCCCCGAGGATAAAGCAGTAAGGAGAAAAACTCTCGATCGATCTCTCACGCATAGTGAGAAATCGATCATTTTCACTCTTTTAATCTTGCTCAAAAAACTTGGTCTCTTGATTCACAAAAAACAGAATATGGAAAACTCTTACCATTCTGTCTCTCAAAACTGGCTTATTATAGCCTTCGCAATTAAGACAAAATTAATGGGAATAAATATGGTTTTAATGGTCTCCATAAAATCCTGTGTAACAGTCAAAAAACAGTCAAGTAATTTATGCCAGAATAAATACAATTGAATCCGTAATACAAAAATACTTTCCAAATTCAAAAAGATCTCCCCAATGCCCCGTTCCAGGACTAATGATATACTTAACCACCGGGCTCGAGAAGGGGAGAGATTTGATCACGAGACCTCACCCTCAGGCCCAAAATACTTAACCACTGAGCTAAGCTCAAATTGTTGAAATAAATGTACAAAAAAAATGTTTTAAAACATATATACCAACAGAAGATGCATGCATGATAGACACATTTGATGCAGATTTTACACTCAAATTTATATTCCTTCCATTCTACAAAACTGATGCTTTCACTTTTTGATTTTTGCCAGAATAATCTCTGCTATTTTTATTTGTTTTCAAGTTTTTATATAGATTTGCTAATAAGGTCGGCTTGATTTGAAAAATATCTAGTTCAACTCAATATTGCAGGCTAGGTGCGCATATATGTTTTGGCTTTGCATGGCATCGGCCAGCCAAACGGACAAAAGAGTTTCACGTGATGGAAACTTCCAAGTGCAAAGATTATTGTTTACATTATGTGAATGTACTCATGGCCAACTTCTTTTGGATTTTGGATGCAGCAAATGAATCAGAGATGAGAATAGAACTACATTATCCAATGTACTCAATTACCAGAGCCAGTGTGTAACAATGGGAAGAATGAGAGGAAGTGAAAGAAAGTAGGGAAATAGGATTGTTGTCTTTCTCCTTTACTAGTAAGGACACATGTGCAATGCACATGCTTGAATTTTTTTCATCCAACAATACTAAATTTGAAAGTCATGAGATTTTTTTCGTAAAACAAAAATTTACTATTCTTATTTGTACTCGTTACGTAGATAATTGAAAGAGTTTTTCAAATATATAAATTTTACAAAAGTCCGGTATATATTTTGAAAGATATTAAGTTTTTAAAATTTTTGATCTATTTTTAAAACAATGGTATTTATGTAAATATGTAAAAATTGGGTCAACTAAGTAATTTAAGGGTCTCCTACCAAAAGAGCTCTTTTCTTTATATTAGTATAAGATAAGATAAGATATAAACGTCAAATAAGGTTGTTTATTCTTCATTCTTAACCTCACAAACATAAAGATGCTATACTACTCGATGTACTCATCACTTGTACAATGCCATCTCCTTCTCTGTTGTACAATGCCATCGCCTTCTCGTTTAAACGGAAATATTTCATCAAAGCGCGTAATCAGATCAATTATTCTTTCGAAAGCGTCTGAGAATGGCTATCTTCTTGTATTCTCCAGTCAATTATTTCCTCGAAAGAACTTGCCTTCTGTTTGAATGAAACCATTCATTACTGCAGTGTAATCAATTATTTTTTGGCTATCTTCTTGTATTCTCCAGTGGCAGGGTTCCCACGCATGAAGAATAATTCCTCGCGACGATCACTACCCTTGTAGTTAGGGAAATCCCACAACACACCCCTTATGATATTTTCTAGATCTAAATCTATTTCATAACCAAAATAAAGATTAAAGTTCTAAAATTGTAAGTGGACACCAAGATTTTTACATGGTTCGATCAATGTGATCTACATCCATGGTTCTTCACTATGATTGTTGAGGTTACATCAATATTACATTTAGAATCTCCATTAATGGTTATTTTTTAGAGCTCTAAATCTAGTTTTTTGGGGAAGAAGATGATAAAGAAAAATAAAGTCTCTCTCTGAAAAATATCTCTTCCCCTTACAAAAGTGTATCCTCCTTTATCTCTCCCGCTCTTCTCTTTATATAGGTGTTTACATAGTGGATGGCGGCTCATATGTAGTGGGGTACAACTAATATTGTCTCATTCTCGTTACGTTCTCTCGGGCTCTTGCTACCTTCTCGCAGAAGCTCTGTATATTCTCGCAAGCTCGCTACATTCTATAACTAAGGGAAATGAATGCATCTCGCATCTTAACAAATGTGTTGTGCGATATTCTCGCTCTACATTTTGCCTCTTTTTTCTTGAATATTGCTTGAAGAGCGATCTTTAAGAAAAAAAACCGCCTTGTTGTTGTTGTTGGAGGAACGAGCGAAAGAATATTGGTCTTAAAAAGTACGTACTTACCTCTATTGTTTTGTGAAGTTCCAGAGCTTTGCGAAGTAAATAAGAGGTATCATCTCTTGAAGTATGCGAAGTATGAAGTATGAAGTATCCTTGAAGAAGTATAAGAAGTACTAATCCTCGAAATATAAGAAGTATTGCGAATCAATCATGTGAAACCATCACTCCATTGTTGGTGAGGATTCTTGTTGTTCATTGGTGAATATCTTCTTTGGAAATGATTCTTGTTGAGAAGATAAAGAACATAAAATATTTTCTTGGTAATCCATAGTTGCCCCTGTTCTTTATCTACGAGGGTAGAATCCTTGAGAAAGTGTTGAATGAGCGAGTTGTTTCTTCATTCTTATCTTGCCCCTGTCTCATGTTTTGTGCTAATACGAATATAATGCCTATGTGAAATAATTGAGCGAAATAATCACATCATGCGAAATAATCACATCCTTCTTTGACGATGTCCTCTTGTGTATCCTGTCTCAGCTTTTATCATGCGATATTATTTCGTAAAGTTTTGTAAAATACTTGTGCGAATATAATGCCTATGTGATGATTATGTTATGAAATGTGTATGCGATGTTTATGCCATGAAATGCTTATGCGATGCTTTCATGATGCGAGTGTGATGCTTGTATGACGAGAATGCTTATCTATTGCAATTTATAGCTAATGTTTGTGTTACTTAGCTCATTTTTTCCGCGCTAAAATTGATGTAGCTTTAAATTGCTTCCATTCATTTCTCTGGATTTGTCTTTAGTATATGCGTTCCTCTTCACGTATTTATTGTTCCTCCCACGTTCTTACTTGTGCTTCATCTTTCCTTATTCCTGCATTATTAGTATCGCATAATAATATGATCATAATATAAGTGTGCGTCATTTTCGCTACCTCAATTTCGTTTCCATGTACATGTTTGCAAACTTATCATATAATCATTTTCGCAAGCTTATTTGCTTACATGTTCGCAAGCTTATCATATAATCATTTTCGCAAGCTTATTTGCTTACTTTCTTATGTGGTCTTATTTTACCTTCCTAGTTAAAGGTCTTATTTTGATGCAGGATTTTTTTGTGGTCTTATTTTACCTTCCTAGTTAAAGGTCTTTGCGACAAAATCGCAGGCCGTCTTTACACTTTCTAGTCTTATTTTACCTTCCATTGATCTTGTCTTATCATTTTCTAGTATTTTTTTCATGCGACAATATGACAGGCCTAAATATTCTTACGAATGTAAAGCCCCATGACATTGCCGTCTTGCGACGAAATCGCAGGACGTCTTTACACTTTCGTGCACCGACCCATTGATCTCGTTTTATCTTTCTCTAGTATAATTGCCTCTGCAGGATCATTGCACAAATATGACAAGCCTTAATACTCACGTGAGTAAAAAGGGTTATTTTGTTTTTGGTATTTAGGTTTTGACCAAAACCTGGGTTTGGTCTAACATTTGTCCAAATTTTTTGCGTTTGGTCTAAAGACCAACGTTGACCGCGTTGACTCGTCAAGTGATGATGTGTCTAACTTTTGACTTAATTTATTTTATCTACACCCTCCAAAATGATAGTATATTCTTATTACATCCCAACTCTAAATTAGGATTTTAGATTGCTCCTACTTATACAAACCCATGATTTTCTTAACAGAAAGAATACAACCATCTAATTCTTTCAATCGAGATTCGAAGTTATCCAAATTACAAATTGTTCAATAACATATCTAAATTTCAAATTCAACTCAAATTCAAACTGGAGGTAGTAGAACCACCAAATTTCTTACCCTAAAAATGAAATTAAATACTCAAATTAAAACCCCAAATCCCAGATCATATCAATTTTCGACACCCATAGCTCACTCATTAGACATGTATCTCATTTAAACTTAAACTCCCTGAGCAGAACCTCTCAGACGCCACCGACTACAACTACTTGATGCTTTAATACCCGCCTGTAAAACTCACCATTCTCGTCTCCATATAATTTGCACCCGCATCATTTGCCTACCACTACAAGTCCGCAACACTTTCTCGATCTTTGTAACACCCATTTCTGACTCGCCTCAAGACATCAATCCACACATTCAATTCACTTTGTTTTTGTACTCTAGCTCAGCACCAACCCTATTTGCATATACATTCATACACAAAACACCGCCAGTTCCCTTGTACCACTATTTCTGCTTGTATTCAACCCAGAATCCAATGCAATTACATTCATGGCTTCACTCCAACAGCAACACTTCTTACTCCTTTGCCAGATTCAACTCCACCTTTGCAATCTCGGTTCCAGTCCAATGCAACATCACTTGTTCATTTGCGGTTCGCGATGCATCCGTAATGCTTATTTAATTGCTACCAATTCAACACATACAACATAACCACAACCACACTGTCATCCATAACCTTGAACAACAACACTATCTTCATAGCAATAATCGCCGAGACACCGTCAATCGCTCCACTATCTTAAACCCCGAATTGAACAACCACAAGCCCTAATTCAACAGACTCCCATCTAGTCTGTTTCATTTACGCTTCAACTCAATCCCATCGACTTCATTTAACTCAATCTCAATCTCCTTCATGTTGGCTTCAAATTCTTCACCGCCAGACTCAAACCCAAATCGTCATTTCTTCCCGGTTTATCTAACAACATCAATTCAAACCTCATTGATTTCTTCCATTCATCTTCAATTAAGTTCCAACTTTTAATTCTTCAAACAGATCCACCGCAAACCCATAATTTCTAGTCAGACAGAGACACTCAATCACAAATCGATTACCATTCTTCATAAGACAACAAACCCAGTTATTATTTAACCACGTAACTTGGATTTCTTCCATCTATTTCATTTGATTTGAATCAAACTGGTTGAGGGTTAGACGTACCAACTCATATAAAGCATGTGAAAAGGAACATATTTTTTTCCCTGGTAGTAATGACGCCAAAGTATAGGTATCAACTGAATATAGGATGAAGCTAGGATGTAATTCTAACTCTCACCTAAGAGTCAGGAATGAATCTTCTTATCGGGTATTGATACAACCATTGCAATGCGAGTACCATAGTAGCAACCAATTTCTATGAAAATATCATAATTTAGACATCAACTTTAATGAAAAAAGAAGTTTTCTGGCCAATTGACTATTTAATTGAACTAGATGAAAAGTCTGCGCTTATGGAATGAAAAGTACATCATTCTAACGAGACATAAATTCTCTAAAGCACTTGAGATATATCTCGGATGAAACGTAACATATATTCCTCTAAATTAATTAGAGTGAATCCGGCTTTTTGTTACGTAATAAGGCACACCACTTATTAAATCTCTCAAGACTCAATGTCCAAGCTCTATATGTACAAAAGGATAATCACATCTTGTTAAGTACAAAAGGTGTTCATGCGTGAACTATTACCTATTTTTTTTTTTTTGTAAACTTACAGTGAGAATGGAGTTAATTGCATCTATAAATTATTTCTAATGAATGTGGAAGGAAGCATATTCTTAGAAAATTAATGTGTCAATCTAGTGAATTGTAAATCACTGGAACTTGAATTAATGAATCCATATTAACCCTAACAATGAATCGAGTTGGGATTGATTCATAAAGACTTTGACATAACCATAAGGCAAATTGGTTGTGACGCAATGTTCCGTTTTGAAAGTACAAAACACGGGCATCACTTCATTTGAGTGTACAAGACAATGAACTAATAAAATGCGAAGTTACGCTATCTATATGTTACGATCAGTGATTTCTAAAGTTACTAGATTTGCACTGCCTCTCCTTATTATGCTTTAGAGTAAGAAAGCACGTCACTCATCTAAAAAGTCTTTCTTTAGTAAAACATGATTGAGACCACCCTTTTTTACTTAGATGCAAATGGTGAATAACTCATTCTACAAAGAAATAAAGTGCTATTAGTGAACATATATCCATGCGAACGCGGACCATTCAAGTGAATTGTGGCTGGTGGATGATTCGAGGCATAGAATCAACTATTGCTCACAACAAACGATGCGTTTAATTTTCTGTGAATTTCTAGCACATATTACACAATACAAAGTGCAAAGGCTCACCACCCTTGTTAATGCTAGAGAATTTATATCAAAAGGACTTGATGAATATTGCGTGTTTAATAGGATCAATATAGAGCATCTTATACCCAATGGTCTCGCAGAGGCTACCATCAAAGGTTATAGATGGTGCCTAAGGAATAGGTTATGCGTACCAACCTACCTTTTATTACTTTGGAGATATGCAATATTACACGCATCTTTACTTAACTCGTTTTAGAACCCAATATTAGTCGACCTTTTTCGCGTGCACCGGTTTGGCCAGCTGGTTTAAGCGGACACTCGTGTTCTTACGCATTTTTGGTCGCACTATATATATGCCCTTACGACTCCACATCGTACTATGATGGGTCATAAAATGATTAAGTGATTATGTTGGACAAGAATTTTCAACAATTATCCGCATTTTAAAAACCTTTGGCGGGGAGATCTCTACCGCTAGATTTGTCGGTTTGTCATTTTAATGAGTGCATTCCGTCGTTAGGGAGATAAGAAAATGTATTTTCTTAGGGAACGACATGAATTGTCGTGGTGTGTTCATCTTTATGTCTCATATTGATTCTTGTACTCACAAATGTAAATGTGAAGTGACAAAGAATAATCGAATTTCGAGAATGTACACCGATTTCGCTAAATTAATGAGATCACACATACCAGCTGCAAACCTACCTCGCAAGGTTACGAATCCCCAATAAAGGATATACACCATAGACTAAGGTGTTACAACTACACTTAGTGGAAGTGTGGTTGAGGCCGTGGCTCTTAAAGGAAGATGGAGAGACTACTGAGTTCGATCAATACTCACCTAGAATGGAAGTAGATGAGTAAGGCACAACCTAGTTTGTATCACTAATGAAATCATCTCATTTGATTATCTCTGACTATGTCCATGAATCAATACTGGAGGACGCTCCAAAGTTTTATGATTTCAGAGAACAATGACATCCCAAGTGGATTATGAGAATGCGCACGAGTCAATGGAAAGATCATGCGAGCATATTAGTGATTAATTTCATATACACTTGCTTAAGGAAATAGAGCAAGATGAGATCGAACCATGCTCTTTGTTGCTTAATGTCAGCGAATACCATATTTGGCCTACACAATCCAGGTAGAACTTGGTTCTTTGACAAATATACAGGTATTTGTTGTGGTAGTGCTAACCAACCAAGTTTAAATCCTATTGGACATACATGATTAATTTGTCACAAATCATAATGAGAAGAAAGCGGTCTTACAGTATAAAGACTCACCTTGTGGCGCGAGGTTTCTCAGAAAGCCCTGGAATTATTCTCTTGTAATGAACGTTATAGCATTCCGCTACTTAGTTAGCTTGGTAATTTCAAAAGGATTTTAAATGGAACATATGTATGTGGTTGTTACGTATCTCTGAAAGAATCAAGAGATAGCAGATATTTACAAAAGTACTTGATAGCCTTTTGTTTCCCAAATAAAGTGACTTTAAACCACAAAGTGCGTTTACAGTTAGATATAACGCTCACTTATATTGAAGCAATCAGTGGATGTGGTATACCCGTCTAAGTGACTATTTGATTTGGAGGGATAGACAATTAAGTTATTTTCATTGCGTATTCACAAGAAAGTTCTAATTTGGAATTGTAGCTATCATGTCAATGATACGAGACATGATGGGTACTCTTGATGTAATAAGAGACCTTAAAAGCTATTTGAAATCCGAATTTGAGATGAAAATTGGGAAAGCTCGACCTAATGCAGAGCTTGTGGTATATTATTCCACCCGTTTGCATATGTCAAAAGTTGTCTGGAAATTTAACAAAGACATGCATCCCGATAGTGACTCCCATGATTAGTCGAGGTTCAAATGTAAGTAAGTAACCATTTCGTCTAAAGGAAGATGACGAATATTTGTTGGGAGATGAAATTCTCATATCTAAGTACAATAAACGCATTTTTGTACTTAGTATAATAATGTACTCGATAAAATTTTGCATCCTCAGGGAACTTGTTAGCTAGATACAGCTCAGCGCCAACGCAACGTCATTGGAATGGTATAGTGAATGTAATCATGTATTTAAAAGTAACCGTCGACAAAAATTTATTTTATCCTCGCAAAGACATAAAAAGGAATGCTAATGAAAATGCAATCCAAAAGTTGTTGATTATGAAGGAACTGTCTGAAACAACTCTGAAAGTAATCAGGGGGAGATACGGTATACTATTTTCTAAGTCATTTGTAGTTGCAGGATTTCCCACACTACACCCTCATTAGATTTAACGTGAATAACTATTTGAAAGATGATTAACTTTGAACTTGATTGATTATTTTCTTGAAATGTTTACAAATACAATTAGAACAAAACCAAAGCAATTACAATTACTGCTTTTCTCTCTCTTAATGACTTGCTTAACAATTCAAAAAGATCTCTCCTACAACAGACTTACTCGACCCTTTATATAGGGTATTACATAGTGGATGACAGCTAATTTGTCCTTTATTTTCGGAATCCTTCGCGAAGCATCGCAAGTATATAAGTATTATACTTCGCAACACTCCTAAATCTCGCCAAGCTTTCACACTTTTCTCATACTCCGTTTGTCGTCATCGATGCGTCATTTAAATTATTTTGCGACACCTTCGCAATGTTATCATTTATTACTCTCGCAAAGTATTGTTTGTCGCGATATTCTGGTCCTACATCTTGCCTCTTCTCATGTATTCTCTGCGAAGAAGAGAATGTCATGAGAACAATATTTTAGAATGCCGCAACCACTCATCTTTACCTCGCCATTGTTCATTTTTGCTCGTTTTATTCATGTACGGGATTTATTACAGGTGTTTCTTCTTCCACTCTTTTCTTGACACGTCTCTTTCAACTACTTATTCTTAACCATTCACGTCCCATCTCGCATTAAATGCGTTTATTTTCCCAAAGATTCTTTCTCTCTATAAATAGTTTCCCACTCTTTTTTTCTTCTTTTTACTTTCCTTCGCAAATTTTCTTTAACTCTCTCTCTCCTTCCGCAATTTGCGCTTCGCTACCATAATTCTTCTACTTCTTTCTCATTCTTTTGATCTGCAATTATCCATTCCCATACTTCTAGCAATGGCTTCACTTGGTCGTTCATACACTCCTCCTTTTATTGATGTTCAAAAAATTACGTGAAAAGGGTTTCACTTTATCAACTATTCCCGATCAAGGATCTTCATCTATTCTTTCGCAAAATTGTTTTCTGATCATCAATGTGATGATCATAAAATCATAATCTGTTGGGTCAACTCCTCGTAGACTCCCCATTCCTTTGTACAATCCCGAGTTGCCATTATTCTATGAAATTCTTGCTCATGAGAAATTCTACGAGCTGTCTATCAATTGAGTGGCGACTGCATCCGTTTAATGCTTGAATTCGCCCATCGTGGCGCTGGTAAAGGATCTTTATATCCTGATAATGTTAGGGATCCTAGGTTTGTAGATTTACAAATAGCTACAGAGAAGTATACCGTGGACAATTTCTTTGCGAATTACTCGTTATAAATATGAGAAATGATAAGTCTCATTTGGGGTGCTCTTTGAAAAAGAATGATAACGTTGATGCTGACAAATTGCTTATGCAAGATATTGATTGGCATTCGGGCAACAATAGTACTCAGTGATTCCAAAGATGAGAAATGGGTGGGTTGTTCCTTTACTTTGAGTGGACCTTACATCGCAGGTTCATATATTCTCCTAGCACACCTCGCGAACTATCATCCTTGGGAGTTTAAGTGGTGAGGAGTCAAATGAGGTATATTTCCTTTTTTCAAGACATCTTCTTCCTCTTTTATTTATTAACTTTCAAAAAATTTTAGATCGCGAATGAGGAAGAAATATAAAGAAAATCCAAAGCCGAGTACTCCTAGCAATACTTCAATCGCTCACGGATGAAGTAAGAAACATTTCTTTGTTATTTTAAACAATATTGTTGCCTCTGTTTCTTATCTTCATGCGTATGCGAAGGTTGAAGTGAAGAGGCAGCTATGAAGGCTAAAGGCAAAGATAAAGCTACTTTGCACAAGGACAAGTCTTCCGCTCCGTTTTCTAAAAAACGGAAAAACCCATCTCTTCTCATTGTAGTTCTCAAACAGGCGAGAACTCTGACGAGAATGAAAATGAGGTTGGTACTTCTTCTGCGAGGGAGAATCACTCAACCACCTCTGTTATGGCGCAATTGTCTAGCATCTTCTCCGATTCCATGCAAGGATTGGGAGACGAGCATTTAACTGCTACTTGCGAAGCTCTCGCTAAGATTTGCGATGCCCCACTGCTGGAGGATAATGAGTCATTTCGCGGAGTTTCCCGAACAGTGACTTCTAGCTTCTTAAACGCTCTTAATGCTTTGGTATGTTTGTATCCTTTTATTTCTTTGTGACTTCAATTATAAACTCTATCTTAATCATTCCCATATTTTTCTTTGTAGTCTGGGAGAGCTTCTTTTGTTGTCGCCTCTGACCTTGAGAAAAGACACAACAATCTTGAAAAGAGAAATTTGCAGCTTAAAGATAAGATCCGAGAACTAGAGAGTGAAGCTGCGACATCTCGCAAGAAGGATGAACGAATTAAACAACTGGAAGCTGAGCTTACTTCTCAACAGAATAGAGTATCTACTCTTGAAAGTGCAAATCAGCAGCTTTATGGTATAGCAATCTTTACTCCTCAAATCCTTTTTTATTTTATCATTTGCTTTTCTTTGCCTGACTTACTATTTTCGCAGACATATATAATCTCTGAAGAATCCATTCTTCTCCATTCATTTCCCGAGCCCATGGATGATGATGTCCTTCTTACTCATCTCAATGAATCTCTAAGTAGTTCTTCAAATAAGACTAACCTTCTTTCATTAAAGGATCTTCAATCCAAATATCATCTCTTAGAGATCGAGCATAGGGCTAGTTTAAGTTTAGCTAATCAATTTAAACGAATGTACCTTGATTCCAAGAAGAAAGCCAAAACCTTAAGGAAGAAAGTTAGTGATCTCATAGATGAGAAAGATCGCATTACTAATAGAGGTGCACGTGCATTAGCAAAATTTCAAAAATCTCTCCTTGATGTGCAAGTTGAGCGAGATGAACTCCTTCATCCGAATACCATACTTAGCGAGCGAGAAGACCAAATTCGTTCACTTTTTGTCATAAATAATGATGATGAGTTTGTAATGTCGGCTGCGAAGGTTCTAGATAATGCTAGAAATAACTTAGGTGTCGATGTTAGTCTTCGCGCCGAGCAAACTACCTTGATCAAGGATATGATCTTTGAAAGAGAAGGTTGTTTGTTATACTTCTTTACTTTTCTGCTCTTTTTCTTTTTCTACTATTATCATTAATTCATTTTCTCATGTTTTCAGAATCTGAAAAGAGATTTTAGACAAGGATTGGAGAGCTTGAAACCAAAAAAGAACGACTCGCAATGGATCTCTCTCTTCGCGAGAATAGATATTCTAAATTGAAGCAGCAATTCCAAACTACAGTGGCGAATTTTAATAATGATGTTGTTCGTTTTCGCAATCAAGCTATGGAAATAGTTTGTAACGATCACAACATTCCTCTTCATTCATATCCTTTTCTTGCTGAGAAGTTCCCGAGAACTTGCCTGTCTCGAGATGTTTCGATAGTGAAGCTAATGAAGAAGAAGAATCTCGCGACGAGAGTGATGGAACCAAAGAATCGATAAAGAAGAAGAACCAACAAAGAAATAATTTCTTTTTCTTCTTTCATTTCTTGTAGTATCTCGTATACATATATCTTTATTAATCTTCCATTTCGTAACTCCTTATTATAAATTTCTTTGATTATTGAATGTGAATTCAACTTTTGCTTCCTTTGTTCGGATATATCAATCAAACAACCCTTCTTGTAATTATAACTTCACACTTGCCTCTGTCCATAAGATATAATCAACTTTGCGAGTTACATAAGATATAATCAACTTTGCGAGTTACATAAGATATAATTACATAAGATATAATCAACTTTGTGAATTAATCATTCTTATGTAGATATATATATATATATATATATTTTTTGAAACTTTGCATTTTATCATTGCGACAAGATTGCAAGATATCTTCATGTATTAAGAAATCTATTGATCTTGCCTTATCATTATTTGTGTGGTCTTATTTTGCCTTCCTAAGTAAAGGTCTTATTTTGCCACCTCATTCATGCGACAAGATCGCAGCCGCCTTTACATTTTCATGTAATTACCCATTGACCTTGTCTTATCATTTCTTAAGTATTTTTGCCTCTCGCAGACATTATATTTGCGACAATATGACAGGTTTAAATGTTCTTGCGACCATAAAATCTCGTGACATTGTCGCGTCTTTGCGACGAAATCGCAGGACGTTCTTACACTTTCATGTAAAACCCATTGATCTCGTCTTACCCTCGCGTTAGTATTATTGCCTCTGCAGGATCATTGACAAATATGATCGATAGGTGTAGAATACAATCGTATTTACTATATAGAGTTTATGCTTTCTTTGCTATTTTTCTTGTGAATTATGTACTTTACGCGTGCTTTTGAGTTTTATAGGTGCAATGGAGTCACCGAGAACAAAAGGAGAAAAAAATCACCCATTTAAAGCGAAAAGGAACGGAAAGATCAAAGCGCAGGCGAGTGACATGAGAATCGACATAGGGGCTGCCATTTGGTTGGCCCTTATCCTATTCTTGGGGTGTCTTAAGTTATCTTGATACCCCTTATCCACTTCACCTGAGTGGCTATATCTCTTATATCTCTTACAACAAAACCAAAATTTCAGAGAAGTATTATCATTTTCACCTGAAATTCATAAACGAGAGAGAAATGGCGGCTCCAGTGTTCAGCAGATCGAGAGAAGATTCAGTGAATTAGGGAGATTGAATAAATCAAGGGTTTTTTCGGGGTGAATGATGTATGTTGCTCAAGTGATGGCGAGAGATCGAGGAGAAGAAGTTACGGCCAGTTGAAATTGATGAAGAATTTGGTTGGAATCAAAGAAACATATATTCAGTGGGAGATTAAGCTAATGATGATGATTCCGTGACAAAAATGGACATGGGTTTTACTTTGGCTCGAATTGAGCTAATTGCAAGAGATTTGAGTTGAATCGGAATTAGGGTTTCTGCTTTAGTGGAATTTGTTGATGTTCTTTGATGTGAATAGAGAAATCGAGAGATGAATGGAGAGACTTTGTCACGTTGTCTTTATTCTGATTGAGATGGTGAAATGGGTTTGAGTCTCATGGATTAAGAGTGAATCGAACAAGGGTTCGGAGAGCGATCAAGGCAAATTACAAGGGGATTTTAGGTTGAGGTTGATGATGGAGAAGGTCCGAGTTGCATGAAATAGTTGAATGGAGATCATTTGGTAATTTTGTCGATCTTTGGTGGTGTTGTTCAATGACTCAAGTAAAGCTCGCAGAATCGAATGGAGTAGCAGCTGGGATTGGAGTTGCAACTGCAGGTCAGGTGCAGTCCAGGGAGATAATGGAGCTGTTGGCTGAGAAACTGTGCTTGAAATGGTGGATTCTGTTGCTTGTGGTAAGTGACAATGGGCTGTTAATGCTGCTTGCCAGGGATTGCAGTGGCTGCAATGAAGTTTGATGGTGGTTCGTGGCAAGAAAGGTGGGCGGTGATGGTCCAGGCATTGCGAGATAGTTTTGCAGGTGTGATGATGGTGCCCCCGGCTCTTGTTGCAGCTATTGAATGCAAGTAGGTGATTGAGCCAAGGTGAAGTCGGGAGCTCCAATGGATATTACAAAGGAGATCCTTGTGTTGGTGAATGTGGTCGTTGGCTTTGAAATGAGTCTGGCAAGTGGGGTTTTGAGTCCGGGTGGCAGGTGATGATTTAATGGAATGAAGTGTTACTGCCCGCTACGAGATGGTTGACCTGGCCGAAATGCTGCTATTGAATCAAGCAAGGGAGAATGATGAACTCCGGATGCAGATTTGTTATATATGGAAGTGTGATGATGTTTTGGTGCTTTTCGCGATAGATAAGGGCAATATTGGTTGTCACTGCCAAGGATATAAAATGGGTTCTCGTGAGCCGAAATAGATGGAATTGATTGTTGCGCACTGGGTTGCATCGAGCCGGGGGACTTAAGATTTGAGGCAATGATGAGGCGGTGTTGGTTGTGCTTGCCAGGAGCCGAAAGAAAGATGCCGCAATTGGTATTGAGTCTCAAGGTGAGAAGAAGGGAAGAAATGGCATAGCGGTGTTATTGCCATTGGATCGAAATGAATCACAGGAATGAATGAATGATTGCGGGGCCATTTTGGCCGGGTAGGAGTTGATCGAGATGGCAGGTGGATGTGTGTGCTCTTGAGCTTGTGGTGTTTGCATAGAAGGTGACAGGCATGAGCTGGGTTCCTGGGATGTGTTGTTTGTGTAGATGGTGACCGAGATGTTTAGCAAACTAAAGGGTGAAGGGTGCAACTGTGACGGAGAGGACAGGGATGGAAGAGTGTTGGTACCGAGAATGAAGGTTGTGATGATTGAAATGAGTTGTACACAGGGCCGTCATGGGTGAAGCACAATCATTGTGCATCACAAAGATTTTGGCCTGTGCAAGAATTTGGCTTGGCAACTCAGCCTAGCTAATCCTGACACAGCTGACTTGGGTCTGACCCTGACCCAGACCTGACTCATGACCCTAAATCGGTGCTGACTGAGTTGACCCGCCGATCCGACCCGTTGACCGGTGACCGGGCGGACTTTGCCGGTCACCGGGGATGTTTTCCGGCGACTTTTCCAGTAGATTTTCGCCACAATACAGAATAAGCAGAACCACTTTTGGGGCGTATTTTCTACACGGGTTTCTCACTCTTATGGGCTTGATGGATTTTCATCTAATGGACTTTGAAGACTAGACCTAATTTTAGAAGTTGGAGAAAAGCTATAAGAGGGAAGGTCTTCTACCACTTATGGGATATATATCTTTTTCTTGGAATTTTGGAGAGCCGTTTTGTTTACGCTTCTAGGGTTTGCTTTTGTTCTTCTTCTTCATTATTTTATTATTGAATATTGATTATGATGAACTCCATAGCTATGAGTAGCTAAACATCTTATTGGTGATGGGATAAAAGTTGATTTCTCAACATGTTTTTGAATCTATGAATTAGTTTTGTCTCAATATTTTATTGTTTGTGATTCACAATTAATAGTGTTATAAGATTTGAATACTTGTTAGGTTGAGTCCTAATCAATCCGATTTGCATTCATCTCTAGAGCTATATTAGGTTTTCAATACGAAAAAGTTGTTTATCCCTGATTCTAAGTAGCATAATTGTGGGTAGTGCTTTGTAGTGATATATCCTACTAGTCACAAGTGAATCATAAATTTTGTTAAAACGTTTAGTGCTTTTACACATTCGCTTGCATTGATTAGTCTTATTCCGTAGAACTTATTGCTTTTAGGGGTTAAACTTAATTGTGCTTTTACACTTTAGGTTGCTTTCTAAGAATAATTCACATATGCATCTTTTAATGTGGTTATGATGAAAACAGGGGAATTAGCGGGTTATTCTTGCGATCAAGGTACCCTAAGACTATTAGTAAAATACGAGATTAAAATACCAATTCTAATCATTGATGAAAATACATGTTTGTGAATGATACTATCCGTGACCAATATCTTCTCCTTATTGATAATTCGAATTACTTACTTTGCTTTTAATTGCTTTTATTTGCTTACATACAACAAACATACCCTCGGGTTACTTTAGAAACCGAAAATTTTATAACAACGAAAGCCAGGAGGAAACAACTCTTTCTTATCGCATACTATATTTATATCTAGTTGATTGAGAAAGTGAAATTATATTTGACGGATTGACAACCGAGCCAAATTTTGAGCGCCGATTCTTAGGGGAGGCATACGGCTTGTTATTGAGTTTTTAGTTTCTTTTTTACACGCTTTTATCTTTGCTTTTTGTTTGTCGTCTTGTTTCTCACTTGTTTGCTAGAATTGTTTGGTATTACTCGCTTCTAAGGATTGGAATTATCCAAGGTGCGTGGATAGCTACTCGAAAAGGCACAATACTCCAACCAAGGCGAAACACAACTGACGAGCAAGAGTTAGAAGTAGGAGAAGAGATTTTCCAACAACAAGAAGAAGAAACAATGGGTGATGCAAATCGTTCACTCAAGGACTTAGCTTCTCATAGGCTTGATACACAAATAGGGTGTATTCAAACGAACTATACTTTTGAGATAAAGCCGGGGTTGGTTGTAGAGAATTACCAAATTCCATGGCATGGTGAATGAAGATCCTAACAAACATCTTTTTGGACTTTCACGCCATTGTCACGGCTATGCTTCCAGCGAATGTTGGGGCGGATGGTGCAATGTTGAAGGTTTTCCGTTTCTCTTTAATGGATAGTGCTAAGGATTGGTTGTACTATTTACCTCCCTAAGTGTCACAACATGGAATGGGTTGAAGAAACTCTTTTAGAGAGGTATTTTCCCGCATCCAAGGCTACTCAAATTCGCAAATAAATTTGTGGGATGAAGCAAAACGTGGGAGAATCCTTATATGAATGTTGGGAACGGTACAAGAGATTGGTTGTAAGTCGCCCTCACCACCAATTTAGTGACGCTATGATAATCCAATACTTCTATGAAGGTGTTGATGGTGGATTTTCGTTTAAGGTTAAATTTGTAAAACCATAAAAATCATGCGCGACATCTTGTAAAAGATAAAGCCATTTATAAGTGTTGATACTCCTCACTTAAATTCACCAAGAATGGAGCATGTAGCAACAATCCCATCTCCGTGAATACATGAAATTCCTCCAGGTTGGAGCATGTGGCAACAATCCCTTCTCGTGAATTTCATATCGCCTTGTATTTCCAAGACTCATTATCAGTGTGGCATGATGATCGAGTGTTACTCTTACGTAATAACACGAACCTCCAAGCACTATAATGAAACCATGTACGAAATACCCGCATGGCCGATTCTCGGTGTGTTATACTAGCCCGAGCCCTCTCGGTGTGTTATACTAGCCCGATTGAGCCCTCCCCGGTGTGTTATACTAGTTCGATTGAGCATCCGGACTGACCGTATCGATCGGGATATGACGGGCCAGCCATCCAACTCCATAAGCATGATTGGATGACCCCGCATCAATTCCATCACCCCCAGCGTGCATGGAATTCCGCATCAATTCCATCACCCCCCCTAAAGCTTCTTGGACGCGGTTGACCAACGCAAGACGACTTTTGAGTTTCGTGGTGGTAGCAATGTGACCGTGCTTCTCCCATATCGCGTGTACAACTCTTTGAACTGAATAAGCACGCTGAATCCACCAATCAACACATGTCTGGATAAGGAGTAGTAAAAGGAGGATCGAACAAAGCCCCAGCTGCATCATAGGTAATTCACCAACCGCAAGAGCCTTGTCGCTTGCAAGAGGCCTTTCGGAAGGAGTCACCACAATAGCCATATTGTTAGGAACCGGCCGGACGGATTTCAAGGGATCCGTCTCAACTACAAGCAGTAATCGCCTCTCTTACATTCCTTCCGGCATCTATTTCGCTCTGGGTCCGATTTCCATCACGACCCCGTCGACAAGATCACTAAGGAAAGCGCCTTGTTCAACCGAGCTTGCATCATCTCCTGTCGTGGTCGGAAAAAGAGAGTTTCTCCGGACTTCTCAAGATGAAGGTCGACCGCTGGACTTCTCAAGATGAAGGTCGCATCGCCGCCACTTCTCAAGATGAAGGTCAAGCATCGCTGAATTCAAGGCCAACATTACCAACCTTCTCATTTTGAATGCGCGCCCAACCTTGTGAAGACATTCTCTTTCTAATTCCCCGATTTCAAGTAAAGATCGCTTTTAGAAGAATTTACACTGGGGGAATGAAGAAATCAACGGAAAGAGATTTAAATACTCGCATATTGGAAGAATTGAGGACTACCGACCGCATGCTTGCCTCTTAGGTCTCTCTCCTGGCTTGGGACCGCAATCCTCGCCTGGTCCGTTTACCGGGAAGTGGCTTCAACCGAAATGCTTCGTCAAGACGCCGAAGATGGTTCACCACGGGGATCTGTCACAACACTCTCCGAGAATCCCTAAAAAACCAACAGTTGCCTCCTCCAAAATTCCTTGTACTTATCGGTCACCACTGGTTTTCTCCCAATAGGCCAGAAGGGAAGGCTCACCCGCTCTAAGAACACGTCATCATTAAGACTATTCAGGAGAAATTCCTTTGAAACCACCGGTGGACGGATAAATGGAACACCCCGATCAAATCCCATTTGACGAGCAGCCTGGCCAATATTGTATTTGAGTCACAAACAAGTTCTTCGTTAAATAGAGACTTAACATATCTGGAATACAACAGCATGCAGTAAATAAGTTCTCCGATTTCATAGTTTCGACATCGGTACACAACACAAAGATCAGGACCGTCGAAGTTTACAGCAAAAAGTCTTAGGCTGAATAATGGAAAGATGGACCGCCCCCATGGACGGAAATCTACGGAAGACACATTGTCAAATACGTCCACAAGTCTCGCACCGCTGCCTGGGCGCTTTTTATTCCAATGGAGTATTCTCGAACCACCATACAAGTTGGTGAGCAAATTTGTAGGGCGGGGAGCATAGCTTTTGAAGTGTTTCCATAAGAATGCCCGAAGAAAAGCGAAGTGAACGTGCGATTCCACCTTCTTGTACCGTTAGAAACATGCATGTCCATTGCTAAAGCGTCCAAATGAGAATACGGTGATCCAAGGAACAATGAGCCCGTGAGGAAGAACTTCACCCTTCGCCAGCCTTTATAGCAATCCTAACAAGCTCACCTCTTATGGTCTTCTTTCCGAACCATCATCAAATATATCCCCGGATAGCCATAAAGACAGAACGCAATCACGCTCGAGCTCATTTTCCAACTCTTGATCCGGCGCCGGGTCCGGGAGACCACTCGACACCCACCAAGTGTAAAAGCATCTCGCATCTTTTTCTCCTCCTTGTCCGAGACTCTCGAATCCCTCCGCCTTTTGAAGTATAGCATCGTAGTTACGTTGCTCCGTATCGAGAGATCGTAAGAAAGACTTCCAAAGAACAGCAGGTTTATTAATGCAACTACACTCTCCAAAGTAATAGTCATCTCTCCCCATCTAGATATGGTTTGTGTGAGTGGAAATACGCCACCGAGAAATGAAGGTAATCAAACCCGCGGTGTCTTTCCTAATTTCGAGGGTATCAGATGCTATGACTGCATTGAGGATTTGTGCTTTGGTCAAATTGTCCTTAATGCCCTTATTACTCAACATACGTCTCATCCATCCTTCATAAGAACCCAGTGGAGTATGGCAAGTCTTGAAGTCAATAGGAGAAGGCGGATATTCGTTTCTCTGGAGACAAAATCTCATCACAAGTGCTGAAGAAGAGAATGGATCAGCGTCCATATTTTCTGAATCGGAAAGCAAGACTATCTTATGAGAAGGATGTCTCCTAATGTTTGGAAAAGGCGAGGTGAACAACTCATCATCGATGTTCGGCATATCTTTGAAGCTGTCAACACTTCCCTGACTTGGCACCAGCATTATCTCTAGTAAGACATATCGACAGAGTTCTTTTTCTTTCTACCGCAATGAAATAAAACACAAGAGTTAGAACTCGTATGAAAGCGCATGAGAAATGTAGTCACACACAAAACAAAGACACAACTCAGACGGAGCATACAATGGCCGGTCCAAACATCATTCAAGTCTGGGTATTGATCAAGCTTCTGTGATAACTCAAGTTTTCAAGTCCGGGATAAATTTCAAGTCCGGTACAAATTTCAAGTTCGATGCAAATTTCAGTCAAGCATGTGTGAATAAGACCCACGTTCCTAAGATACACGGCGGCCCGCATTCATTCATCCGCATGCATCATAACACGATTTTCTTTATTCATGGGAATCGTGTCTACCGGATTCAAGCCAAATGGTGGAAAAAGCTAAGCATGCACATGTCTTACAAAAGGTGTTTACCTAAACAAACTAGGGTTTTACCTTTAAAAAAAAAAAAAAAAAAAGAGCGGAACTTACCTTGGACGGACGGCGCACGGTAGCAGCTCCTAAGAACGGCAACGGCAATAGCAAGCGGCAACGATGGTGGCGGCGGCAGCAAGGTCACGGGAGCTGCTTGCCAAAAAAAAAAAAAAAAAATATTCGTGAGGAAAAGAAAGGAGTTTTGTCTCTTTTATAGACAAAAATTAGAAGAATCCCAATAGAAGAAGGATTCCTCCCTTATTTGGTTTCCTCTTTTGATTCAAATACCCAAAGAAAGAAACCGGCCCCACCAAGGATTCCATACAAGCGTGTGGCGTGGGAAACTAGCGGTCACCAACACTCTTCCGGTAAACTCCTTTTATCCTCGTCTTTCTTACATATGTATGTCACCATCTCATGCCTACCACACAATAGTGTAACCATTATGTGCTAGGCGGGGGACTTAATGTTGATGGTGGATTTTCGTTTAAGGTTAAATTTGTAAAAACCATAAAAATCATGCTTTGACATCTTGTAAAAGATAAAGCCATTTATAAGTGTTGGATACTCCCTCACTTAAATTCACCAAGAATGGAGCATGTAGCAACAATCCCATTCTCGTGAATACATGAAATTCTCCAGGTTGGAGCATGTGGCAACAATCCCTTCCCGTGAATTTCATATCGGCCTTTGTATTTCAAGACTCATTATTAGTGTGGCATGACGACCGAGTGTTACTCTTACAGTAATAACACGAACCTCCAAGCACTATAATGAAACCATGTACGAAATACCCGTACAGTGCTGATTCTCGGTGTGTTATACTAGCCCGAGCCCTCTCGGTGTGTTATACTAGCCCGATTGAGCCCCTCCGGTGTGTTATACTAGCCCGATTCAGCATCCGGACCGACCGTATCAGTCAGGATATGATTCGATCGCAGTCATCCAACTCCATAAGCATGATTGGATGACCCCGCATCAATTCCATCACCCCCAAGCAGGTATGGAATACCCACGGCCGACCCCCGCATGGTCGGCCATCGCCTTGCTTGCCAAAAGACGCTCATACCAAGCATTATGGACGGAAAACCCTAAATAAGGGTTTGCGGCATATTACATGTGTCGCAAAACAATCTCAACCATCCATCTTCGCAGGTATAGATGGAGGGTGTAGATGTAGATTCAAAGGGCCCAGAGCATGTCAACACGATCACCGTGGGCTCGCTTTACACACTTGACCAATCTGGTCAAGACCAACAATGTTTGGCCGTGACAAACATCATCACCCAAACAAGGAGTGGCGCACGACTTTTGAAAGTCAAAATTAGGGTTTCAAATCATCACGTGCGTCCATCTTCTCCTAAGCACGAATGGAGGGTCAGATTAGATTAAACAAGGGCCTGGTCATACCAGCATGACCACCGTAGGCTCATCTACCTCCTCATGCGAACGGCCAAGGCATCCCATGCCCGGCTAATCCAAAACGCCCGCCCAAACATGCGTGGTTAAACTTCCCAAATTGCAAACTGATCTCGACCACTCAACTTCACCTGGGATGATTTGAATGGCTTAGATCACGTTTTCATGGGATAGTCGGTATAGGCATGATCACCACCTGCCATCTTCCCGTCAAACCCATCGACCAAGACCGACCAAGATGTGTCGTCTTGAAACGCGTGCCCGAACTAGGGATCTCGCGCCGGTTTCCAACTCCTTTGCGCAAGGATTTTGCCGCAAACCGATCTCAACCACTCCTCTTTGGGGTCAAATTGAGTGGCCTAGATCGCACCTTCATGGGACGGTAAGACATGGACGTGGACACCAAAGATGCCATCCACATACACGTCCGGGTCGGTCCTCTCCAAAATTCTTCCATTACTTGGTTTCGACCAAGTCAAGAGTCATGCTTGCGCTCCTCTTCAAAAAACCTAATATTCATTAACTGGCCGCAGATGAGTGTTTCAAAGATCATCTCATCCGTCCAACTTCACCAGCCTTGGTTATACAACCTGGTCGAAGTTATTTGGTTAGTGAGGCGTCATTACCCGTCACTTTACCACACCATAATGCGGTACTCCGCATAAAATACACATGATACTTCACAAGTATCGACTTTTCAATAACACAGTTATTCAATTCAAGATTACATGCTATCTTTCGTGGATCCACGATCCACACATTCCGACATCAATCATGTCACAAATGGGGGATACATACTGGGGTATTGGTTCAAGCGGTTTACGCGTGCGGCGTGCAACGCGCCATCATAAGAACGTGTCGTGAAGTCATGGACGGTTAGAGATGAACAGGGAAAAGTGGGCAAGACCGGTCGACGCACAACTCCACTACTCCATCACTCCACTTCCTCCACTTCCCCACGAGAGACGTGAATGAGGCTCAATGACTTGTATAAATAGGTTCTCCGCCCTATTTCAAACAACAACACAAGTTCGTACGAGACGAGTAAAATCAAGTGTTAATACAAAAATCGTATTCAAACAACCAGAGCTCGCTTGCATCAACCGCAAGCCTCGCTTACCTTTCTGTTACAAGTCATAAGCAAGCCAACACCTTCACAATCTCAACACCTTCTTCGCTTCCCTCCCTAAGATCAACCCCATCTCCTTCACTTTGTGACCGAAACAAGTCCGGAACGGCCATTTCTTGGTTTAGGCCGGACTTGCACTGCATTGATCTCTCGAATCTACAAGCACTCACCGCGCAAAGTGCATTTGTTTAAAGGTTTAAATTCATTCCTCATCCACACCCCAAATTACCAAATTCTGCAGAGTAGTTTTCACCCATAAATTAAGGACTCCAATCAAGTGATAGGAATCTTATTGACGCTGCGGGTGGTGGTGCACTAGTTAGCAAAACGGTGGCACAAGCTAGGGAGTTGATTGAAAACATGGCGGCC
This sequence comes from Papaver armeniacum, assembly GCA_023531295.1. Taxonomy (NCBI): domain Eukaryota; kingdom Viridiplantae; phylum Streptophyta; class Magnoliopsida; order Ranunculales; family Papaveraceae; genus Papaver; species Papaver armeniacum. The sequence goes on from JAJJWW010008867.1 coordinate 227,926, forward strand.
GAACTCACAACAATTCTTGAGTCGTGGTTCGGATGTGATTCTAAGAAGGGTGAGTGAAGTGAGCGAGGTGGAGGAACTTGGTCAACAAATGGGTAACATGACAAAGAATGTTGCAACAAGTTGCATCCGCTGGCTATACCAAATTCTCTCAATCTTATGAAGACGAGCAAGCTAATGCGATCTTTCCAAATCAACCAAGACGGTATGATCCCTACTCCAACACTTACAATCCGGATGGAGAGATCACCCCAATTTTAGCTATGCTAACAAGCAAGGTGCAATTCAACAACCTACCTTCAACTCTTCAAGTGGATTTCAACCTCAACAACAACAATTCCAAGCAGAGACAACAATTTCAACAACCTCAAGCACAACAATCAATGCAAAATCAAGGTTCCGATATTGATTCAAAGCTTCAAACAATGATGCAAGGTATTTCTACCATGTTTAAAGAGAGTCAACAAGAGACTAAGAGTGCTATTAAGGAGTTGCAAACACAAATGGGCTCCATGGCTATTGAGTTGAACCAATTGAAGGCGCAAAATAGTGGGGAAACTCCCTTCTCAACCTATTAACCCAAAAGAGGGTGTCAATGCTATTACGTTGAGAAGCGGTACACAACTTGTGCAACCCGAAATTTCTGATTCGGGCAAGGTGGACACACCAAAGGAACCTGTTTTGGAGGAGAAGAATGAGGATACTCCCCAAACTTCTGAGGTACCTATTTCTAACGCTAAAACTCCGGTTTCTACTTATGTTCCTCCTTTACCTTTTCCTCGCAGATTTGCAAGTTCTAAGAAGGCGGAACTAGAAAAGGAGATTTTAGACGTTCTTAAAAAGATCCATGTGAACATACCACTCATTGATGCTATCAAGCAAGTTCCAAAGTATGCAAAAGTGTTGAAGGACTTGTGTACCAACAAACAAAGGCTTAAAGGTAATGAAGTGCTTAGTGTGGGGGAGAATGCATCGGCAATCTTACAACACAAACTCCCACTTAAGTGCAAGGATCCGGGTAGTTTTGACATTCCCGTCACAATTGGTAACACAACTTTTAACAAAGCTATGTTGGATTTAGGCGCATCCGTTAATGTTATGCCTGCGTCAATGTATAATTCACTTGATGTTGGTCCTCTTAAAAGGCCGAAATTGTATTGCAATTAGCCGATCGCTCTAATGTCTACCCAATGGGTATTGTTGAGGATGTTCTTGTGCAGGTTAATCAACTTGTATTTCCAGCAGACTTTTGTGTGTTAGAGATGGATGAAGGTTCTCCGGACTCGTCTCTTCCATTGCTACTTGGGCATCCCTTCATGAAAACGGCGAAAACCATAATTGATGTGGATAATGAACGTTGACCATGGAGTTTGATGGAGAAACAATACGTTTCAACATTTTCGAGACGATGAGATATCCTAGTGATGTCCACTCTTGTTTCTCCATTGATGTTATGGATACATTGGCACAACAAATGTTTGAATTAAACGGTGATGATGCTTTGAAACCGTGTTAACTACATCCATGGATAATGGTGTAGAGTGTGGTAATGAAGTCAAGGAAGCCCTTGGTGATCTTAATTCTCTCCAAGGATGCCCGAAAACTCATAATATCTCTTTTATTTATTTACCATGCAGTGATGAAAAGATTGTACCTTCAATTATTAAATCTCCGATTTTAGAATTGAAACCTCTTCCCACCACCTTAAGTACTTGTACTTGGGTGATAATGAAGAGTTACCTGTGATTGTTTCTAATAAGCTTAATGATTTACAGGAGCAAAAACTCTAAGGGTGCTAAGGAAGTACAAGACGGCCATAGGATGGACAATCGCCGATATCAAGGGTATTAGCCCCGCCGTTTGTATGCACAAAATTGTTTGGAGGATGATGCAAAGCCTAAAAGGGACGCGCAACGTCGTTTGAATCCTCCTATGATGGAAGTTGTGAAAAAGGAGATACTCAAGCTTTTGGAAGGGTGTTATCTACCCCATATCCGATAGCAAGTGGGTAAGCCCGGTACAAGTAGTACCAAAGAAATCGGGTGTGACGGGTGGTGGAGAATGATAAGAATGAACTTGTCCCAACTCGTGCAAACCGGTTGGAGGGTTTGTATTGATTATAGAAAATTGAATGCCACCACTAGAAAAGATCACTTTCCTTTACCTTTATTGATCAAATGCTTGAACGTTTAGTCGACACTCTTACTATTGCTTTCTTGATGGATATTCGAGTTATAATCGATTGTGATAGCGCCGAGGACCAAGAGAAACCACTTTCACTTGTCCCTTCGGTACTTTTGCTTATAGAAGGATGCCGTTTGGCTTATGCAATGCTCCGGCTACTTTTCAAAGGTGTATGGTAAGTATCGTTTCGGAATACGTTGAAAACATAATCGAAGTGTTCATGGATGACTTTAGTGTCTTTGGTGATTCTTTTGACCTTGCTTGAACAATTTGTCTCTAATCCTTGAACGATGTGTTGAAACAAATCTTGTGCTAAATTGGGAGAAGTGCCATTTCATGGTAACTCATGGCATAGTTTTAGGCCATATAATATCTTCTAAAGGCTTGGAAGTCGATAAATCTAAGATAGACCTTATTCGTGTTTCAACCCCTCCCACTACGGTGAGGGAGATACGTTCTTTTCTTGGTCATGCAGTTTTTATCGTAGGTTCATCAAGGACTTTTCCAAGATAGCATCACCACTTTGTAACTTATTGCAAAAAGATGTGGTTTTTAACTTTGATGAGAAATGTATGGCGGCATTCAATCGTTTGAAAGAACTTTTGATTTCAGCCCCTATCATTAAACCACCGGATTGGAGTAAGCCGTTTGAACTCATGTGATGCTAGTGACTATGCGGTTGGTGCGGTGCTTGGGAAACGTGTGGGGAAGCTTCCTCATGCTATCTATTATGCTTCTAGAACGTTAAATTAGGCTCAACAAAACTACACGACCACTGAAAAGGAGTTATTAGCCATTGTTTTTGCTTTAGAAAAGTTTCGCTCTTATCTAATTGGTACAAAAGTTGTTGTTTTTTCTGATCATGCAGCACTTCGATACTTGCTTACAAAGAAAGAGGCGAAACCGAGGCTCATACGGTGGATTTTACTCTTGCAAGAGTTTGATATTGAAATCAAAGACAAGAAAGGAATTGAGAACACCGTTATGGATCACTTGAGCCGACTTGTTGTGGACAAGGAGACTATCCCGTTGCGTGAAAGTTTCCTGACGAGCAACTTTTCTCAATTGCCTTTGGAGAACCATGGTATGCCGATATTGTAAATTACTTAGTTTCTAAACAAATCCGTAACTTGTCTCGTGGCCGAGAGGGACAAACTTAAGAGGTTAGGAACCAATACATATGGGATGATCCATACTTATGGATACATGGTAGTGACCAAGTAATACGAAGGTGCGTTCCCGAATCCGAATTTAACTCTATCTTGTCTTTTTGTCACTCTTATGCTTATGAGGACATTTTGGGAGTAAGAGAACCGCGCACAAGGTACTTGAAAGTGGTTTTTATTGGCCAACTTTGTTTAAGGATGCACATATATTTTGTACAACTTGTGATAGGTGCCAAAGAACCGGGCAATCTAGGTGCCCGAAATCAAATGCCACAAACTTATATTCAATTTATTGAAGTTTTTGATGTATGGGGTATTGATTTTATGGGGCCTTTTGTCAACTCCCATGGGAATTTTTATATCTTACTTGCGGTTGATTATGTCTCGAAATGGGTGGAAGCTAAGGCCACCCCTACTAATGATTCTAAAGTGGTTTGATTTTGTGCAAGCTAATATTTTTGCAAGGTTTGGAATTCCAAGAGCCATAATTAGCGATGGGGGTTTTCACTTCAAAAACAGGATTCTACAAAGCTTGTTGACGAAGTACAATGTGTCGCATAAGATTGCGACACCTTACCATCCCCAAACCAATGGACAAGCCGAGGTGTCTAACCGTGAGGTGAAATCAATTCTAGAAAAGACGGTGAACCCAACAAGGAAGGATTGGAGCATGCGACTTAATGATGCTTTGTGGGCGTATATAACCGCATATAAAACACCTATTGGAATGTCTCCTTTTAGGCTTGTGTATGGTAAACCTTGTCACTTACCCGTGGAAATTGAGCATAAGGCGTTTTGGGCTATTAAGCAATGCAACATGGAGATGGATGGGGCTGGAAAGCAAAGGAAGTTACAACTCCAAGAGCTAGAGGAGCTCCGCAATGATGCATTTGAAAGCTCACGGATTTACAAAGAAAAGACGAAAGCATTCCATGATAACATGATTTCTAGGAAACAATTTTGCATTGGGCAGAAAGTGCTTTTGTTTAATTCTCGCTTGCAATTATTTCCGGTAAATTAAGGTCACGATGGATCGGACCTTTTATTGTTACTAATGTGTTTTCTCATGGTGCGTTGGAAATTGCAGAAGATAGTCAAGGGAAAGAACTTAAAGTTAATGGGCACCGGTTGAAACCATATTATGAGAATTTCACTTCGAAGTGGTGGAAGGAGTTAACTTTGTGGATGTACTCCTCCTGGAGGAGTCATAGAAAGCAAGGAGATAGTCGGGCTGACGACTTTAAACCAAGCGCTAATTGGGAGGCAACCCAAAGGTTGAGTATTTCTTGTCTTGTATTTATTTCTTTTCTTGTTTTTAGTTTTTCTTGTTTTGTTTTTACTTTGTTTTTGCTGATTTCTTGCTAGGATTTCCCACCTTGACTTACTTTTGACGATTCAATTTACATTGAGGACAATGTAAAGTTTAAGTGTGGGGGAGTGGTTTATGTTGTAAGTTTTTGCAATTTTTCAACTTTTTTGTGAACTAGTGAATAAGAAAACTCCAACTTGTAGTTAGTTTAGAGTCACATAGTATACATGTCGCTAAGATTACATCGAGAATCTCACAATAGTGACTGAACTTAGAGATGACAGAGAACATGATCGGGTTTCTTAATTGTATGAGAGTTAAAGTTGGATTTAACCATGCCGTGGAAAATAAGGTGCAGATCGAATTCGGTATTAGAAACAGTTGATCCCTATAGTGGAGACTACCCATGTTACATAATGTGAGGCACCAACCTTCAATTCTTTGTACTGTCTAAATTTGTGCTTTTGAGTGTGTGTCACCGTACGTAAATTCTGGGCAGAATGGTGAGCTGTCCAATTTCCCACCATAGAAGCACTATTTTGATCTCTTGAGTGCTATTTTTATCAACCATGTTGGTGACATCGAATTGCTAACTTACATACCACTTGTGATCTTGTTCGCATAGCTAGCACCATCCACCTTATCTCTCTCTACACCAACAGGTCCATAGAAACACCATCATCATCAACAAGAGGAGCATCACAAATTCGAAGGAAAGTTGAACACGTTCGAGGTTTACAAACAATGGTATAAAATGGCCAGATTTCAGATTTGAGTAAAGCAACAAAACAGGGAGCAGAATTTATAAGTTGAAGACTAATATACAAGAGTGAAAATTATTAAGGATGAGAATTCGGGGAAGTCTATGATATCAAGACATATAAGTTGTGAAGATTCAAGCGGTAAAGTACTTATACCATGGCATTGTACTTACATTTTTATTTTTGTATTTTACTTTCTCTTGTCTCAATTAAAAAAAAAAAAAAAAAAAAAAAAAAAAATTTGAAAAAAAAATTAAAAAAAAAAAAAAAGAAGAGACAAGAGAAAAGTTTTAGGTTTGTTAATAGTTTTTTTTATTTTGTTTTATTTTTATTTTGTATTTGTTTGATTTCTCAAAAAAAAAAAAAAAAAAAAAAATTAAAAAAAAAAAAAAAAAAATTGGGTTTGTATAGTTTGTTTTTATTTTTGTATTCTTTCAATAAGCCTATGGAAAGAAGGAATATCTATAATGAAGTTTCAAGCAACAAGGAATTTGAGGAAAGAATCATATTGTCAAGATTCTACGAAGTTCGAGAGTTATCATCAAGAGTTGAAGACCGAAGACGAAGATGAAGACACCGATAGAAGATCGAAGACGTTTCTATGGATGCTGTGAGAGTGGTGCTAGCCGCACGCCGAACGGATTCACGGTAAGTAAGCATATTCTCACCTTCGTTAAATGGTTGATTTCCTTTCTTCGAAGAGATCGTCGAAAATTGGGTTTTTAAAAATATATAAAAGATGTAGGTTTTCAAAATACTTCGGAGGGTTTTTACCTTCTTACCATTCAACGTGTCTCAGATTCTCTCTTCATTCCAACCTGACACATGTGTGACCCATAAAAAGTCAGTTTATTATTGAGAGTAATATCATAAAACCCTTTTTTGAGGCAGAGTCGAGACTTTTGATCACTCCGAACCCGAATTTTAGTCGAGAAGGGATGGTTATCTCTCTCTCAACTTTTAAGAATGAGATTGTGTTCATTTATGTGTCTAACTTCTTATGACTAGTGTGCAGAATCTCTATGTCTTCTTAGCGCGTTGGATGCTATCATTTCTGAGAACTAGTAAGTTGGAAAAATAGGTTTTGTGGGTAAATCTCTAGTAAACCCTCACGAGACTATAACTCGTCCACTAGGGACACCTAGGGGTTTAAAGGCTTGTTATTTATGCTAAAAGTGACCGTAGCCTCGACTGACACGGAGTTGTTGTATTTTATTGTTTTGTTTGATTTGCTCGAGAACTAGCAAAGTCTAAGTGTGGGGGAATCGATAGGTGTAGAATACACCGTATTTACTATATAGAGTTTATGCTTTCTTTGCTATTTTTCTTGTGAATTATGTACTTTACGCGTGCTTTTGAGTTTTATAGGTGCAATGGAGTCACCGAGAACAAAAGGAGAAAAAATCACCCATTTAAAGCGAAAAGGAACTAAAGATCAAAGCGCAAAGCGAGTGACATGAGAATCGACATAGGGGCTGCCATTTGTTGGCCCTTATCCTATTCTTAGGTGTCTTAAGTTATCTTGATACCCCTTATCCACTTCACCTGAGTGGCTATATCTCTTATATCTCTTACAACAAAACCAAAATTTCAGAGAAGTATTATCATTTTCACCTGAAATTCATAAACGAGAGAGAAATGGCGGCTCCAGTGTTCAACAGATCGAGAGAAGATTCAGTGAATTAGGGAGATTGAATAAATCAAGGGTTTTTTCTGGTGAATGATGTATGTTGCTCAAGTGATGGCAGAGATCGAGGAGAAGAAGTTACGGCCGTTGAAATTGATGAAGAATTTGGTTGGAATCAAAGAAACAGATATTCAGTGGGAGATTAAGCTAATGATGATGATTCTGGTGACAAAAATGGACATGGGTTTTACTTTGGCTCTGAATTGAGCTAATTGCAAGACAGATTTGAGTTGAATCGGAATTAGGTTTCGCTTTAGTGGAATTTGTTGATGTTCTTTGATGTGAATAGGAGAAATCAGAGATGAATGGAGAGACTTTGTCATCCGTTGTCGTTATGCATTGAGATGGTGAAATGGGTTTGAGTCTCATGGATTAAGAGTGAATCGAACAAGGGTTCAGAGCAGTCAAGGCAAATTACAAGGGGATTTTAGGTTGAGGTTCTGATGATGGAGAAGGTCTGAGTTGCATGAAATAGTTGAATGGAGCTGGTAATTTTGTCAGTGCTGGTGGTGTTGTTCCAGCAGCTCAAGTAAAGCCGCAAAGAATCGAATGGAGTAGCACTGGGATTGAGTTGCAATCAGCAGTCGTGCGGTCCCGGGGAAATAATGGAGCTGTTGGCTGAGAAACTGTGCTTGAAATGGTGGATTCTGTTGCTTGTGGTAAGTGACAATGGGCTGTTAATTCTGCTTGCCAGGGATTGCAGTGGCTCTGCAATTGAAGTTTGCTGGTGGTTCAGGGCAAGAAAGGTGGAACTGGTGATGGTCCATAGGCATTGCAGATGGTTTTGCAGGTGTGATGATGGTGCCCTGGCTCTTGTTGCAGCTATTGAATGCAAGTAGGTGATTGAGCCAAGGTGAAGCTGGGAGCTCCAATGGATATTACAAAGGAGATCTGTGTTGGTGAATGTGGCTGTTGGCTTTGAAATGAGTCTGGCAAGCAGGGGTTTTGAGTCTGGAGTGGCAGGTGATGATTTAATGGAATGAAGTGTTGGCTGTGCCAGCTACAGATGGTTGACCTGAAGCTGAAATGCTGCTATTGAACTGAAGCAAGGGAGAATGATGAACTCAGATGCAGATTTGTTATATATGGAAGTGTGATGATGTTTTGGTGCTTTTCTGTGATAGATAAGGGCAATATTGGTTGTCACTGCCAAGGATATAAAATGGGTTCTGGTGGAGCCGGAAATAGATGGAATTGATTGTTGCGCCACTGGGTTGTAAGACCGGGAGCTGTGGACTTAAGATTTAAGGCAATGATGAGGCCTGTGTTGGTTGTGCTTGCCGGGGAGCCGAAAGAAAGATCGCAATTGGTATTGAGTCTCAAGGCCGAGAAGAAGGAAGAAATGGCATAGCAGGTGCGTTATTGCCATTGACCGAAATGAATCACAGGGAATGAATGAATGATTGCAGGGCCATTTTGGCTGGGTAGGAGTTGACTGAGATGGCAGGTGGATGTGTGTGCTCTTGAGCTTGTGGTGTTTGCATAGAAGGTGACAGGCATGAGCTGGGTTCCTGGGATGTGTTGTTACTGTATGAGCTGACTGAGATGTTTAGCAAACTAAAGGGTGAAGGGTGCAACTGTGACAGGAGTGACAGGGATGGAAGAGTGTTGGTACTGAGAATGAAGGTTGTGATGATTGAATGAGTTGTACACAGTGGGCCATCATGGCATTTTCAAGAAAGCACAATCATCAGGCATCACAAAGATTTTGGCCTCAGGTGCAAGAATTTGGACTTTTCCTTGGCAACTCAGCCTAGCTAATCCCGATTTTCATCTAATGGACTTTGAAGACTGACTTGGGTCTAAGAGGGACCACGACTTATGGGATATATACTTTTTCTTGGAATTTTGGAGAGCCGCGTTTTGACTCATGACCCTGAAATTGATTATGATGAACTCCATAGCCGACCTTATTGGTGAGTTGACCAACATGTTTTGAATCCGAATTAGTTTTGTCCGACCAATTAATAGTGTTATAAGATTTGAATACTTGGTGAATCAATCCGGCTAGAGCTATTTGTTTTCAATACGAAAAAGTTGTTTATCCCCACTAAGTAAAGATAATTGTGGGTAGGGATGTTTTCAAGTGAATCATAACTTTGTTAAAACTTTTAGTGCTTTTACATTCGAGTCTTTTCCGGCCACAATACTTTAGGTTGCTTTCTAAGAATAATTCACAACCACTTTTAATGTGGTTGTGATGAAAACAGGGAATTAGCGGGTTATTCTTGCGATCAAGGTACCCTAAGACTATTAGTAAAATACGAGATTAAAATACCAATTCTAATCATTGATGAAAATACATGTTTGTGAATGATACTATCCCGTGACCAATATCTTCTCCTTATTGATAATTCGAATTACTTACTTTGCTTTTAATTGCTTTTATTTGCTTACATACAACAAACATACCCTGGGTTACTTTAGAAACTAAAATTTTATAACAACGAAAGCCCTCGTGGATACGAACTCTTTCTTATCGCATACTATATTTATATCTAGTTGATTGAGAAAGTGAAATTATATTTGACGGATTGACAACCGACCAATGACAAGCCTAAATTTTCTTGCGAAAATAAAGCCTCATGACATTTGCGTCTTTTGACACTTATCAGCTCCCTAATGGAGGGTGCCGCCTTATCTTCTCCCCGGTTGCCCCTTCAAGGAGGCGTACATCGGCCATACAAGACTAGCTCCTCCCATCCGGCCTTAACAAAGAAGCAGCTTGTTTTCGCAGCCTCTTATCCCTTATACCTATATGGCTTATGGTTACGAGATCGCACCCTAAGTGGAGTTTTCTTCGGGCCGAGCAAAGATGTGCCAAGACTTGTCAAGAGTGGTAAGGAAGTTCCATGCTCCCGCACTCTTGACTCAACCGTACCTCGCGCCTTGGTCATACACTCGACTTGGAAGAGACCCTCGGTCGTCCAACCAGGGTATAACCTTATATATATAGTTGGGAATCCAAGGTATCTCTCCCGGATAGGCTTTCATGGGCCCCAAATTTCCATGACTCAGTTCCAGAGCGGTGTAACCTTTTCCCGAGCCATGTCAAGAGATACCCCTTATATGACGTACTTTAGGTCTTACATTTGCCTCTTACGAAATATCATTCGCGAACTAGGGTGGACGCCATAAAGGTTCGTCCCATTCACTCACTCATTCATTTTATCAATTTATTCAATCATTCATTTTTGACTTTTGTTAATTTTGTCCATGAAGCTATCGCACAATCTCATTTTAACTATTCAATAGATTTTTATACATTCTTCATGGCGATATTTTCGCACAACTTTTCTCGCAACCATCATCTCTCGCTTCTTATCCTTATCATGTTTTCATCACTAAATTGTTATCTTTTCTCGCAATTACTCATTTTTTACACCTTTTACTCCTACTTCCTTCTGCCTCCGCGTCAGTCAAACTTTTCAATATCTCCTTTTCATCATGATATTCAATTGTTTTCATGCATTCACTTCGCAACATCTCTTCTTCCTTTGTTTCTATGGTATCCACCATTAGCCTTTCTTTTCTTTGCTCATCCTTTACATTCTTCCTCCAACCTTTCCTTTTTGCCGTTCTCTCTTCGCAGCCTCTCTACATCGACCTCATAACATTTTTGCCCCTCCATCCAATCTCCTTTTATAATTCCGACACCGCTAGGATGTGGAAACTTTATACACCGATGGTATGTCGATGCTACCCTGCAATTTCATGCAACCATGGTCTTCCAATCAAGGCATTGTAGGGAGATTCCACATCAACCACACAACAAAATATCGCTGACAACCCCGCAAGGGTATCCTCATGTGCACTTCTCCTTTGGGCTTGTTTGCGTACCATTGAAACCATATATTTTGTATGTTGAAGGGATCAAATCTTCATCTTTTCCTCCCATAGTTTTGTAAGTATGGTAGAAAAGAATGTTGATCGAATCACAAAAGATCAATCAATATTCTATTGATTGCCCAACAATTTTCCGCTTCATCATCTTCGCCATCAATAGGTTTTGGATTAATTTCCAGCTTTACAACCAATGGGCTATCATGTATTTCTCTTCCTTTGGGTACTTCTTCATTTAGAAAGAAATAATCTGCAATTGCCACTCTTTTAATCGCGATGTCTTCGCAACATTCATCACTTCTTTATCATCAAGCATCCCTCGCAAAAACTCTACTAAGTACATGTCATGAAAATCTTCGATTGTGCGGTATGAATGTACAATGGAATTGCAAAACAAATTTTTAGCCTTTGCCCCAACTTCTATAACAAATGTTTCTTTTTCCTTTGCCGGTGGTGGTGGTAAATGTTGAACTTTCTCTTCTTCTTTAAAAAGTGATTCAACTTTCCTTGATAAATCATTCTTAGGATAATTCTCTTGATGTTTCTGCAGTCATTTGTTAGGTGCCCATGAAAGCGGTGGTAAGAATGTAACTCGTGACTTCTATCTCCGGTGGTGGTTCACTTCCCATGTTCCATGGTGCAGGTATGTTTTCCATCAAGATTATTGCTTCCCATATTTTTTCCACACTCGGCATTCAATGGCGGCATTTTAATTTCCTCCCACACTACTCGTGACTTCGCTGTCCTCCATGATAGTTATAATTCCGCCTTCGACCTCCGTAAGTTTCCGCGGATGATCGAGCCTTTGATCTTATTATTCCCACCACGATTGTAGTAGTTCCTTTCTTTCTCAAATTCCTCCTGATCTCGACTTCCCATGGCTACTAACTTTGGTTCTATATCAACTGCCTTTCTTTCTTGTTGACCTTGCGATGTGCTCGCCACTGTGTGTATAAGTTGAGGTAATAAACTTCCATTCGCGACACTAGAATTTGTGTTCGCCACTGGGTAAGATTCCATCTCGTTCTGTCTTTCTTCTAAAGCAATATATTCCTCCCGGAGTTCTCGTAATTCAGTCATTGTAATCGTATTCTTGACTCTAAAAACCTGAACATACAATAGATTGGTTGCGAACATAGCATTTATGAATGACAGTATGAGGTATCTTTCATCTACCCTTCAGGCCATCTCGCTGCACATTGTCTTCCATCTGACAGTTAGATGTCTCAAACTTTCTCCAACTCTTTGTTTCAACCCGAATACATCTTCAATACCTGGTCGCGAGGAGTTGTTACTTATATACGCCCCTAAAAATATAGCTTGCAAATGGTTAAATGACATGATAGTGTTTCTTGGTAAACCCTCAAACCATTTCAACGCTTCTCCAGTCAAACTTGATGCAAAGTATTTACACAATATGGCATCGTGATTCTCCCATTGTAACATACATCTTACATATGCCTTGATGTGTTGTATTGCACAAGTTGTCCCATCAAAAATGTCAAGTTAACGCCGGTAAGTTACATTTTGGGGTATTCCTCCTAATCGCACCTCTAATGTAAAGGGATTTTTGCAACTTTCTCGCGATGGCTTCATCTAATCGTCTTCTTCCTCCTTCTTCTGGCATTCAATATTCCTCTCATCTCTGCCAATTCTCTCAAGATTTGTTCATTTGCCCTTAATTTGAATCTATTGGTCTTTTTAATTCCGCCTCTTCTTTCTCGCGCTCATGTCTACTTATATGTTTCGCTCATCACTTTCTTCTCTCCTTTCTCTCGCGGGCTTTCTCCCTCATCTCTTTCGCGAATTTGTACACCATTATATCTATCAACTTCTCTTCTCGGTTGCCTATCGACTCTCCTTTGCACTCTTTCATATTCTTCATTGATATTTTCATTGTTGCGATTTTGCTCGCGCCTTCTTTCTCGGTTGTCATGATTATTCTGCCGAATTGCCTCTTCAAATTCACGTTCTTCTATTTCTGCCGCCTCAATCTTTCCCTTTCGCAAGCTAAACGTGCTTGCTCAACATAGTGTTTTTCAATGTCATCTTCGATCTCCTTTTGTTTCCTTCGTGCCTCTCTCCCATGCAATATTCTTCTTCCTTCTATTCGATTTTCTTTCGCAAATCGGTTGGATTATTCTCGCTCTTGAGGTTGCCTATCTCCTTGATTTCCATTATTTTGGCCATTTTGTACAGTCTCGTGTCGTGGAACATGACGATCTCCTTCTATTTCTCTTCTCTCGCGATATCCTTCACCAACATTTGGTTCTCTTCCCAAATTTTCTTCATTAATAGTTTCTACGGTGTAATGTTCTCCTCCTATCTTCTCCGACCGATCCCGATCTTGACCTGTTACTACTTCTCGATCTTCTATTTTGCAGCCTCGCATTTTCCATTCTCAACTCATGATTTTGCCTTGTTAAATTTGCACGTTCCTCCGCTTCTAACCGCCTTTCTTCATACATTGTTTGTCTCAATGTTTCTAATGCCGCAATTTCTTCATTTCCACGAATTGTTTCTCCCATCTCTTCTCGATTTCTTTCTCCTCGTCCATTGTTTATCCGTTGTTGCTCTTCCTCTCTTTCCTCCATAGAATCCGATCTCCATGTGTGTACACTTACTCTATCATAATTTGTAGTTGTGTTTGCAATCGGTTGAATTGGCGATTGAATTTGATTTTCTTCATTATTTCTTATGTTCATCCTTGATGATTCTCCCCTTTCATTTCTCCTTTCACGGCAAGTCTCCCGCTTCTTCTCACGATTGTTGGTCCTTCTAGTACATTTCTCCTTCTAGCCATTTCTTTCTTTTGGTAAACTGTTAAAAATTATATCAAATTTCTCTTTTCTTACTCCAAATTCTCCCTGTTTCTAGCGCATATATAGTTGCAGGATTTCCCACACTATACCCCTCATTAGATTTAACGTGAATAACTATTTGAAAGATGATTAACTTTGAACTTGATTGATTATTTTCTTGAAATGTTTACAAATACAATTAGAACAAAACCAAAGCAATTACAATTACTCTCTATTTTTCTCTCTTAATGACTTGCTTAACAATTCGAAAAGATCTCTCCTACAACAGACTTACTCGACCCTTTATATAGGGTATTACATAGTGGATGATAGCTAAGTCAGTCATTTATTTTCGGGAATCCTTCGCAAGCGCCGCAAGTATATAAGTATTAGACTTCGCAACACTCCTAAATCTCGCCAAGCTTTCACACTTTTCTCATACTCTGGCTGTCGTCATCTGATGCGTCATTTAAATTATTTCCTTGCGACACCTTCACAATGTTATCATTTATTACTCTCGCAAAGTATTGCTGTCGCGATATTCTGGTCTTACATCATTACCGATATTGGTTTCGAAAAGTACATGACTAAAGGAACTGTCTGGAACAAATCTGAAAGTAATCAGGGGGAGATGCCGACATCAGGGGGAGGATCCAAGGATATGATGTCGACATATTTCACTTCGAAATTGAATCTACGTTGTACTCTTTTTCCCTTCGATCGAGAATAGTTTTTCCCAAAGGGTTTTGTTACTCGACAAGGTTTTTAGCGAGACAACACTAAAAGCATCAAGTATGTTGAACGTCAAGACATAAAAATCGCGTTGATATTATCGAAATATCCGAATCAAAGAAATGAAACGTGATAAATCACATTAAGCAACGAATTCCGTAATCAACAACAAGGTCTTATAAACATTCTAGTCACCAAAGTAAAGTGTGATAAACTTTTTTCTCACCGCATTAGACTAATGAAAATTGTCTGACATCAGGGGGAGCATCTAATAGTGTGTTGAACTATTTTCCTTCACCGAGGTTTCTTTTTCCTTCAGGGTTTTGTTACTCGGCAAGGTTTTTAATGAGACAACAACAAACACCGGGAATGTAATTTCCAAGCTGTTTGAGGGTGAAAATGGTTTCTGCTGATTTCGGTAATTTCGGGTGTGGGGGTGAGAAACGAATTTAAACCCTAAACAATGTACTGCAAGGGAGTACTTTAGATTCGAGAGATCAATCTGTACAAGTCCGGCCTAAACCAAGAAATGGTCGTTCCAGACTTGCTTCGGTCACAAAGTGGAGGAGAATGGGTTGGTTTTGGGGAGGGAAGTAAGAAAAGTGATGAGACCAGAATAGTTGATTCTGGAAGAGTAGTTGTGTTACGACTTGTATCAGAAAGTGGGAAGATAACGTATGAAAGGCTAGCAAACGTTTTCTTAGCGGTGTATGCCTGACTGAACTTGTTGTTCGGTGGAAATAGGTAAGACCTATTTATACAAGTCGAAGTGAAACGTACTCTGGTCTCATTAAGGAATGAAAAAATGGGTGAATAAATGGGAGGAGGTAGTAATGTTAACGCATGGAATTGATATTCCATAAAACCATTAACGCATGGAATTGATGTTCCATAAAACCGTTAACGCATGGAATTGATGTTCCATAAAAAGAATGTTCCACCA
Source organism: Papaver armeniacum (assembly GCA_023531295.1). Classification (NCBI taxonomy): domain Eukaryota; kingdom Viridiplantae; phylum Streptophyta; class Magnoliopsida; order Ranunculales; family Papaveraceae; genus Papaver; species Papaver armeniacum. The sequence continues at coordinate 243,349 of JAJJWW010008867.1, forward strand.
TTAACTCCCTGTATTTACTAACTGCCTCATCCTTATGACACTTCCTTATGACGGGCATAATGTACGCCGCACGCTGTAAACCGCCAAACCAATACCCAAAGAGGATCCCCCAGTTTGTGATATGTGTTGATGTCTCGAACATGTAACATGTTGTTTTTTGCCTGGCAAGTCGCGCTGGGGAGACTTGCTAGCTTGGTGACCTTCGACGGTCGAGATTTTGCATCTCAAGAGGAAAGATAGCCGTTGATCGTTGCACGCTTTCGCTTTGGTAGTCACAGAGGGAAGGCCAAGCATGGTGGCGCGGATAGGTTGGCATGCCGTTGGCATGGCATGGTTTGGCATGGCCAAACTTAGGTTTTCGGGACAAAGGTTACCATGCGTCGTCTGGTAACCTTGGATGGCTAGGATTTGCTCCTTGGATTGAAGGGGGACCGTTGATCGTCGCACGCCTTCGTTTTTGGTAGTCGCGTAGGGAAGGCCAACATGGTGGTGCGGCTAGGTTGGCATGCCGTTGGCATGGCATGGTTTGGCGTGGCCAAACTTAGGTTTTCGGGCCAAAGGTTACCATGCGTCGTCTGGTAACCTTGGATGGCTAGGATTTGCTCATGGGATTGAAGGGGGACCGTTGATCGTCGCACGCCTTCGTTTTTGGTAGTCGCGAGGGAAGGCCAGCATGGTGGCACGGCTAGGTTAGGTTGGCATGGCATGGTTTGGCGTGGCCAAACTTAGGTTTTCGGGCCAAAGGTTACCATGCGTCTTCTGGTAACCTTGGATGGCTAGGATTTGCTCCTGGGATTGAAGGGGGACCGTTGATCGTCGCACGCCTTCATTTTTGGTAGCCGCGTAGGGAAGGCCAGCATGGTGGCGCGGCTAATGTAGGATCAGAATATCGCAACACCAAGACCCTTGAGAAATCCATAAACGACACATTGCGAAGATATCACAGATGGGTAATATAAATGACGCAACGAATGACGACAGCCTGAACATGAGAAAGATGTGAAGACCTGGCGAGATTTAGGAGTGTTGCGAGATTTAACATTTGAATGCTTGCGAGAGTGTCGCAAGTCAAATCCGAAAATAAAGGACAGCTTAGTTGTCATCCACTATGTAATGTCCTATATAAAGAGCCGAACATGCTTAAGAAGAGGGGGATCTTTTTGAGAGTGGAGAGAAAGTTTAGAGGAGAGAGAAAGTTTATGGTAGCAATTATATTCTTGATTTCACTTCCTTCTTGTAAAATTTCTAACTCAATTAATAAAGAGATTGATTATTGATCTTAAATATGTGTTAAATATTATGAATTCTTGTGAGGTGTGTATTGTGGGATTTCCTGCAATTACATATGGCGCTAGAAACAGGGACTGAAGATTGATATTGTGATTGAAAATAATTTGGAATAGTAGATAAAGAATTTCAACAACTCATCAAGATTAAAAAATGGCTAGAAGAAGACATGCATCAAAACAACCAACAACTGTCAGAAGGAGTAGGAGACTTGCTGGAGAAAGGAGAGACGAGATGGGGGAATCTTCAAGAATGAATACAAGGAACAATAGAGAAAATCAAGTTCAACCGCCAATTCAACGTACACCACCAATACAAAATAGAGCTGTGGATTATGACAGAGTGAGTGTACATACTTGGGATCAGATTCTATAGATGAGATGGGAGAAGAGCAGCAATTAGGAGGCAATGGACAAGAGGAGAGAGACCAAGAAGTAATTGGAGGAATAATTCATGGAAATGAAGAGATTGCAGCATTAGAGGCATTGAGGAAAACAATACATGAAGAAAGGCGGTTAGAGCGCGTAAGAACGTGCGAATTTGACAAGGCAAAATCATGAATTGAGGATGGAAAACATGAGATTACAAAATAGAAGGTCAAGAAGCACTACAAGATCAAGTTCAAGATCAGTTAGAGAAGAAATAATACAAAATTTGCCTATAGAAAATGCTAATGAAGAAACTCGAGAGGGAATACAAAATCCAGGCGAAGAACGTCGCGAAGGAAGAGAAATAATGGAAGATCGTTATATCCAACGTGCTGAAACTCTTCAAAACGGGCAAAATGATAGAAATCAGGGAAATAGACACCGTCAGGGGCGAAATAATGAAGATGGCGAAGAAAATCAAGAAGAAAGAAGGAGAATATTACATGGGAGAGAAATACAAAGAAATGAACGAGTAATTGAAGATGAAATTGAAAGACACAATACTGAACAAGCACATATAGCTCGCGAGAGGGAAAGACTAAGAGAAAAATTGGAAGAACAAGAGCTACAAGAGGCAATTCGACTGAATAATCATGATAATCGAGAAAGGAGGCGTGAGCAAAAATCGCAATAATGTTAATATCAATGAAGAATATGATAGAGTACAAAGGAGGGCGAAAGGCGGCAAAGAGGAGAAAATGAGAGATATAACGGTGTGCAAATTCATGAAAGAAGTGAAAGAGAAGATCGCAGAGAAAGACGAGAAGAAAATGATGAACAAGAAAGTCAAAACAGAGATGAACCCAAAATAAGAGAGGCGGAGTTAAAAAGACCAATGGATCCAAATTCGGTATAAATGAACAAATTTTGAGAGAGTTAGCGGAAATGAGAGGAATGATAAATAATAAAAGGGAAGGAGGTAAGAGACAATTGGATGAAGCCATAGAGGAAGTCATGAAAACTCCATTCACACAAGAAGTACAATTAGGATGAATACCCCCAAAATGCAATTTACTGCGTTAACCGGACATTTTTGATGGAACAACTTGTGCAAGGTACAACACATCAAAGCTTATGTGAGATGTATGCTACAATGGGAGAACCATGATGCAATATTATGCAAGTATTTTGCATCAAGTTTAACAGGAGAGGCCTTAAAATGGTTTGAAGGTTTCCCAAAGAATACTATAACATCTTTCAACCACTTGCAAGCTATATTTTTAGGGGCATATATAAGTAACAATTCCTCGTGACCTGGCATTGAAGATGTATTTGAGTTGAAGCAAAGGGTTGGCGAAAGTTTGAAGCATCTAACTGTGAGGTGGAAGACAATGTGTAGTGATATGGCTGGTCGTGTGGACGAAAGATATCTCATTCTGTCATTCATCAACGCTATGTTCGCAACCAATCTGTTATACATTCAAATTTTCAGAATCAAGAATACAATCACAATGACTGAGTTGCGAGAACTTCAGGAGGAGTATATTGCTCTTGAGGAAAAGCAGAATGAGATGGAATCATACCCCATTGCGAACACAAGTTCAAAAGCAGCGAATGCAAGTTTGTTACCTAAGTTGATAAATACAGTGGCGAGCACCTCGCAAGGGCAACAAGAGAGGATAATGGGAGATAATCAGCAAAAGCTAGTAGCTATGTGGAGTCGTGATCAAGAAGAATTCGAGAGAGAGAGAAACTTCTATAGCCGTGGTGGAAATAACAAAATCCAAAGACTTAATCAGCCGCAAGAAACTTATGGAGGTCATCATCCGCAAGAAACTTATGGAGATCAGAGGCAAAACTATCACAGAGGACAGCGAAGTCACAAGATAATATGGGAAGAAATCAAAATGCCACCTTTGAATGCTAGTGTGGAGAAGATATGGGAAGCTATAATCCTAATGGAAAACATACCCACACCATAAAACATGGGGAGTGAACCACCTCCAAGCTACAGAAGTAATGAATTTTGCTCTTATCATCATTTCCATGGACATACAACAAATGACTGCAGAAATATAAAGAGAATCATTCTCAGGATGATAGATCGGTGGAAAATTAAATCACTTTCTAGTAGGACAAACGCAAACTCAAGCATTACCACCTCCTCCAGATATTCAAAAGCCAAACATAGCAAAAGAAAGAGAAACATTTGTGATTGAAATTGGTGCAAAGGCAAAGAATCTGTTTTGTAACTCTATCATACACTCATACAAGACAATTGAAGATTTTCACGATAACACTCTCAGCAGGGTTTTCGCAAGAGATGCCGATGATAGAGAAATAATGAACATTGCGAAGACATCGCCACTGGAAGAATGGCAAAAGCAGACTATCTCTTTTACCGCAGAAGAAGTACCGAGGGTGGAGAAATGCACGACAACCCATTAGTGGTAAGATTGGAGATTAACCCAAAACCTAGAGAAGATGAAGATGATGAAGCCGAGAATTCATGGGCAATCAACAGAATTTTGATCGATACTGGAAGTTCCTTGAATATTCTTTTTTATCATACTTATAAAACTATGGGAGGGAAAGATGAAGATCTAATACCTTCAACTTACAAAATCTATGGTTTTAACGGTACTGCAAATAAGCCTAAAGGAGAAGTTCATATGCGAATTCCACTGAAAGGATTATCCTCTGAAATTTTATTCTGTGTAGTTGATGTGGAATCACCATACAATGCATTGATTGGACGACCTTGGTTACATGAGATTTTAGGTGTGGCATCGACTTTCCATCAATGTATCAAGTTCCCTCATCCCACTGGTGTTGGCATCATAAAAGGAGATTGGGTTGAAGGAAAGAAATGTTATGAAATTGATATAGAATCTTGCGAAGAAAGAGCTGCGAATAAGAAGAATTGGAAACACAACATCAAAGAAAAACAAAAAGGTGAAAGATTGATGGTAGATGTAATAGAACAGAGAGAAGAAGAAATGCTGCGAACCCAATATATGATGAAGATAAGAAGTGGCGAAGGATTCACAACAGACAAGAAAATGACAGAAAAATTCAAAAATGCAGAGGTAGAAAGTAGCAGAAATAAGAGACTTAAAGAATGAATGTACTTGTTGACTGCCGAAGTAGAAATTGGGAGGTGAAAGAAAAATGTATGATTGGTTTTCTCTAAAAAAAAAAAAAAAAAAAAAAAAAAAAATCATGAAAAATTTTCTTATGAATAACAGAGATGAGATTGCGAAAGAGAGTCGATATGCAGAAGAAGAAAATATATTTTATGAATGATAAAGATGAGATTGCGAAATTACAAAAGAACATATATGCAGAAGAATCAACAAAATAATCAGACAGAGGCGAACCAACTATGGCGTACACCCAAGTTCGCGAAATCAAAATTTCGCAAGAGGCAAATGTAAGACTTAAAGTACGTCATAGAAGGGGGTACCTATTGCATGGCTCAGGGAAAAGGTTACACCGCCCCGGAACCGAGTCATGGAGAATTGGGGTCAATAAAGCCCATCCAGGGGAGGTACCTTGGATTTTCAATCTAAGCTTATGACTTAGATTGGACGACCGAGGGTCTCTTCTAAGGAGTCATCATTTGACCAAGGCGCCGAGGTACACGGTTGAGCCAAGAGTGCCTGGGGCATTTGAAGTGTCTCGGCCATTCTTGGCAAGTCTTGGCATATGCTGCACTCGGCCCGAAGAAAACTCCACTTAGGGTGCAGTCTCGTAACCATAAGCCCTTTAGGCAAAAGGGATAAGAGGCTGCGAAAACAACTGGTTGTTGTTAAGACCGGATGGGAGGAGCTAGCCTTGTATGGCAGAAGTACGTCTCCTTGAAGGGGCAACCAGGGGGAAGATAAGGGCGGCACCCTCCATTAGGGAGCTTATAAGTGTCTTAAGACGCAAATGTCATGAGGCTTTATTTTCGCAAGGAAATTTAGACTTGTCATATTTGTGCGACAATCCTAAAGAGGCAATAATACAAAAGACAAAGATAAGACGAGATCAATGGGTCAGTACATGAAAGTGTAAGGACGTCCTGCGATTTCGTCGCAAGATGGCAATGTCATGGGGCTTTATTTTCGCAAGAATTTTTAGGCATGTCATATTGTTGCAACAAAAATTTCAAAGAAAAGAGTTAAGGCAAGATCTATGGGTTTTTGCATGCAAATGCAAAGACGTCCTGCGATTTTGTCGCAATGACAAGAGGTGGCGCAATAAGACCTTTAACTAGGAAGGCAAAATAAGACCACATAAGAGAAAAAGAAAAAAGCAAATCTTGGAAGAAACCAAGATTTCCTTACTTGCGAAAATTAAGCAGCAGCAGCTGCGATATTGAGGCATGAATACATATCATTGTTCGAAAATAACTTGCTCAATCTTTCATTTGAATGCAAATAACAGAGGCAAGTATGGGAATGTATAGAATAAAAACATGTTATTTGTCTTCATATGATAGATTTACACACTCATAAAATGAAAGGTTGATAATATATTGATTAATTATATTACAAAAAAGAATTGCTCATTTAACATGTGCGAAAGGAACAACAAAGGTAGAGCTTGTATTTGAAGACCCAAGAAATTCGCAGCAAAAGAGTACAAAAATAGAAGATTAAAAGAGTGAATGTACAGATATTACAAAAAGATAAGGAAGAAAATAGAACTATTTCTCGTCTGATCCTTCTTCTTCATCATCTTCGTCAGATCCCTCGCGTTCATCTCCATCAGACTTCTCTTCTTCACTAGCATCGCTATCAGAGATATCCAGAGAAGGCACATTCTTGGGGATTTCTTCAAGAAGGCAAGGATATGCAGAATGAGGGATACTATTGTCGTCGCATACCATTTTAATAGTATGATTGCGAAAAAGAGTAGCATCATTCTTAAAATTCGCAACAGTAATCTGTAATTGCTTCTTCAACCTAGAGTACTTATCATCTCGAGAAGAAAAGTTCTTTGCGAGTTGCTCCTTCTCAGACTCAAGTTCTTCAATTCTTTTACGAAATCTCTCTTCAATTCCTGTGAATATGTGATAATGAATCAACATCTTAACAACAATTTCATGAAAGACAAACAGTTAAATAGAGAAGAACAATTAACAACCTTCTCTGTCAGAAATCATATCCCTAACCAAAGCCGTATGCTCAGCTTGAAGACTAACATTAACACCTAAATTATTTCTGGCATCATCTAGAACTTTCGCAGCCCAAGCGAATTCATCGTCATTATTTATGAGAAGAAGGAGCGAATTTGATTCTCTCTTTCACTAAGTATAGCATTTTTACGGATAGATTCATCTCGTTCAATTTGAACCTCAAAGAAGAGTCTTTTGGAATTTCGCTAATGCTTGAGCACCTTGACTAGCGATGCGATCTTTATCATCTATGAGATCACTGATTTTGGTTCTTAAAGTTTTAATTTTCTCTTTAGAATTAAGATAAAGACGCTTAAATTGGTTGGCTAAGCCTAAGCTAGATCTATGGTCAATTTCTAAGAGGCGAAATTTTGGTTCATTTGAAGTTCATTTAGAGGAAGAGATTTAATCTTGTCATTTGAAAAACTATTCAAAGAATTGAGGAAGATAATGAGAGAATGATACCATAAAGAAGGGCATTGTTATCCATGGAAGGGTCGCGAACGAGTGTTTGAAGAAAGAATGGCTTGCGAAGTTGAAAAGATTATAACGAAGGAAGCTCTCCCCGGACTATAAAGGAAAATAAAGAAATTATCAAGATATAACTTAAAGTCAAAATTATGAAGAAATAAGGGAACAAAGACATACCAAGACACCAAGCGAATTCGAGAAAGCAGGAGCCACCGATCCGGGAGACCCCATGAAGAGAATCATCACCCTCTAGCAAAGGAGCATCGCAGATACTCGCGAGAGCTTTACATGTACTAGAAAGACGATCATCTCCAATCCCTTGCATGGAGTCAGAGAAAATGCTGGACAGTTGTGCCATAGAAGATTCAGTTGGAAAATTTTCCTTTGCGAGAGAAGCATCAACATCATCATTATCTTCATCATCAGAGCTTTCGTTGGATTGAAGATTTGAAGAAGAGGGAGAGTGAATCTTTCGTTTCTTTGAAGGGGGGGCAGTGGATTTCTCCTTGCGAAGGGAAACTTTACCCTTACCTTTGGTCTTCGCAATCTTAAAACTATCTTCTTCTTCAACAACTCCAACACCAACCTTCGCACACGAATGAAGATAAGAAACAGAGGCAACAATATTGTTAAAAATAATAAAGAAAAGTATTTCTTACTTCATCCGTGATCGAACGGAGCACTACTAGGGTACTTGGCTTATCAGTCCTTTTGTAGCTTTTTCTCAACTTGATAATCTGAAAAGTTCGCAAGATTAATAGGTATAAAAAGGAGTGAAGATTATAAACTGAGCGAAATTTAGGAAGTATACCTCTTTTGCTTTTTCAGGCCAGTTAAAAAACCAAGGTTGATAATTGGCGATATTCGCAGGGAGCACATGTGAACCTGAAATGTAAGGTCATTTCAAAACCAATGGAAAGACGCACCATTTGTCGTCTTTAGAGTGACGAGGAACATTGTTCTTGCCAGAATGCCAGTCGATATCCTGCATAAGTATTTTATCGCTCGCGACATTCTCTCTTCTCTTCAAGCGAGCACCCCAATGAATTTTATCATTCTTCATATTTATTACTTCATAGTTTTCGAAGAAGCTTTCCACCGTATATTTTTCGGCGAATATCTTTAAGTCCACAAATTTAGGATCTCGACTTCGTTTGGGTAAAGAGATCCCTTACCAGCACCACGGTTGGTGAACTCAAGCATTATGCGGATACAATCCCCGCTCGGTTGGTAGATGGCTCGCGAGAATTTCGCATGAGCAAGAATTTCATAAAATAAGGGAAGATCGGGGTCATAGAGAGGAATGGGAAGGCCAGCGAGAATCGACCTAGTGAAATTATGATTTCACGATCATCACAATGATGATCAATCAAACGAGTTAAGAAAGAATGGATTTAGATTCTTGATTGGGAATGGTGGTTAATACGAAACATTTCTCTTCGAAATCTTTCTGCACTTTGTCCATAGAAGTTTCATATTTACAACCAACTGGAGGCATTTTCAAAGTATGGGAATGAAGAGAAACTGAAGATCAAAAGAAGTGAAAAGGAGAAGATTTACAGTAGCAGAAACGGAAGTTACGGAGAGATGTTGAAGAAAAGTTGCAGAGAAAACTAGAAGGAAAGTAAAAAAGAAGAAGAGAGGGGTAAGAAAAGTATATATAGAGAGAAGGTTTCTCGAAAAGGCAAACACATTTAATGCGAAGAGTAGACATGAACGGTTGATAAAAAGCAGTTGAAAAAGACGTGTCAAGAAATGGATGGAGGAAGAGATACGTGTAATAAATTCTTCGTAAAAGTACAAAATCATGTCAATACAGAAAAATATGAAAAAATGAACAAATGTGGCATTTTGAAAGTACTAATTCTCATGAAATTCTCTCCTTCGAGAGAAGACATGAGAAGAGGCAAGATGTAGGATCAGAATATCGCAACACCAAGACCCTTGCGAAATCCATAAACGACATATTGCGAAGATATCACAAATGGGTAATATAAATGACGCAACGGATGACGACAGCCTGAACATGAGAAAGATGTGAAGACCTGGCGATATTTAGGAGTGTTGCGAGATTTAACATTTGAATGCTTGCGAGAGTGTCGCAAGTCAAATAAGATGAAAATATCCACTATGTAATGTCCTATATAAAAAGTTTCGAACAGGCTTAAGAAGGGGGGGATCTTTTTCGAGAGTGGAGAGAAAGTTTAGAGGAGAGAGAAAGTTTAGGGTAGCAATTATATTCTTGATTTCACTTCCTTCTTGTAAAATTTCTAACTCAATTAATAAAGAGATTGATTATTGATCTTAAATATGTGTTAAATATTATGAATTCTTGTGAGGTGTGTATTGTGGGATTTCCTGCAATTACACCTAGGTTGGCATGTCGTTGGCATAGCATGGTTTGGCGTGACCAAACTTAGGTTTTCGGGCCAAAGGTTACCATGCGTCGTCTGGTAACCTTGGATGGCTTGGATTTGCTCATGGGATTGAAGGGGGACCGTTGATCGTCGCACGCCTTCGTTTTTGGTAGCCGCGTAGGGAAGGCCTGCATGGTGCGCGGCTAGGTTGGCATACCGTTGGCATGGCATGGTTTGGCGTGGCCAAACTTAGGTTTTCGGGATAAAGGTTACCATGCGTCGTCTGGTAACCTTGGATGGCTAGGATTTGCTCCTGGGATTGAAAGGTGACCGTTGATCGTCGCACGCCTTCGTTTTTGGTAGCCGCGTAGGGAAGGCCAGCATGGTGGCGCAACTAGGTTGGCATGGCATGGTTTGGCGTGGCCAAACTTAGGTTTTCGGGCCAAAGGTTACCATGCGTTGTCTGGTAACCTTGGATGGCTAGGATTTTCTTGGGATTAAAGGGGGGCCGTTGATCATCGCACGCCTTCATTTTTGGTAGCCGCGTAAGGAAGGCCAGCATGGTGGCGCGACTAGGTTGGCATGCCGTTGGCATGGCATGGTTTGGCGTGGCCAAACTTAGGTTTTCAGGCCAAAGGTTACCATGCGTCGTATGGTAACCTTGGATGGCTAGGATTTGCTCACGGGATTGAAGGGGACGTTGATCGCCGCAGCCTTCGTTTTTTGGTAGCCGCATAGGGAAGGCCAGCATGGTGGCGCGGCTAGGTGCATTTGGCATGGTGGGGCCAAGGGCTTAGCATGCCGTTGGCACATGGCGCGGATAGCACGGCTAGGGCCAAGGCAATGTGCGGTTTGGCTTGGCATGTGGGGCCAAGGGTTTGGCGTGAATGGTTTGGCTTGGCATGGCGGGGCCAAGGGCTTGGCATGCCATGGGCGCATGGTGCGGCTAGCATGGCTAGGGCCAAGGCAAGGTGCGGTTTGGCTTGGCATGGTGAGGCCAAGGGTTTGGCGTGAATGGTTTGGCCTTGCATGGCGGGGCCAAGGGCTTGGCATGCCATGGGCGCATGGTGCGGCTAGCATGGCTAGGGCCAAGGAAAGGTGCGGTTTGGCTTGGCATGGTGGGGCCAAGGGTTTGGCATGCCGTTGGCACATGGCGCGGCTAGCATGGCTAGGGCCAAGGCAAGGTGCGGTTTGGCTTGGCATGTGGGGCCAAGGGTTTGGTAGGTGCGAATGGCATGGTTGGCATGCCTTGGCGCAGTAGGTGTGGCTGGCATGGTTTTCCATTGGCACAGGAGTGCGGCTAGCATGGTTGGCATGCCTTGGTGCGGTGGGTGTAGCTGGCACGGTTTGCCATTGGCACAAGGGTGCGAGCATGGTTGGCATGCATGGTTGGCATGCCTTTGCCATTGGCATAAGGGTGCGGCTAGCATGGTTGGCATGCCTTGGCGCGGTGGGTGTGGCTGGCACGGTCTGCCATTGGCACAGGTGGCGTGGGAATTAGGGTTTTGGCCTATCGAAACCCTAATTAGTAATTAATTAGAAAAAAGGTACCCTGGTAATTTTCTCGCAGACATATTAAAGGGTTCAATAAATGCGTTTAAGTCCTGTGACGTCACTGTCTGGATAGGGTTTTACGATTTTAACCCTAAGCTAAAAACCACCATCAATATTAAGTTCCCTGCTTAGCTCGGAACAGGGGCGTTGTTGCGAGGTAAGCATAAGATGGTGACAGAATCGAAACATAAATCATGCAAGATGGTCAGGAAGATCCGTCTAACCTTTTCGTGAGGTGAAGAGAGTTTGTGATTCCCGTGTTGGCGGCCCTGTGTGAATTGTGCTGGGGATGCAGACCGTGGAGTGGTGAGACAAAAATTGCTGGCTTGGTCTGGCCGTACATCACCTTGAATGGGCTAGGGAACGTCATGACGTTGACTTGGCTAATTTGTTGGTATTGGCAAGTTCACGGCGCGGACGGCTTGGAAAGGCAAAGCATGGCGGACGGTTTGGCACGTGAGGCCAAGGCGTGGTGTGGACGGTCTTGGCGTGAAGAGGCCACGACGATGGAACGAATAACTTGGCACGGTGCGGTCATGGTAAGGTGTGGTTTGGAGAGGCGTGCATGGACGGCTTGGCGTAGTGGGGCCAAGGCATGGCGCGGACGGCTTGGTAATTTATTTTCACGGGCCCGTTGCCTCTTTTCCTTACTTGACTCGAATATGAAGTCCTTTCCTTATTCAAACTCCCAAGCATCACGTCTATAAAAGGGGGGCCGGCCTCTCCCTTTACTTCACGCCTCCATAATATATTCTTTGCTCTTGTTGTGTGATAACGGTGAAGCGGCCGAGCGGACTAGGTATGTCTTCCAGCACTTCCTCTTTAATTTGCTTTCTTTTTGCTTCCTTGTTGGTGCAAAGCCCTAGTTGTAGGCGTACTTTTTCATGACCTTGTAGAAAATGTTGTTCTTCCATGTTGGTGTGAATCCTGGCCGTAGGCATGTTTTGCACGAGCTCATAGTAGTATTTAGGCGTGAATACCGTAGTAATGTTGACCGCCTTAACCTACTGTGCAAAGTAAGCACGAGACAGTAACTGTCACTCCCTTCCCATGAAAACCTAGTTTCTAGGGTTTAATCCTTGGCTTTGCATGGCAGTGTGCAAGGTTCCCATGGTGGGGCGTGCCTCCTTGGTTGGACACGAATTTTCTGCTGCAGGGTACGACCTTGGCATGAAGCG
>JAJJWW010008868.1:0-73451 GCA_023531295.1 Papaver armeniacum
TTATTTATTTTTTGTCCTGTAAATTTTTGTAAACCAATACTATTTTTTTCGTAAATTAATGTAATTTTTTTTTGTTTGATCATAATTATTGTTAACCAAAACCATCAGAAAACCGAAACCGCTTGAAACCATTTGGAAACCTAACCAATGGTTAATTGGACTCGCTTGGTTTCATTTTAAACCGATAGTATTGGTTCCGGCTTGGTTCTGGCTTGAAACCGAACCAAACCAACCATGAACAACTTCTAGTTAGGATGATATATCCTAGTTTAATGCACTTGTACAGCAAGCAATAGAAACAAATGCTAAATTTAGGAGGATATGCGAAGTCTTAGAAAAGAATTAATAAAAAAGAGGATCATGGAAAACTTCCTGCAACTCAAGCTCAATAACTATGGCTCACCAATTCTAAGATGTTGTCGACCAATGAATTAATCTGAAGACGACTTACATTCCACTGCGTGGCATGGGAAGAGAATTGCAACAAAGACTGGAAGGGGATGTTGAAATTACTATGCGGGGGATTGAGGCAAACTTTTGGAAGCTTTAGGTAAACCAAAGACAATGGTAATGATTCGTGTGGTATTCAAAGTGAGGAAACTCATTGTTCACGTTTGGGTTATTACTGACTTCTTAACTCATGCAAATGTTTTTAAATATGAAACTCGAGGCGGAAAGGCACTGAAAATGAATTAGGTAATTATTGTTTCGCTTGGTATTTCTTGGACATATTTGTTTTAACGTTAATAACATCATATTCTCGTAATGTCATATGGTCTTAACGACCGGACAAGCGCTCTAAACTTAGAGGCATTATAAACGCTTGAAACCTACTATTCTTATGATTCAAGAAACAAAGCTGCAAGAGTTGCCCTACTGATGAGCTAAGGCCAATGTTGTGGGTGCAACTCCTTAGGTGGATTTCTAAATTCGTATGGAAGATCTGGGGCAATTAGGTTGATACGGGAACTTGATATGATCAAGTGGTTGATTATCTAGAAGGTATCTACAAGCAATTAGTATTTCTTGATCGCAATGCGGAGGATGACTTTAGATGGTTCTACCGCTGCTATGGTCTCTGAATAATGAGAATGAAAAGAAAATTTTCCGTATGGAGTTGGCTATCTGGCATGGCTACTGGGATGGTTTGCCTTGGCGTTATACAAGTGGAGATCTAAATGAAATGTGAGTGATGGAGAAAGAAGGGGATGTCACAGAGATCAAAATCTATGAAACATTTTGATGTAATTCATGAATCGATCCCGAGCTTGTGGATTTGCCTATATCCAGAGATGAATACACGTGAGTAGACCTCCTAGTCAAGAAGAGTAGAATTGATCGGCTCTATTTTCCTTGAATTGGGAGGAGCATTTTCCAAATCTCTACATTAGGCTAGACATGCAAGACCTTTCTGGATCATTTTCCCATTGAATTGTGTTCATTGTGACGCGATTGAGGCTGTATCACTTGGCTTTCAATTATCATGGCTTGAAAAATACCAACACTCATTTCTTTGATGAAAGAATGGTGGGAATCTTTTTTCTTGTAGGTACCGCGAGCGCATGTTTCTCAAAGAAACTATCATTGCTTTGAAAGAGAAAATTGAAGATATGGAATAAAGAGGATTTTGGAAGTATAGATAGAGATTTCGATGAGGCTCTTGAAAAGATGCAAGTTTTGATGATATTGGTGATAGTAGACTTTTAACCGAGGTGGAAGAGGACATGTCATGATAGCTGAAGTCGAGTTTGAAAAGGCTCATAGACGTAAGGAAATTTGTCATATCGTCAAAAATCTAGGGTCAACGCGAGTCGTGATGGGTGATAGAAATACCAAGCATTTTCATCGTATGTTAGCATGAATAGAGCAAGAAACAACATCAATAACCTCATGCATCAATGGTACATGGACCCATAACAAAGATGAGATTAAATGAAGGCATTGCAAATCACTTTGAGGTAGCTTTTAAGGAAGTATCTAATCATAGACCGAGAATTAAAAATATGTGCTTAAAGAGTATTGACGAGAATGCAAGAGTTTGGTTAGAGAGGCCCTTTAGTGAAGAAGAGGTGAAGAAGCGATTCATGATTTGGGAGTGGATAGAGCTCCAGGTCCGGACGGCTTCCCGATGAAATTTTATATTGTTGGGTGGGAATTCATTAAAGAAGACTTGATGAAGGTGTTTAAAGATTTCCATGATAACAACATTCTCGATACTTCTCTTAAGAACAACTTTATAGCGTTAATTCCTAAGAAGATTGGTGTGGAGGAGGTAAAGGACTTTCGGCCTATTAGCCTCATAGGAAGCGTGTACAAAATTATATCCAAAGTACTAGCGGAGATGATTAAAGGTATATCTTCCTATATTAATCTCTCCTACTCAATCTAGTTTTATTAAAGGGCGTCAAATTTTAGATGGAGTTTTGATAGCAAATGAATGTGTGGATTCTAGACTTCGCTCAAAAATTACCGAGGTTAGTGTGCAAATTAGATTTTGAGATTTGCTTCTATGTTTTGAGTTAACATCGGGTTTAAAAATCAACTTTGCTAAAAGTTTTTTATTTGGGGTATCTCTCGTTGAAGACATTGAAGAATTCGCCAACATGTTGGGGTGTAAAAGATCAAATTTTCCAAGTATTTATCTCGGCCTTCCTTTGGGTGATAAAGTTAGTGGCACACAAAAGTGGGAAAAGATTTTTGAATCTTGCTCTTTGAGACTTTCCTCTTGTAACGGGAGAATGCTATCAAGAGGAGGTAAGTTGACTCTAATCAAAAGTGTTTTGGCTAGTTTGCCCATTTATTATTTATCCATCTTTCTTGCGCCATGCTCCATTACAAATAATATTGATAAGATAGTAAGAAATTTTCTTTGGGATGATGATTCTAACAAGAGAAGAATTCATAATGTCGTGGGCAATTGTCTATAATCGTAAAATCTAGAGAAAGTGGTGGTCTTGGTATCCGAAATCTAAATACATGAACTCCAGCGCTTCTCAAAAAGTGGTGGTGGAGATTTGGTACGGAAAATAATGCTTTTTTGGAGAAAGATAATTGTGGAAAAATTTGGAGAATCATCCACCGGTTGGGAAACTCTTCAACCAAAAGGGCCAAAGGGATGTAGTTTGTGGCACAATATTTATAAGGAGCTTGAGGATTTTAACAAACATGTGAAATTTAAGATCTAAAAGAAGGAAATGAAACTAGATTTTTGGATTGGTGATGACGTCTTATGCAATAGTTTTCCTTGGCATTTGAAGCTTCAAGAACAAATGGGAAGGTGGTGGCTAGTTTATATGAGATCACGAGGAACGGCATCAAGTGGAAGTTCATGTCTCAAGTAGATATTCTCAAGCCATAACGAGGAGATTGCTTCCATAAACTCATTACTAGAAGTGGTGAATATTCAAGAAGGGGTCATTGACTTTAGATTGTGGATGGTGGATAGAAACAATATGGTTGATGCTTATACGGTTAAGTGTGGGTTTGATTCTCTTTGTGACCAAGGAGATAGTAACTTCCCAAATGAGATTATTTGGAGTCGATATTATCCGTACAAAGTAAACTTTTCTATGGCTTCGTACCTTGAAAGGTTGATGACGACGGATAAGCTTTTTAGAAGGGGTATGGATGTGGATAGTGTGTGCCGGTTTTGTGAAGAAGAAGATGAAACAAGTGCCCATTTATTCTATGAATGTTGGCGAACAAAAAGAGTTTGGGATTATTTTGCCGAAGGATGCAACTTCAATTGGAATTATGATACTAATATTTCCACAACTATAAAAGATTGGAGTTATGATTAGGGTGATGAAAGACTTGACCGTATATGGAACAACTTAGGTTTGCAATATGGTGGTGCATTTGGAAAGAAAGGAATTCTAGAATATTCAACAACAAAAAGAGAAATTTGGAAAGTTTAATTCGAGATATTAAAATCCAAGCCTATTTTTGGGAAGTGAGGCAAACACTAGAATGTTGGGTTTGACGGCGAACATGGTAGTAGCTCTATGGGACTCGTATTTCTATCGGCCGCTTTGAGGTGGATGTGAGACATTTGGTGTTTGTTTGTTTCTTTGTATTCTCACTTGGATATTTGTTCTTTGTCCTTTTTTTGGGTGATCGATCTAATTTTCTTCTCCTTTTTGTGTCGGTTGTTTTTATTGGGTTGAGGTACCCCTTAAGTACCTCTTTTTCAATGAATCTTTTCCTCTTGACCGATCAAAAAAAAAAGATCAAAAATTATTTTTATTCAAATCATATATCGATGAACCACTACAGATTTTAAGAAACGTTCAACGATCACGGCTAAAACACCCACAAACCGTTCATTCAAAACTTAAATTTTAGGTTTAGTTTTATCTCCTTCGGGTTTTGATTTTACTTGAAAATTCTCTACTTCCTTTGGAGGAATTTTCTTGATACAAAATCAAAAAAATAAAAGAACAACTTAAGCAAAATACTAGTGAAGGGTGTTGATTGGTAGGAAAAAAGATGGAGTAGAAGAAGGTGCAAGGTGGGAGATTAATTAGTGACTTAGGGTTTTTATTTTGGTTTAGTATTGGGTGGTTTTATTGTTGGGTATAAAAAAAGTCAAAGAGGTAGTATTTAGGATATTTAACAAAACAGACGGGTGGTAAATAGGATAAGTGGGAGTGACAATTAATGAGAGTGGCAAATAGAAAAAAAAAATGGGTGGCAAATAGGTAAAACCTATTTAATTTCCACAATTCAATTTCCTTACTTGAGCTGGTTTCCAGGTAATCCCGTATTCCAATTTTCAGTTCTTTCCCTTTTACGAGCTTTTACGAAGGTTTGGTTGCAAATCAATTTGTTTGCATTATATATATATCGTCAGATCAAATAAGAATAGAATAATCGTTATATTCTTATACCGTAGGAATCAACTAGCTCCGTCAATAATTATTTATTTTAAGTTATGATGGCGATGAGCATCGTACAACCCCAGAAATTGGTCGCGGGCAGTGAGGATATAACCACCAATACTAGTGTAGGTGTGAATAATCCAGGATGTGGAGCCATCCCGCCGAGGGCGACCAAGAAAGCGGGCACCGAAGCACCGAATCACCCCACCGGATCTGGGGCACGAGAAAAGAGGAATAAAGATGGTCGAGAGATCGAGGCAAAAGGGGAGAAAAGTTCGATGTGTGATCCTCAAGTTCGAGGACATTTAATGCTCGACAAAGTAGGTAAAGAGATAAGGAAGACTCGGCCAAAATAAAACTCCTGGCCGGAACTTAAAAGGCGACATCGATCAACATCACCTAACGAGCAACATCCATTGAAGCTACCACTCTACGATGCTTCAACTCGGGCAGAAAGGAAGATCGGATGAAGCATCGGGTAGACACCCGAAGGGAGCATCAAGGAAGATGTATTAGGCCCAACACTGTAATGTCGTTGTATCACCATTTCATGGCTATAAATATGAATCATGTATAGGGCTAGAGGGGAAAGTAAGAAGAGAGGATACCAAGAGCTAGAGAGAAAACACGTAACTTGTAATCGTGAAAAGAGTAATAAGATCATCCCTTCACCCCGTGGACGTAGGTAATCTTGCCGAACCACGTATATCTTGTGTCCTCCTACTTCTCTTCTTTGTTTGATTTCTTTATGCATGTTTTGAGATCCTTTGGATGTAGTGGTAGGATTTTCTACACCTACATTTTGGCGCGCTCGAAACTAAGGGACCGAATAACATCTTCTTGATACCTTGAGATCGTTATAAAAGAGGAAAATCCAAGCTCCTAAGCCACTTTGTGTGCTAGTTGACGCTAAGAGAGAAACTCTTTTGGTTCTTTACCTTTGTTTTCCTAACAAAACCTTGCGGAGTTTGATTCTTGCTCTTTATCTTTGTTTTCCTAACAAAACCTTGCGGAGTTTGATTCTTGCTCTTTATCTTTGTTTTCCTAACAAAACCTTGCGGAGTTCGATTCTTGCTCTTTATCTTTCCTTTCTTAGCAAAACCTTATCGAGTTTGCTTGTGAGTCCGCTTTGTGTTCTGTTTATTGTCTTTACGTCCCTTGTAAGACATGTCTTTCGTTTAAACAAAGTCGTCAAGACTGCTTTCAATAAGATAAGTCTTGCTTAAGATACCCCAGCGAGTTGTTGGAAGATCCGCGAGCTCCCAAAATAACATCTTTCGATGTTGGTAGAAGCTAGAAGGAAACCCCATCTCGCCGGGTTTTATCGTTTGAGACCTTGTTAAAAGAGAGATTCAACAGCTCCTATCAACATCCGTTGAAAATAGTTGATGCTTAATGAAAAACTCTAACGATCAAGACGCCTAGGCTGCTAGATTTATCACCTTCGGAAATTTAAGGATAGACATCGTTACATTTGCCTTCATTTACTCGCTTTCGCCGCCTAAACCCTTCTTTTTAACAAATTAAGCAAAGTACAACAATGGTAGAAGCAAGACTAGCCTTTCAGAATCGTTGAGTCCCGTGCTTCTAAACCATGGTCAAGAAGGATTATGTGAGCGGTTCGTTAGCCGAATCTCATTATGATCCTACAATGGAAGCCCCACAAAGATCGTAGAAAACCGTAAATATCCCATGGTTCACTTCGTGGAAAGACCATCAAGCACGGCGGTTGTTGAGGGTCGTCGTTACTATCCATCGTCGCAAGAAAGAGACCTTCCGATTTAATGTACGGTGGTCAATGACAGTGCAGCAGGGGAATGTTAGGAAAAATAATGATTAATGCATAGGGAAAGTACCGAAAGCGAATGTGTCTGACAGCTTTTTGAAAATTGTCCTTTATGGCCAAAACAACTTGATGCCGAGACCAACACGCTAGCGTAAATGGAAGTGTACTATAAAAACTTGTCCCACCTTGCACTGCTAAACTGCTGTACTTCATCCTTAACCTTTTCGAAAGCAGTCAAGTAAGTGCCGTGTCCTTTGTCGACGTAGGTACGAACGGTAGGCGAGCCGAGGAACGAGGACGATATCAAAGGTAATGGCAAGTACCTCCAGACGAAGCAGGTGGATCCCGAGGAACCGGGCCACGGCGGATCTAGTGGGCAAGAAGGACTCACGGATTCTCGGCACGAAGATCGTCGACCGAACAACCGGGCGAGACTCAAAGCGTTGATCAAAGGCATGACTACGGCCGACGAGGAGGTCGATTTGGGCCGAGATGACGATTTCCCACTCCTGGGATGT
The DNA here is from genome assembly GCA_023531295.1 of Papaver armeniacum. Classification (NCBI taxonomy): domain Eukaryota; kingdom Viridiplantae; phylum Streptophyta; class Magnoliopsida; order Ranunculales; family Papaveraceae; genus Papaver; species Papaver armeniacum. Next base: position 7,185 of record JAJJWW010008868.1, read on the forward strand.
CGAGGATCAACCCGAGCCGATGGGGCCAAGGAATGAGGGGCATGGAGGATGGAAGAACCGTGACGGACACCGAGGAGGAGGAGGAAGTGCAGAGGGAAGACGCGAGGAACGAAGGAGACAACCGACGAGTACCGGGCCCGAGACCTAGAACGAGAAGCCGAGAGGCTTTGGCGAGTACACTTGGCAAGGGGGGACCACACCGGGACACCCCCCGCAGTGGGTCGACCACCCCGCAGCTCCGATCGCTCCCCAAAGATCGGCTAACCACCCCGTAGTTCCGATTTTTCCCTAGGCGGCGGCCGATCACCCACAGTACTCCGATCGTCTCCCTATCGTTCTCGCTACGAGACCCCGACCGCACCCCCTAACACAACAGACACCAAGTGAATGGCCACTCTAGTCATGAGAGCACCGACCCGATGTTACTCGCTATATCGGCAAGCCAAAGAAGACAAGAAGACCTAATGAGAATCGGCAAAGGAGAAACTTAGCGTTGGAATACGAAAATTACCAACTCCGCAACAGAGAACCGGGTCGAGAGGATCATCAAGCCGAGGCGCCTAGCAACCACACTCCACCGAGGAACGCCCACCCCTCTCGCCGAGCCGAGAACGCATACCCGACCCTAATCGGCCAAGAGAAGGGTATGGGCCAGCCCGAGGATTCTTCGGTCGATGAAGAAGCGACCAATGAGAACACGGACGCGTCCACCAAACAAAAAATCGAGCGCTCGAGCGGATGGTTAAAAAACTGACCGAGACAATGAGGACGATAAGTTAGCGTAAGTGATCGATGAAGCCCGTAAGACGCGCACACTGTGGAGTTGGACCTGACTCCGTTTCCACCAAAATATACGCCGCTAATCTTCCCATCTAGGTTTGATGGCACAAAGCGATGCAGAGAGCACATCAAATGTACGGGCATGTCTCCTTGCTACAAGTGGAAGAATCATGATGTGGTCATGTGCAAATTCTTCCTAAGAAGTTTGGAGGGTGAGGCAAAGAGTTGGTTCTACACCCGCCCGATAAATCCGTTGGGAGCTATGGGTTTTGGTGGAGACCTTTCTCGAGACTTACATGCATAACAAGATAGCTCGCCCAAAGTCGACAAGTTGTTCACCCGGCACGAAGGCTCGGGGGAGACGTTGCGCTCTTTAACGGACGAGATGGAGAAAGTTATGTACTGACATAGGAAAGCACCGGTCGACCAACGAGATATTCGGCTTCGAGAATTCGCTAAGGAAGTCGGATCCCATCCGGGTGGCAATGTACACGGAGAAGCCTAAGACACTAAGAGAGATCCGAAGATGCAAGAGCACTATATCGCCCTAGAGGAGATTCAAGAAGGAGCACAAGATAGGGGAATACAAGAAGCAAGCACCGCAGAAGGGGCCACCCCGCGAGAAGCCACTAAACGATCCGAGAAAAGGCCGGTGCCAAAGACACTGGGTGAGAACAAAAGGGTTTGGGTCGAGAAAGGAAAGAAGCCTCGCCACGAGCCAAGATCTTATACTCCGCTAAATGCGCCATTGGAATAAGTGTTCAAGGAAGTCGAAAGAGGAATGACATCCGTTATCCCAAGACTCGGGAATTCGGTTCGACGAAACAAGGAACCACCCAGAGTTCCGCCACTATCATCGGGCCCGCGGCCATTCAACCAATGATTGTAGGGAAGTGAAAGACATCGTCCAAAGACCCGATCCGGATGGGTATTTACGGCATTTCGTCAAAACATCGCCGACACCGCTGAACCGACGTCCCAAAGTGCACCGTATAAGAATTAATCGCGACACCTGGGGATTCGCCAGAACACCATATCACACTCTAAACTCGTGGGTACGACTTGGGAAATGTATCACCTCGAGAATCCATAAGAGGGACCGATCGTGCAAGGAAATCCTCGCTGTGGCTAAGACTCTACCCATGGAACCATGGATGATGCGGCTCCGATCGCCTTCTCGGCGAAAGACGTCCCATTGAACGGCCAGGCCCACAGGGATCCCTTAGTCATAACTCGATTGAGGAATGGGGGTCCGTAGAATATTAATGGACAATGGGCGGCTCGGTCGAAGTCCCGTTCTATGACACTTTCAAGAGAATGGAATTGTCCGATGATATCCCGATCCCGTCAACCTATCGAATTTACGGTTTCAACGGCACGGTGACCAGGTGCCAAAGGAGAAGTCACCCTCCGAGTCTCGACGGGGGAGGGATTCCTCGACACGCTCACCACCTTCTCGCGTGGTCGATGGTGTCTCCCGATGAGTGCCAAATAGTGCATATTTATACACCTTTTTATTGGCATTTTACTCATCTTTTTGCGCTTAGAAATCGATATTATCCCAGTATTTCGTGTTTTCTTTGTTTTCAAGAATAAATATTTGTATTAATTAATTTTGTGTTTATAGGTAATAAATAAAGCTCGGAGAATCCGAGGAGCCAAAAGAGAGAAGAATTGAGTCGAGCATCTATGGAGCGTAAAGCCAAAGCTCACACAAGGTTAGCTTGCAACCCAACAAGTAGCAACTCATCTACAAGACATGGGCTTGAGCTAGACCAGACCCGCGACCCGGATCCGAGCCCATACGCTCCAAGCCGTTGAGATCTCATCTAGATACATCCTACGGTCGCTTCATCGTTCACATCAAGTCTTGATACGTCCGCTTCACATCAAGTCGCCTCATTCGCCTTTAGCCGTTCGTGATCTTCCTCAGCGGAAATCCAACGCTCGCCGTAGCCTTCCCCTTCAAGCATTGATGCACCTGCCTCACATCAAAACCGCCTATACCTATACCCCCATCAACCGCACACATTTTCTTCTCTTCTTTCTCTTTCTTCTCCCATACCTTCATCAGAGAAACCCTACCCAGCCATATCTCCACCTCCTTCACCCACGCCCCTGTGCAGAGCTATCATCCATCTCCCTAGCTACACAATCACCAACAACTCCTCTAGCTCCTTATCCGCCAGACTCTACGTCGACTTTTCTCCATCATAGCTTCTCTGTATCTTAGAAGCTAGGTTAGTGAAAAGTTGAAGCTAGGGTTTTCACCAAACCACCCGCATGGTCGATTCGAGAGGAAGACAAGGCGCAAATCGAGGTTTGGGTACTCGTGTATTTGCTATTTGAGTGCTTGTTTTGTTATAAAAGAGATTTTTGGGGAGGGAAGAGGATGGAGTCAGTTTTTTAGTTTTCAATTTAGGTTCTTAGTTTCAGTTTGCAAGTTGAATTTTAATCTCTGTTTTAACATGTTTATTATGAGCTAAATTTGCTTTTGCTAGGATTTACATGAAACCTAGCTCTGTTCTCGTTGTTCAACTATGCCGTGATTGTTCTTAAAGTGCTTAACTCTTAAGATAAATTCAATCCTTGCACTTCAATACTTTGCTTTCACATTGAATATCATGTATTCATTGAAGCTAGGATTAAACTTGTTTTGATTGTGCTCACTCATGCTTAAAAGTTAATTGCCAAACCCTTGACTAATTGTGCTTAACTTAGACAATTAGTGCTCTGGTTTTACTTAGCTGTTGATTGATTGTATTACTTTGGTGAAACTCCTTGCTTAAGAGATAGTCTTGACACATTGTCTTTATATGCAATAGGATTGAGAACTTTCCAACTAGTTGACACACATAACTTGAGCCGTGGTGGATTGATAATCCTAGTACCACTCAAACCTTCGGTTTACACTCCACCTTGCCTTTCTTTACTTAGACCATAATCATAACTTCACCTCGCCGTAAGACTTTAAACAAAACCTTTGTAACATTATCACTTATCACCCGAAACAAGAAAGAAAGCTTAGAAATGCCTAGCACACACAAGTTCCCGTGGAAAGACCCGTGCTTGCCACCGCCTTCATTGGCTCTGTGCACTTGAGGCACTAGAACATAGGAAAAGCATATTTCTTTTTGCTATCAAGTTTTTGGCGCCGCTGCCGGGAAACTGGTAGCGTGCTACTTGTTCATTAAAGCTTAATTTCATTGTTTTCAACCCTGCCCTGTATATAACTTTGTTATCATTGTTCTCTAACCTTGCTATCTTAACATCACCACCTGTTGATAAAACCTCCCTCACTTGCAGTTGATTCACTTACCCCTGTGCACTGCCTTTCATTGTGCTGTTTTTTTTTTTATTATTATCTTGTGGCTTATTTGCAGCTCAGACATAGCTCTGAGCTCTGCCATAGCTTTCTAGCTCTGTACTTTGACTGTGTGAGCTGAGATTTTCCTTTGAGTGACAGTGTCTTGTGGAGCCCTGAGTGACCCTTTGTGGAGTGCCTACAACCCAGTATTGCACTGGTGGTATTCTCTAAACCTATTTTTTTAACCTTGTGCATGCTGAATGCTAGACTTTGAACCCTGTGAGCCTTCTCACTTGCTAGCCCCTGAAGCTGCAAGTGTGAGCCATTGAGCAATTTATGCATGCTTGACTCCATATTCTGTGCATATTCTGTGCACCTGAGCATATTCGTACTAAGGCCGTGCAATTGTTAATCGTGCACATTGTTACTTAGCATCTAAGCATTACAGTATTTTTGTATTGCCTTGCCCCGTATTGCTTAGCCCTTGTGTATTCTACAACCAACCCCGAGCTCGAGTTTGACATCAACTCGCAGTGTTCATATCCGAGTGAGTTGATGCAACAAACTCAGGGTGAGCCAGCTACCCTTGAAAACCAAGTGTGGACAGACCATGACACCACGAAGTTGTGAGCATTGAGTCATATAACCCCCGTATTGATCCCCAGAGCATCTTTGTGAAGTTTTTATATTCGCTAAGATCTGCACCCTTGTGATTTTGATCCCTCACAACTGAGGTCAGTTGACCCAGTTGACATGAACTGTTAGCTTCATTTTTTGTGCAATCTGTGTGATCTTGTGACAAGAGCTTGAGTTGTTGAGTAGTAGATTTGTGATTAGCAGTTAGGTTGTTTTTAAAACACACAAACCCTGGCACATGCTGCACCATTGAGTGAGCACAACCTCTACCCTGTGCACACCCAAAAACTTTTTCTTCTTTGCCTGAGCTGTGCTGTGTAAATTGAGTTGAGCTCTTTGCTGTGCCACTACCCATTGCTGATTACTCTGAGCTGTGCTGATCTCAGGCTGTGTTCCCCTTGCTCCATCTGACTTTGTGCAAAACCTTTTCCTTGCCTGTGCTGAGCTGTGACCACCTAACCAGTGCTGTGTCTAAGCCAGGCTGTGCACAAAGCCAGTGCCTGAGTTGCCAAACTCGTGCAAACTAAGCCTTGCAACAATCAACTGGCCGTGCAATAGACTAAGCCCGATTAGTTCACTGGGCTCAACCCAAACTAAACCAAGCCGAACCCAAATCAATTTGGGCCGATAACCACACAACCAAACTGGCTCACTTCAATTTGGTGTGCATTATCAACCCACTTCCGGGCTTGCACGTAACCAAGCCCAACACCACAAAAAATGGGCTATACATTTCTAAACCCAACCTCGGGCCGAACCCTTAACACTGAGCCCAATCATCTGGTTGTGCAAACAATCAAACCCACACCTTTTGGGTTTGGAACCAACCTATTCTCTGGCCTTACAACACCAATAACCAATCTCTTGGGTTTGAGTTTTGTTTTGTGGGTTATTTTTGAGTTTTATTTTTGTGTGTTGAACTTGTTGGTGTGTTAACATGCTAGATGCTAGCTAGGCTATGATTGTGTCTTTTAGAGACCAACAAATCGATTAGTTAGAATCCGCCCAGACGAAATCGTTAGCATACCCAGTTCTTCTACCGAAAGCCCAATTCCATCAGAAAGCCCATCTGAATCAGAAACCATGGGTGATGAACCAAACCAACCCCGTAGTCTCAAGGACTACATGTACCCAACTAGGGCAAGCCAGCCCTCTTGCATCATTCTCACAAATTGATGCTTGTCGGTTTGAACTAAAGCAAGCATCATTAATATGCTACCCGTGTTTAGAGGGGCCAATGCTGAGAACCCTACCATCACGTGAGAGACTTTGAGGATATTTGTGGGACTGCGTTTTAACCAAATGACAGATGAGTCCCTCAAATTGAGATTGTTTCCTTTTTCTCTCGAAGGACAAAGCCAAGTCTTGGCTTCATGCCCTACAACCACGAGTCCATTAGAACCCTGGGATGACTCACAAAAGAGTTTTTCAAAAAGTTTTTCCCAAACCATAAGATGCGTCAATTCGCCAAAGTCTAAATGGTTTTGTGCAATTAGAAGACGAAACTCTAGCAAAGTACTTGGAGAGATTCAATGAATTATTACCCAATGTCCCCACCATGGTTTTGAAAAATGGAGACTCGTACAAATATTGTATGAGGGTCTAGATGTTAGAACCAGAACCACGGTCGAGTCAATGTGCAATGGTGCATTTATTGACAAGAGTGCCGATGACGCTTGGGCTTTTCTAATCGAAGTCATTTTGAAAAGACTCAACAATGGGAGTCCATCCGAGAACCGAAACGGACTACCCCGTACAAAATGTTCATAGAATCGAGTCGACTTTGAGGGAAATGCAAAAATGGCATCTTTAGCCCGGAGAATAGAAGTGCTTGAGTTGGAAAAGAATGTAAAATCTAATGCCCCTACTACTGCGTGACCAAATTGATAGGGCCACTTGTGCCGCATGCCATAGTTCGACCACTTAGTGGACAACTATCCAGGGATTTATATGCATTTCAAGAGTCCAAGTCCGAACAAGCCAATGCATTATACCGAGAGACAAGAGAACAACCCTTATTCTCAAACCTACAACCCAGGGTGGAGGAATCACCCTAACTTCTCATGGTCCAAGGGACCTGTACAAGGGGGACCAACACATAACAACCAAGGATACTCATATCCTAGAAACCCCCAAGTACAACCCCCCCCTCAGTACCCGGTAGAGAAAAAGACTAGCTTGGAAGGCGTGTCATTACGGTGACCCAAGGTCTTTCAAAACTTGAGAAAACTACCGACCAACGTCTCACAACCCTAGATCTTAAGATAGGGCAAATCGTGATACATTGAATGAGAGAGAGAAAGGAAAATTTCCTAGTCAACCCCTACAAAATCAAAGACGTGTTTCAAGCGGCTCCTCTACCCGCAATGAAACTTCACATAGTCAAGCGAATGTCGTCACCACTCTCCGTAGTGGTAGAATTATTGAGAACCATGTAGGTGTACCACCTTCAAGCGAGTCTACATCGAGACTCCCAAGTACACACAACACCAGGAAACATCTACGTAGAGAAAGAATCTCGAGCCCATTGAGAAGACCAAGAGTCCTACTAATATAGATGTTCCTGTGCAAAGTCATGTTCTGTTGCTCCATTTCCACAACGGTTGGTGCAACGAAGGGGTACCCAATACAACGAGATGTTGGAATTGTTCAAAAGAGTTAACATAAACATTCCATTTCTCGAAGCAATCGTGCAAAACACCGCCTATGCTAAGTTTTGAAGGACCATGTGCACACAAAAGCGAAAGCTTCATGTGCATAAGCGTGCCTTTCTCACCGAGCAAGTAAGTTCAATTATTCAAAACAAAACCCCACCTAAGTTTAAAGACCAGGTAGCCCGACTATCTCTTGTACTATAGGTGAGCATATAATCGTAAAAGCTTTATTGGACTTAGGAGCTAGTGTGAACCTACCGCCATATTCGTGTATGTGCGTTAGGTCTTGGTGAATTGCAACCCACTCTGTCATGCTACAATTAGCGGACAAATCTGTGCGAATCCCTCGGGGAATCGTGGAAGATGTGCTAATCAAGGTTGATAAATTTTATTTCCCCGTGGACTTCATTGTGTTGGATACCCAACCAGTGCAAAACTCGAAAATCATATTCCCCGTTATCTTAGGACATCCCTTCTTGGCAACGTCCAAACGCTATCATAAATTGTTGTAGCGGGATATTGAATTTGTCTTTTGGCAACATGACCGTAGAATCGAATGTCTTTCGTGTGAACCAACAACCCATAGAGTGTGATGATGATGAATTGCACGAGGTTAACATGATTGAGAGTCCGATTCAAGACTCATTGCCCGACATTCGTCGAGTGGACCCAATGCAAGCATGTTTAGACAATTTTGACTTAGATCTCTTGATTCGAGTACATTAGTGAGGTCCACTCTTTGTTAGAGTCTGTGCCACCCATGGATATTGCCAAATGGCGAGAATGCAGTGGAAACTCTTCCACTCTCTCGATACCACATCCGCCCCACCTCTTGACACACCACCTAAGCTTGATTTGAAACCTTTACCCGATACCTTGAAGTATGCATTCTTAGGTCCTTCCGAGACTTTACCTCGTGATTATTGCATCATGTTTAGACACGGAACGGGGAAAGTAGACTCCTGAAGTACTTCAAGAGCATAAAGGAGCCTTAGGTTGGACCATCTCCCGATCTTAAGGGTATAAGTCCCACAATTTGCATGCATCACATAAACCTTGAGGAGAACACTAAACCATCTAGGGAAATGCAAAGGAGACTTAACCCCAACATGAGAGATGTTGTCAAGGGTGAGATCTCAAAAATCGCTTGACGCGGGTATCATTTACCCCGTCACGATAGTGATGGTCGATCCTATTCGGGTAGTACCCAAGAAGTCCGCATTCAGTAGTTCAAAACGAGATGAATGAGCTACTTCCCACCCGTGTGACCACAGGGTGGCGAGTATGTATTGATTATAGAAAAATGAACACAGTAACCAAGAAAGACCATTTTCCCTTCCCTTCATTGACCAAATCTTTGGAAAGGTTAGCCAAACATAAGTACTACTTGCTTCTTAGATGGCTATTCGGCTACAACCAAATTCACATAGCAGACCAAGACCAACAAAAGACCACATTTACATGTCCTTATGGAACATTTGCTTATCGTCGTATGCCTTTTTGGGCTGTGCAATGCACCCGCTACTTTTCAACGTTGCATGATGAGCATTTTTCCGACATGGTAGATAAATTCCTTGAGATTTTTATGGATGATTTTTCTGTGTTTGGATCTTCATTTGATGAGTGTTTGCATCACCTCACATGTGTGCTAGTTAGGTGTAAGGAGAAGAGTTTGGTCTTGAATTGGGAAAAATGCCATTTTATGGTTAATTCAGGCATTGTTCTAGGGCATATCATCTCGGAAAAAGGCCAAAGAGTAGACAAACTTCCATACGTGATCTACTATGCTAGTAAAACCCTTAATGATGCTCAATTGAATTATTCCACTACCGAGAAGGAGTTACTAGTTTGTTGTGTTTGCATTAGACAAGTTTAGATCTTATTTGATAGGGTCTAAGGTCATCATTTATTCGATCATGCTGCATTGAGATATCTTCTTCTAAGAAAGATGCTAAGGCTCGTCTAATTCGGTGGGTACTCTTGCTACAAGAGTTCAACCTCGAAATTCGAGATAAGAAAGGGTCGAGAGAATGTTGTTGCCGATCACTTGTCTAGGTTGAATGTTGAATCTTGATGAGTCTCTGTGTTGATTAGGGAATCATTCCCCGATGAGCAATTGATGCTTGTGTCCGAGATGCCTTGGTTTGTTGATATTGTGAACTACCTTGCTACGGGTAGAATGCCCTTGCATTGGTCTAAACAAGATCGTGCTAAGTTCTTGGTGAAGTTAAACATTTCCTTTGGGATGACCCATATTTGTTTAAGTACCGCCAAGACCAAATCATTAGGAGATGTGTCCCCATTCGAACAAAGGACGTCATCTCTTTCATCATGACCATGCTTGTGGAGGCCACTTTAGTGCCAAGAAAACTGCGCAAAGATCTTGCAAAGCGGTTTCTATTGGCCAACTTGTTTAAGGATTGCCATGCATTCTCCAGGTTGCTTGTGACCGATGCCAGAAACTAGGAAGTATATCTAGGAGAAACATGATGCCCTTACAACCCATATTGATTGTTGAACTGTTTGATGTTTGGGGCATTGATTTCATGGGTCCATTTCCGAATTCGAAGGTAAGTTGTACATCCTTTAAATGCCGATTATGTCTCTAAGTGGGTAGAGGCCATTGCATCCAAAACCAACGACCATAAAGTTGTTCTTTCTTTTCTTAAGGAGAACATTTTCTCCCGTTTTGGAACCCCGAGAGCGATAATCGGTGATGGAGGTAGTCATTTTGCAATAGACCCTTTGAATCACTAGTGCGCAAGTATGGAATCACTCATAAGGTCGCAACACCTTACCATCCTCAAACCGGTGGCCAAGTAGAAGTTTCTAATAGGGAAATTAAGCATATTCTTGAGAAGACCGTCAATCCTTCTAGGAAAGATTGGTCTTTGCGCTAAATGATGCTTTATGGGCCTATAGGGCTGCATACAAGACTCCCATTGGGATGTCTCCTTACGACTTGTGTACGGAAAAGCATGTCATCTACCTCGTTGAGTTAGAACACCGTGCATATTGGGTCTGTGAAAAAACGAATTTTGATCTTGATAAAGCCGGTACGTAGAAAACTTCAACTCAATGAGTTAGAAGAATTGAGAAATGATGCATATGATAGTGCAAAAACGTACAAACATAGAATGAAGGTGTTTCACGATAAGCGCATTCTCGCGCAAGTCTTTCACCCAGGTCGAAAGTTTTATTGTACAACACTAGATTGCACTTGTTTCCGTGGAAGCTACGTTCTCGATGGTCCGGACCATTCGTGTGGTACGTACCGTTTTCCCCCATGGAGTCAGTAGAAGTTGAAAACCAGCACAAACAAGAACATTTTCAAAGTCAATGGTCAAAGATCGAAACCATTTCTCGGAACATCTTCCATGAGAAGTTGAGACCGTTGACTTGGAAGACCCCATCTATGTGGGTGATCTAGTTCACTCGTGTACATACTTATGGACTAAACATCCATCATCTTTCCCTTTTCTTTTCTTTTGCATAATTTTGATGTGTGCTAACCAAACCTTTTGTCTTGCGCTCGTGATTGTTTGCTTTCAAAGCATTCATCTTTCTATGGTTTAGCAACACCCTTGTACATCCGGTAATCTCTTCCCTTTTCTTTATTTAACATAGTTCTCTCGGTATGTGATTTTTTTTTTTTGAATTCTTATTATCTGTTGACACATTGAGGACAATGTTTAATTTAGGTTTGGGGGTACATACATTTGCATATAGAGTTTTTAGTCTTTCTTTTGAAAAAAAAAAAAAAAAAAAAAAAAAAAAAACTCTTTGTAAATACTTGCATGAAAAACCTCCAACTTTTAGAGATTTTAGAGTCACTAGCATGCTTTTAGCTATGTTTACATAGAGAGTCCGATCGAAATAACAAGAACTTGGGAAGTACTCGGAGAACGCAATCGGGTTCCTTAGTTGATTTGAGCGTTAAAGTCGGATTTAACCATACTGGGAGGGCGAATTAGGTCTTGTTTAGATATTCGGTAGTAGAATTGTGATCAACCATAGTGGAGACTACCCATTTTACATCAAGCGAGGTACCGACCTTCACTCTTTGTGACTTTCTAGAAAAGCTTTTTAGAGTGTGTGTCACCGTACGTCAATTCGGGTAGGAATGGTGAGCTACCCAACTTCGCACCACTTTCAAAGACTACTTTTGTTCTCTTGAGTGCTAATTCCGTCAATCATGAGGGTGACGTCTAAAGATGAAAACTCCTTCTAAATATCGATTTGCGTTAGCATCACTCTCTCTCTCAATCGGCAGATCCATAGAAACACATCATCGTCACAGTTTTGAGCAACATCATCGAATATTTGAAGAAAAGTTGATATAGTCCAAGGTTACGTGCAACAAAGAAAAGAAAAGAAAATAGGATGAGAATTAATGAAGTTTGTAAAATCAAGACAATACAAGTTATGGAAATTGTGTGATATAGTCCTTCATCCATGGAGTTAGTAGTTTTACTGTTTTTATTTTCAATTAATGTATATAGTGAAGTTCTTACAAAAAACAAAAAAAAACAAAAAAAAAAAATTGTAGTTTATTTTCTTAGTTTTGATACCACCATGGTAAAGAAGAAAATTCCAAGTAACAAGGAAATTGAGTAGAAAAGTTAAAAATTGTCAAGTTTTGTGAAGTTTAGAAGTTCGTCATCAACATTTGAAGACCGAAGACCGAAGACCGAAGATTGAAGACGTTTCTATGGTTCTTATGGCCACTCTAGTCATGAGAGCACCGACCCGATGTTACTCGCTATACTGGCAAGCCAAAGAAGACAAGAAGACCTAATGAGAGAACTGCAAAGGAGAAACCTAGCGTTAGAATACGAAAATTACCAACTCCGCAACAGGAGAACGGGGTCGAGATGATCATCAAGCCGAGGCGCCTCTAGCAACCACACTCCACCGAGGAACGCCCCCACCCCTCTCGCCGAGCCGAGAACGCATACCCGACCCTAATCGCCAAGAGAAGGGTATGGGCGTCGAGGATTCTTCGGCCGATGAAGAAGCGACCAATGAGAACACGGACGCGTCCACCAACAAAAATCGGCGGCTCGAGCGGATGGTTAAAAAGCGGCCGGAGACAATGAGGACGATAAGTTAGCGAAGTGATCGGTGAAGCCCGGAAGACGTCGTTTATCGGGGAGTTGGATGGGACTCCGTTTCCACCAAAATATACGCTGCCAATCTTCCCATCTAGGTTTGATGGCACAGCGATGCGGAGAGCACATCAAAATGTACGGCATGTCCTTCTACAATGGAAGAATCATGATGTGGTCATGTGCAAATTCTTCCCAAGCAAGTTTGGAGGGTGAGGCAAAGAGTTGGTTCTACACCCGCCCGATAAATCCGTTGGGAGCTATGCAGTTTTGGTGGAGACCTTCTCGAGACTTACATGCATAACAAGATAGCTCGGCCCGAGTCGACAAGTTGTTCACCCGGCACGAAGGCTCGGGGAGACGTTGCGCTCTTTAACGGACAGATGGAGAAAGTTATGTAACGGATATAGGGAAAGCAGGTCGACCAATGATATTCGGCTTCGAGAATTCGCTAAGGAAGTCGGATCCCATCTGGGTGGCAATGTACACGGAGAAGCCTAAGACACTAAGAGAGATCCGGAAGATGCAAGAGCACTATATCGCCTTAGAGGAGATTCAGGAAGGAGCGCAAGATAGGGGAATACAAGAAGCAAGCACCGCGAAGGGGCCACCCGCGAGAAGCCACGAAACGATCCGAGAAAAGGCCGGGTGCCCAGCACCAGGGTGAGAACAAAAGGGTTTGGGTCGAGAAAGGAAAGAAGCCTCGCCACGAGCCAAGATCTTATACTCCGCTAAATGCGCCATTGGAAGAAGTGTTCAAGGAAGTCGAAAAGAGGAATGACATCCGTTATCCCAAGACTCGGGAATTGGTTCGACGGAACAAGGAACCACCGGAGTTCGCCACTATCATCGATTCAGCGGCCATTCAACCAATGATTGTAGGGAAGTGAAAGACATCGTCCGGCACCCGATCCGGGATGGGTATTTCGGCATTTCGTCAAAACATCGCCGACACTCCGCCGAACCGGACGTCAAAGGCACGAGATAAGAATTAATCGCGACACCTGGTTACGCTGTAACACCATATCACACTCGGAAACTCGGGGGTACGACTTGGGAAAATGTATCACCTCGAGAATCCATAAGAGGGACCGATCGGGCAAGGAAATCCTCGGTGTGGCCAAGACTCTACCCATGGAACCATGGATGATGCGGCCGATCGCCTTCTCGGCGAAAGACGTCCCATTGAACGGACGGGCCACGGGGATCCCTTAGTCATAAATCTGGCCGATTGAGGAATGGGGGTCCGTAGAATATTAATGACAAGCGGCTGGTAAGTCCTGTTCTATGACACTTTCAAGAGAATGGAATTGTCCGATGATATCGATCCCGATCAACCTATCGAATTTACGGCTTCAACGGAGACGGTGGCCGTGCTAAAAGGAGAAGTCACCCTCCGAGTCTCTGACGGGGAGGGATTCCTTGACACGCTCACCACCTTCTGCGTGGTCGATGTGGTATCTCCTGATGAGTGCCAAATAGTGCATATTTATACACCTTTTTATTGGCATTTTACTCATCTTTTGCGCTTAGAAATCAGATATTATCCCAGTTCGTGTTTTCTTTGTTTTCAAGAATAAATATTTGTATTAATTAATTTTGTGTTTATAGGTAATAAATAAAGCTCGGAGAATCTAAGGAGCCAAAAGAGAGAAGAATTGGAGTCGAGCATCTATGGAGCGAGAAAGCCAAACAAGCAACGCTTGCAACCCAACAAGTAGCAACTCATCTACAAGACATGGGCTTGAGCTAGACCTGCACCCGCGACCCGGATCCGAGCCCATACGCTCCAAGCCGTTGAGATCTCATCTAGATACATCCTACGGTCGCTTCATCGTTCACATCAAGTCTTGATACGTCCGCTTCACATCAAGTCGCCTCATTCGCCTTTAGCCGTTCAGATCTTCCTCAGCGAAATCCAACGCTCGCTGCAGCTTCCCCTTCAAGCATTGATGCACCTGCCTCACATCAAAACCGCCTATACCTATACCCCCATCAACCGCACACATTTTCTTCTCTTCTTTCTCTTTCTTCTCCCATACCTTCATCAGAGAAACCCTACCCAGCCATATCTCCACCTCCTTCACCCACGCCCCTGTGCAGAGCTATCATCCATCTCCTAGCTACACAATCACCAACAACTCCTCTAGCTCCTTATCCGCCAGCTCTACGTCGACTTTTCTCCATCATAGCTTCTCTGTATCTTAGAAGCTAGGTTAGTGAAAAGTTGAAGCTAGGGTTTTCACCAAACCACCCCGCATGGTCGATTCAGAGGAAGACAAGGCGCAAATCAGGTTTGGGTACTCGTGTATTTGCTATTTGAGTGCTTGTTTGTTATAAAAGAGATTTTTGGGGGAGGGAAGAGGATGGAGTCAGTTTTTAGTTTTCAATTTAGGGTTCTTAGTTTCAGTTTGCAAGTTGAATTTTAATCTCTGTTTTAACATGTTTATTATGAGCTAAATTTGCTTTGCTAGGATTTACATGAAACCCTAGCTCGTTACATTTGTTCAACTATCTTTGTGATTGTTCTTAAAGTGCTTAACTCTTAAGATAAATTCAATCCTTGCACTTCAATACTTTGCTTTCACATTGAATATCATGTATTCATTGTAGCTAGGATTAAACTGTTTTGATTGTGCTCAGCTCATGCTTAAAAGTTAATTGCCAAACCCTTGACTAATTGTGCTTAACTTAGACAATTAGTGCTCTGCAGTTTGGTACTCTAGCTGTTGATTGTATTATTACTTTGGTGAAACTCCTTGCTTAAGAGATAGTCTTGACACATTGTCTTTATATGCAATAGGATTGAGAACTTTCCAACTAGTTGACACACATAACTTGAGCCAGTGGTGGATTGATAATCCTAGTACCACTCAAACCTTCAGTTTACACTCCACCTTGCCTTTCTTTACTTAGACCATAATCATAACTTCACCTCAGTCGTAAGACTTTAAACAAAACCTTTGTAACATTATCACTTATCACCAAAACAAGAAAGAAAGCTTAGAACAGCCTAGCACACACAAGTTCCCTGTGGAAAGACCTGTGCTTGCCACTGCCTTCATTGGCTCTGTGCACTTGCAGAATTAGAACATAGGAAAAGCATATTTCTTTTGCTATCATCTCCATACGAAGCCATCCGGGTCGACCACAGCTTGCGGGGATTAAGGGAGTCGCCTCGGCCTATCATCAAAGATTGCGGTTCCCCCGACGTATCGAGGAGTAGTGGAAGTGTTAGGCGACCCCCGGGCGGCAAGGCAATGCGTGCGGCATAGACGTTCGGCGAGAATGAGGAGAGGCGGTCAAGGAAACGTCAAGAAAAGAAGAAGTTAAAGGAAGTAGAAGCGGGCGAGGAGCTGGAAAGGGTAATGTCGCAAGCCATCGCTACCTATGAATCCGGCGAGAAAGAGACCTTATAGCAATCACAGGAGCCGGTAACAATCGGCGAACCAAAGCAAAATTTCTCGGCCCTAGAACCGACCCGACAAGTCAACTGGGCACCGAGGAGGAGCCGAGATTAGTGAGGATAGGGTCCCTCTTGACAAGCGACCAATCTCAAGCGGTGATAGCCCTTCGAAGGAGCACATGGACATATTCGCTTGGCAAATGCACGATATGGAAGGAATTGACCGGAAGTTCTGCTCGCACCACCCGCGGATAGACCCCAAGTTCAAACCTATCGGGCAAAAGATGAGAAGAATCGCACCCGAGCTACAACCCGGTGGAGGCCGAATTGAAGAAGTTGTATGCAGCGGGAATCATTCGAAAGGCCCAATACCCACAATGGATATCTAATATGGTGATAGTTCCTAAAAGAAATGGGGCGTACGGATCGCATAGACTATAGTGACTTGAACAATGCGTGCCCAAAGGACGGCTTCCCTCTCCCCAAAGATCGATCCTAGTGGAATCCATTGTCGGGTATAAGGCGATAACTCTCATGGACGGATACTCGTGGTACAATCAAATACCCATGGCCCCAGAAGATCAAGAACATACGTCCTTCTTCACACCAAGAGGATGTGTTGCTACACCAAAATGCCATTTGGATTAAGAAATGCCGGCGCCACCTATCGAAGGCTGGTGGAAGACATGTTCGAAGATAAAATACACGACACCATTGAGGTGTATGTGGACGATATGTTGGTCAAAATCAAGGTGGTCGACAAGCACATCGACGACCTTCGAGGCATATTTCAAACCATGAGAAGATACAAGATGAGGGTCAATCCGCCAAGTGCACCTTTTGGGTCACCTCGAGCAAGTTCTTAGGATACATAATCACCGACAAAGGAATTGAGGCCGACCGGATAAGGTCAAGGCCGTTGTGGAAATGCCGTCGTCAGAAACGGTAAAAGACGTGCAACGATTGAATGGGAATTTAGCGGCCTTGGGGCGATTCATTTCGCGATCGTCCGACAAATGCAAGGACTTCTTCGGGACGCTACGGAAAGGAGAGAAGTTTAAATGGACCGAGGAATGCGAAGAAGCGTTTCAAAAGATCAAGCAACATCTCGCGAGTCTACCGGGTGTTGCAAAGACCCGAGCCGGAGGACATACTAACGCTATACCTTGGGGCAACTAGTCACGCCATCGCCGTCCTAGTCAAGAACGCGGGGGAAAAAAAAGCCTGTGTATTTCATAAGCAAGACCATGAGCCCACTAGAGAGGAACTACACCGAGGATCGAACAACCGATATTAGCACTAGTGTTCGCAACAGAAGCTTCGGACATACTTTCAAACCCACAAAATTAGGGTGCTTACAAAGTCCCCCATAGAGTCGTGACTCGACAAAGACACGGCCCGGAGTCGGGGCGGATCTCCAAGTGGAGTGCGCAAATAAAGCAGTTCGACATCGTTTACGAGATGAGAAAAGCGGTAAAAGCACAGGCAGTGGCCGATTTCCTGGCAGACTTCCCCCTCAGTGACGAAGACGAAGTAGAAGACATACCCGGAATGGAGGAAGACCAAGAAGACCCATCCGACCTGCTCGAGTCATGCAGCCCGACACGGTGGGAGGTTTTCGTGGATGGATCATCCAATAAAGATGGGTCGGGCTTGGGATTGGTCTTCACGACGCCAAAGGGGAAAAAGATGGTCCACTCCTTTAGGCTCGAGTTTAAGGCAACTAACAATGTCACGAGAATACGAGGCGGTAGTACATGCCTGTGCTTGATAGTGGAGATGGGAATCCAAGAGGTACGGCTTACGAGCGACTCCCGGCTGGTTGTCCAAGCAAATCAATGGGCAAAGACGCCATACATGACCCTCAACTACGAAATACGGGAGCTCGTCCAATTCTACATCGCCCGGATACCGAGCATCAAGTTTCGACACATCCGTAGGAAGGACAATCGCCACTCGGACGCCCTAGCATATATTGCTTCCATGTTGACGAGACTCAAGCATCAAGGTATCGAATCATGAGGGTCCTAATGCCTTGATGGAGACCGCGGATATCGGCGCACAAGTCGCGGCGACCACTACCGATCAATATCGGGCCGATGATTGGAGGAAGCCGATTCACGAATACCTCAAACAGAAAGTTGCCCAAGGCTACCTGAGATCAACAAGATCAAGAGCAAAGCCGCTGCGTACGAACTTCGAGATGGCGCCCTATACAGAAAGTCATATCTAGGGCCATTGCTAAAGTCCCGAGTAAGGAGGAGGGCACATGATCCTCAACGAATTGCACTATGGGGTGCGGGAAACCACGGCTCGGGTCGTAGCCTAGCAAAGACGAGCTAAAACCATGGGATACCACGGCCATACATGAATGAGGGACGCGAAGCACATGGCCCTCGTTTGCGAAGAATGCCAAAATTTGGGAAGAAGATACATGCACCGGCCGTAACATTAAACTCGTCATCGGTCCCCGGCCTTTCGCTAAATGGGGAATCGACATCGTGGGACCATTACATGTCGGATCGGGATAGAGGAAGTACTTAATTTTAGCCACCGAGCTATTTCACCAAGTGGGTTGAGGCCGCTCCATTGAAACACATACGGGATAAAGATGTTTTTCGATTCATCCGGGGAACACATCATATGCCGCTTTGGGGTTCCGGCGGCAATCGTCTCCCGACAACGGAAACAATTACAAGGCAAGAACATCGATTGATATTCAACACTTACAACATCCGAAAGAGCAAGTCTACGCCCTGTACCCCCAAAGCAATGGACAGCGAGATCACAAACAAGACTATCGCCGATAACATGAAGAAAAAGCTGGACGGGGAATATGGGGAATGGTGCGAAGAACTCTACAACGTCTTATGGGCATATAGGACAACCCACAGAGAGGCAACCGGATTATCACCTTTCATGTTAACATACGGGACCGAAGCCATCCCGCCCACACAGAGGCGATGATACCCACCACAAGGACCGAAGCATGGAGGTGAAACATCTCGCAGATCTTATCTTGGATAAACTCGACGATCTAGAAGAAACAAGAGAGATGGCCGCAGAAGATGGAGAATTATCAACGAAGGATCCAACGAGAATATAACAAACGGGTTCGACCCGAAGAGAATTCCAACCGGGACAGTTGGTACTAAAGCATCTACCCGATTATGAGCGTGACAAAAAGAGCGTAAGCTTGCACCACGGTGGGGAGGACCTACACAATCGTTGAGAAGGTCGGGGAGAAGGGGCATACAAGATACTAAAGCCGGACGGAACACCCGAGCCACGACCGTGGAATCTTTTGCACGACTAAAGCTATATCATCCATGAAATCGGGTAAGATATCTTGTCATTTATTTCCGTGAAAGGCCGCGTGGGGTTGGAAATATGACAAGTGCGTCGAATGGTCGTTTCGAACAGGGGCGATGGCATTGTGCAAGTCTTGGGGCAACTTACACTAAGACGGACTATTCGAACTGGGGCGATGGCGGTGTGCAAGTGCCGAGGTAGTCCAAGGGCCCTGGCGGTTGGAAACCGGTGGCGAGGTGTCGAGGCATGAGTACTCGGCTTGATCGAGCATCAACATTGCTCTCCTCGCAAGTGGCGAAATCACTTGCCCAAGAAGATTAATCGATAACTTCTTGGGATGTCGATCCCATAGAAACTAGGAAGACCAACTACCCTTCCACTAGATCTCGAAAGACGGTGATGAGATGCCTCGATCGGGACATGGCATCGGGCCCGATGACCCTCCTTGTTGAGTGTGTTCGTGAAACGGCATTTATGACTAACCTATCTATTCATACGAGCACACATAACGAGGTCACGAAAGCAAACCACACATCATCAACTCAACATAAATGCGGACAAGTAACATGCATAATAGCGTCGGTAGCAAGAAGAACAACCAAACCGCGACGCAAAGACCCCATTAAAAAAAGTTTGCAAGAAATTAAAAGGTGTTCAAGCGGATTACAACCCAAGGGAAAGGGTAAGAAAGCGACCAGTGTCGCAAAATACACGTTCACTCCTTGAAGGGACGGGTCCCGGATCGCTTTCTTAGCAAAGGCATCGGCTCGCTTCTTATCAAGCACTCGCCTTCACACCCCGCTTTAACCTTCGAGACAAGTTCATCATTAAACATCGCCTTCTCGGCGGTAAGATTCGCGCCCAATTGCATCGACGCCGTCTTCAAAGAAGGGGCCACCCGCTCGGTGCACCGAGCCTCCCTCCCCTTCAATCGACATTCTCCTCTTCCAATGATGCCGCCTTCTTCTCGCTCGGCCGCCAAAACAACAAAGACGGTCACCACACAACAATAGCCTTAAGACAACGACAAGAAAAGCGCAACATGAGGCACACCACCTTCCAACAAAGGGGCAACTACCTAATGGTCTCTTCGACTCGGACAGTGCTACACTCGAGAGAAGACAACTTCGAAGAAAGCTCTAAATATCGATGTTCGTTAAACTCATTGGTGCAAGATTTTTGTGATCACTCCACTCGGCCCTCGTCGGGAGTGGGCTACCTGCAAACCTGATAGTTGAGAACGAACCCACTCCAACTCCTCAGAAACCTTTTTGGATTCATTGAGTTTCTCAAGGGATTCTCGGCTACACTTCTCGGCAGCATCCCTCTCCACCAAGATCCGGAGACGATCTCGCATGCAAATCTCCGAACGAAGTCTCAACCGACCACACCGACCCTCTAAGTTTTCGGCCAACAACGTTTTATCGGCAGCAATCCCCCTGGAACCGAGCTAAGTTCGCCCTAAGATTGTCAATTTCCTCAGGAACATACTCGAAAGTCTCGTAGAGATGTAGTTTGGTGAAGATCTTCGATATCGGTCTCTAAACGATCGATCTTAGCATCCTTGTTAACTATTCTCTGTTGCAAGTTCAAACATGATCCCGTTCTATGTTCACTTCCCTTTTCAAAAAACGACACCTCATGGCAGCGTCGGCCTCCGCACTAGAAGATTCGGCTAGGCGGGAGTACTAAGATCGAGGATATTGGCACTACAAGATCAATCATGACTAGTTGAAAGTAAAATAAGTACCTTGGACCTCGGCCAACTCCTTCTCCAACCGAGAGATCGCTCACGTTCTCGGCCACTGTAACAAGAGGCGAAGACTCTCCCTCTCTGGGCGACCTCCACTGCGGCTGGAGGGCAAAAGCATTCAACAACGAGCGGTTGATGTCCTACAAACGGCACCAACATGGTCGCACTTACCTAGAATATGAAAGCAACACCCGAACAACTCAACTCACCAAAGATATCAAAGGTACTTTTCGGACCCGACTTCATACAACGAAACAAAGATTAATCTTCTCCTCGTCAGCGAGAGGCGAAATCGGGAGAAATAAGTGCCCCGAGAGAGTTGTACATAGGGCCGAGACGGTGAAGGAATGCTGCCCGAATTAGGAACCACGGAAGGAAGAGTCCCCCGCTCCGCTCCCGACAGCAACTTTCTCCACATCACGGTTGATCACAAGGTTCCCACTACCACCCGACTTCTCCGCCTGTCCCGACTCCTCTTCATTACCAAGGGTATCGTCCTCCTCATCGAAAAGACCTTCATCATCATCACCATCAGACATGACATACACAACGCCATCGGCGAGAACAATCCCTTCATCGCCACTTCTGGGGCACGGTTTCCTCGGGGCAGCACATCCTCCTTGGGTTCCTTACCCCTCCTTGGGCTTCTCACCTACAAGGGTAGACGAAACATCGAAGGCTTCCGAGGCGACTTCCTGGGAAATGTGATAAAGGTAGCCGATCATCGAGATCCTCACCGTCCTTCGCCGAAGTACCAATTAGGCCTTGTCAACCTCGGCTGTGGTGCATGAGCCGATGTCGTAACCATGCAAGGCAACAAATAGGGGCACGTACATGTACGTCAAATAAAAAAACAAATAAGTATATTTGTTACCTTCCCTGTCTCCTCCTCGGCTCCTGCAATTCTATCCCTCTTCCGATGAACAAGAGTCCCAAGAGGAACACCACGGGACTTAGTCCTAAAAACACCAAAACTAAAACATCACCCCACGAGTCGCCCGAGCCAATCAATCAAGCTAGAAAGACGGGAATACACTTACCCGATCAACATTGACTACCCGAAAGGATAAAATTCGGCTGAGGAGGAAATTTGCCACTAAAAGAGGACCGGAAATAACCAATGGAACCCGATCCCAAGCCGTGTCATTAGTATGACGGGCATGCTTGTTGGAACCCTTTCCCTCGGGATCCTCATCCAAAGGAAGTCTCCTAACACCTTCGGGAAGAGTTTTATGGCGATGAGGGTGGCAAAGAAACCCGGCGAGATCGCCATTGGTAGTAGTCCCGCTCCGATAATTATCAATAGGCGGCGCAGGAGTATAGTCACTCTTCTGGGAAGGATCGTAGGTAGACCAAGTGGTAGGAGCACATTCGCCTCGGCTACGCTTCTCCCACTCGGACGGGATACGGAAGGTGTTGTCGTTCCACCGAGCCAAGGCGCGGCACGGCGAATCTTAGAAAGGGCCTCGTACAGTAACGGGCGGCTAGAATCATATAGAGGAAACGCAGCCCGAACTCTAGCCGGCCCCCAGTGACGATGGTCGCCTCGGCGAATGAGGGAATCTCAAAACATCATCTTTCTTCGTAACACCCTTCCGGCCCGACAAGAGCCTCGACGTCATATCCATGGAGATCGAACTCATCCTTCATTTGTTGAACGTATTGCTCATCCGACAAGTCTTTAGCAGCCCTCTTGTCGGCCCTACAAGAAAACGAAGAAGGATTATCAGGGGAAGATAGAATCTAGAGCACGGTAATCATACTTGGAAGGACTCTCTACAACAAACGGGGAATCAAGTGATACGCCGTCTTCATCGAGAAAACACATAACACACACCTTCTTTTCGTCATCGAAGGAGTTGAAGACGCCATGAAAACTAGTAGGAGAAGTGACATGAGGGGCGAAATACAGTAGGAGCCGGAAGTTGCAATGGTAGAGAGACAAGAGAGGACGCTTAGGATAATAGAGAAGGAAGGAAGGAAACTCGGGTGAGAAGATAGTTAATGGCGGGGAAAGAAGGCAAAGAGAGGGAGAGAGAAGGGAAGACGAAGTTAGCAAAGGAAAGTGTAAAAAGAAAATAAGGTTCAGGGGACGGGCTTATAAACCTCACCTGTGATAACCGACGAGGAAGGTGAACCAGAGTTATGACAAGAATCGAAGAAAGTGGGGAACAAAGATGGCGCGAAACCCGGCATGACCGAAGACGTGGGAAGACGAGGCGGTTTCTTCCCCACGTGTCAACTACACGAGTGGAAGAAGGGGGCATAAATGTAGGTGTGAATAATCCGCGAGGACGGTGGAGCCATCCCGGTCGAGGGCGCACGAAAAGAAAGCGAAATGCAAAGCATCGAATCACCCCACCGGATCGGGCACGAGAAAAGAGGAATAAAGACAGTCGAGAGATCGAGGCAAAAGTGGATAAAAAGTTCTGATGTGACGATCCTCGGGTTCGAGGACATTTAATGCTCGACAAAGTAGGTAAAGAGATAAGGAAGACTCGGTCAAAATAAAACTTACAGGGGAACTTAAAAGGCGACATCGATCAACATCACCTAACGAGCAACATCGGATGAAGCTACCACTCGGCCGGATGCTTCAACTCGGGCGAGAGGGAAGATCGGATGAAGCATCGGGTAGACACCCGAAGGGAGCATCAAGGAAGATGTATTAGGCCCAACACCGTAATGTCGTTGTATCACCATTTCATGGCTATAAATATGAATCATGTATAGGGCTAGAGGGGCAAGTAAGAAGAGAGGATACCAAGAGCTAGAGAAAAACACGTAACTTGTAATCGTGAAAAGAGTAATAAGATCATCCCTTCACCCCGTGGACGTAGGTAATCTTGCCGAACCACGTATATCTTGTGTCCTCCTACTTCTCTTCTTTGTTTGATTTCTTTATGCATGTTTTGAGATCCTTTGGATGTAGTGGTAGGATTTTCTACACCTACAACTAGTGTGACAAATCAGCCATCTTCTGTACTACTAGTGGCAGCGGTGGATGCTTGGTCTGGAAGATAATAGCAACTTTGGGGGGAGCAGGATCTAACCATATCCAACATGATGCTAGTAATGCTGTTAATAATAATGAGATGGAGATGTTACTGTCGTTCAATCTCCATGATGAGAAGTTTCAGCTCATTCAATTACCGGCTAAAAGTACAACTGACGAGCAACAGAAGCACTTATTTGTTGATTACCCTCATCTTCTGGGGTTCAAGGGATCTCCTTGTATTGCACGTGTCGAAAAAAAAATCAGGGAATGGAAGTGATTATCCTCATCGTTGCCGTGATGATCATCAGGGTAATAATGGTAGTAGTAGTTGCTGCTGTTGTTGTAAAGTTCATTTGTACGCGTTGAAGGATAATGTCAAGCAAGTGTGGGTTAAGGAAGAGAGTTTTGATGTTCGTGTAATTTCTAGTCCCACATGGTTAAGGAGGCTGGCACCAGATCCCTGCTGTTTTTGCTCCGGCGGTACTATTACTACACCTCCTACTCGCATCTTCAGTTTCTCGGATCAGATGTTACTTTACTGGTTCAACGGGGAATCTCTTCAAGTTTACAACTTGCGCTCTGGTAAACTTCAGCTTGTAATGCCTACTGATCGTAAAGAGAATGTCATCTTTGAAGCTAAAATGAAAGAACCGCGGCACATCTTTAATTCTAGTGATGATGATGACATTTATTGCTCTAAAATGGATTATCAGCTGCACTGTCATGAGGAAAACTTTCTTTCTCTAGAAACCTTCATACCGGAAGGAGCGGCAGGAGTTGGTGCTGACGATTTCTTTGAGTTAGATTTGGAGAGAGTGGACCGTCCATGTTCGGCATACGTGTTTATCTACAGAGGTTCACAAGTGTTCTATCCTTCTTTTAATTAGTACATGTGTACCAACTTATCTTGGTAATTGTCATTAGTTTACTAGATTAATTTAAAAATTAGTAGTGAAGTTTTAGTGTCAAGTGAATTATATCGATGGATTGTATCGATGAGCATATCAAGTGAAATTATCATAAACTGCAATGAACTTTCATGTATGGATTTATGTTGGTCTATGGGTGTATCTCTTGAAAGCTAGTTTTCTTTTCCTCAAAAGGGTAATGAAGCGTGCAAATTGCCGAATGTTCATACCCATCGATAGATAGATAATTTCATTTATAATGCTAAGACAGTAATAATGGACATTGATCTTCAACTTGACCTCTTTTCAGACTCGATTGTTGGAAGCTTCAGGGACCTCCCAAGTAAAAATATTACCACATAATAGGGTGTTTTTCCCCCCGGGTAATGATTTTTTTCTTTACCGGGAAGGAGCAGAGTCCGAGAGATTCCAGGGAGGAAGAGAAGAAGGAAAGTGAGGGGAAAAGAAAGAGCCAAGTAAGCCGAGACTACGGTCAAAAGTTAACAGTATGGTCAAAAGTCAAGTCGAAAAAAATACACCACCAAGGACATTCAATCTGAATCTAAACGTCTGTTAACACTAAAGGGACATCCCAAGTGTCTGTTTGGAATTAAAACAATTTCATTTGTAATGCTAAGACGGTAATAAGGTAATAAGGGACATTGATCTTCAACTTTTTTATTGCTCGGACTCAATTGTATGGAAGCTCACTACACAAGAACATTAAAATCTAAAGTCTATTAAAACTACACTTTGAAGAAGCAAAGAAAGAATTTTCTTGACAAGTAAACAAGTAAAAGTTAAAAGCAAAGGAGTAACCTTCAAATACAGAGAATATCCTTAAATTCTTCATATGATTCAAATATTTTTCTTTCCGGTTTAAACAAGAAAATATCTATAGAATTAGAGTGCAGAAAATTTTACTTACATCCCTGATAAAACTGATTTAGTGAGGTATTCCTCTTCATTACTAACACGTTAGCATAAGGTTCTCACTCTCTCTTTCTAATCAAAGAATCTTTCTAACTTTTCGGCTGGTTGAATGCCAAGTAGATCAAAACATTTTTCCATCACTGTTGCTGTCGCCTCACATAACAACAGTATGCTGTCAGTCATGACCTCAGCCTGAACTTGAACATCGTAGAATCTTCGATAAATCATGACCTCAGTCATAACAACAGTATGCTGTCAGTCATGACCTCAGTCATGACCTTTCGTAGAATCTTCGATAAATCAACGAAAGGTCATAAAGGTACTGACAGAGAACACTTGGTCTGACTGCCAAGACCGCCTCTTGAATGACCTAATAAATGGAAACATGGGTGTCAATCCAGGGAGGGAGAAAGAGACTGTGTACATGTGTCCAAGATAAACAAGCAATCAGGAAAAAGGGTCTCATCTTACATGATGGGGTACCTAAAAACTGACAATACCAAGGTGTTTATCTCTACAACATGCTGAGGTGTACATGATGCATGAAACTTGAGGCTGCAATACTAGATAGCAATTGGTACAATTCCAGATGAATTAAACTAAACAATTTTTATCATAACAAGGCAGCAAACTCCAACATAGAGATTAAGCACACACACATCCGTTATCTGAGACTTTTATGTGCTTAAGAATCTGAAATCTTGGTTCTTCATCTATAATGAGGCCCAACAGAAAAACAGGGACTCTAGTATTTTCAAGCAGTTGGTTACTAAGAGATAATTAAGACTTGACGATATATAAATCCACATAACACGAAGCGAGACATCACGTCACTCATAATATCTTAAAAAGATTCTAGTCTTACCTCGGCAAACTTGATAAGATGCAACCCCAAAGAACGCCCTTCAGTACTCTGTAGTCCTGCATCCAGCTCAATGGTTACATCCTGGTTCTGTTCAAAGGGGCATATTATCTCTTTAGTCACCAAAAGACATAATCTCTTTAGTCTACCACTAGGGGCATATTTTCTCTTTAGTCTACCAGAAGATATCCGGTTAGGATAACACTTACCATCTTTAGTTCGTTCATCGGTACCCCAGATTTCCTGATCAAAGAACGTGCACGAGCGAGTGCAAACTGGAGAGAAACACCGGTAGCTCCCTGCACAGAAAAGAACCCAATTGTTGATATCTTATAAGAATACACATCTCAACTAAGGCACATAACAAATCCAGTAATTCATAATAATGACTTCCTCTACAGGAGAAATATATAAAATATAGCAAATGTCAGGATAAGACTACAGATGATATCTGAAATGAAATAAACCTTCAAACGTGTGCAATGCAAAAGGGGAGGTACCTGATTTGAAAGGATATCATATAAACTCAGCATGTAGTCGGCTGAATGATCATTTTTCAGGTCATTGTACCTGTTAGATGACAAAATTGATCAGCACAACACACGGAATAATTCTAAAGGCGTGAAAAAAGTACAAGTAGGGGAGAAAACTAACTTGATTGCTCCACAGCCAATTGCATCTGCAATTTGTCCACCTTGTTGCCATCTATGTTCACAAATGAAAAGGATACATTAACATTCAACAACTTAGACAGAAAAAGTTAAGTAAAGGTATGTAATCAAGTCATACCCATTTCATCAAGATACTCTCTGCACAGACGCTTGGCTTTATCAAGTAATGCGCTGGAGGAACCAGCCAATTCCTTCTTGTCACCTCCAAAAACAAGACCGTATCCCACGTGAGTCAATCGCTTTTCACCTTCACCAAGCCAGCCTGCGTGTTCCACAGCCTGTGACAAAAAGTTTAGAACCAGCTATTACTAATATCCAGCTCCAAGTTATTATTACTCTGTACTTCCTGAGTTGGTACTGGGTACAATGCAGTATCAACCTTAATGAAAAAGCTAATTGATTGCTCTACCAGTGAAAACCAAAAAAAAAAAGGAAAAAGAATAATTGTGCTCAGACAGCGGCACATCTTGAGGCTAAAAGCAAGGAAATATACATAATCATGACACTATGTTACTGAATGGCATCATGCAACCAAAGCATACAGAGCCATGTAGGTGTGCAATCTCAGACATTCATGGGAAGGGGGGAGATACTCACCGCAATAATAGTTTGCATATAATCTGATTGAGAATAGTCGGTCACATAATTATCCACTGAGCATTCTCTTTGATCAGACAATGCCTGAAAAGGCATAAAGAACGTGACATATGTCAGTGACCTTTATCATATCACGAAATTATATTGAAATCTACACAAAAAGGAAAAATAATGCTCAAAATTTCCCAGAAAGGAAGTATTACATAGCTTCCTCTAGAAGGCATAAAGAGTAGCATGAAATATAAACTAACCGAAGAGTACATAGATCAGCTGAAACATCGCTGTGATCGCCATTTGTTTTTACAACACATAAAAGCTTTCTCCCTTCAATTTGTACCATACGACCACTGCTGCAATCCTGTATGAGCCCATCTTCATCCAAACCCTCTAAAATTTCTGGGATGCCCTCCCAATAAGAACTTAACACCTGATGAAAAGCAATAAAAATACAATAATACATACTATGAGCACTAGTGTTCTTTCTAAAAAGGAACACAAGACAGCAGGCTGCAAACACTATGTCGATACCAAAAAGATTGCCATTACCATTCAGTGATGAGAACATACCTTCTGACCTGGCAAATCTTTCGCCATGCCTTGTGGTAAGTCTCATCACCTCTCTACATGAGATTTCAAAAGATATGCCTTGTGGCAAGTCTCATCACCTCTCTACATGAGATTTCAAAAGATATAAATACGAAAACAAACACAGCACATATGTACTCATTTTGTGATATTGCAAGCAGACAAAAAGAAGAATTCAGTGTACTTACCTTGAGCATACCATTCGAGTGTCAGGCCTTGTTCCTAAATCTAGAGTCACGCAACTTAGAATCTGATGTATAGAAGAAATCAGACGACTTGAAGAAATTACTAATATCCTGGATATCAGAATTCTCCCAGTCGGGGAACGACTCAAACATGCTCTCTATCCACGCTCCAAACTGCAATTACAGAATATATTTCATATCACCAGACCGTGCAAACTAGAAAGATAGCCCAGAAAATGAGATGTTTCAGGAAATAAAGAAAATAAAACCACACTAGGAGTTGAAAAGTAAACATACCTGAGGTCCAGAATCAGCAACATGGCTAATGGGAAGCACCTGGACATCTGCAAACTTCAGGAAGCGAGCTATCGCATCTCCAATGAATATGGACCTAAGATTGCGAGCATCCATTGGCATTCTGTCAGTCACAGAAGAACAAAAATACACCACTGCCTTAGTGACTGGGACCTTAGGTGCCCATCTTTTTACTCCTCAATGCAGCATATTCTCGATTAACTACAAGTAAACCATCCATAGTTAAACCATGTGTTTGCATACACATCACTTAGAAAATTGCACTCATCTACAGATATCACAAACCTGCGCTATGACTGCATTAGGTAAGTCCGCTTGTGCTGGCATCTTCTTATCTAACTGAAGCAAAAGGTCCTTGGAGCTTTTAAAGTCCTCAGCCGCCAGAGTCTGCTCCTTTCTAGACTTAGACAAATGTCTTTCTGCACTGTCCATCTTCAGTTGGAGTTGGCTCGCAAGATCGGCAGATGTAGATGGCGTTGCTGCTGCTACCTTGATAGAGGGTGCTGCTGCTACCTTGATAGAGGGTGCTGCTGCTGCTGATGCTACCCTGATAGATGTTTCTGGGGGTGGTGGTAATTCTGCATCATCATCATTGCATTGCTTCTCTTTCAACATTGCTTCCAAGTTCGGGTGTACTTGCTTAAAGTGGGTATTCCTGAAAGTCCACTTGTCCCCCTGCTTCTCCAGCATATTCTGGATATTGAACAGAGAAATTATTAAACATAGATATTCATCAAAAACTAATATACCTGCAAATTGATACTAAGAAGAAACCATCAAAATCAAAACTCAAGTTCCATACGAGTTTGATCAGAGACAATAATAACAAACTAGGACGCATTAACCCCAACTTAAAAACACATTTCATCAGACATGATAAGAATACCCTAATTGACAAACAAATTTCATCAGACATGATAATTTAACCCTAATTTACAAACAAATTTCATCAGACATGATAATTTAACCCTAATTTACAAACAAATTTCATCAGACATGATAAGAATACCCTAATTTAGATATGAATTTAATTAGCATTCAGGAAACCCTAATTTAGATATGAGTTTAATTAGCATTCATGAAACAAGATACACATCAATAATACCAACAAACAAACAAAACATAATTTAGTAGATCTATAACCTTTTGAAGAAGGCTGAGTAACTCTTGGACAGACCTTCGACTCTTTTATCCATAGCTTCAAAGAGAACTTTGAATCCACCCAGTTTATCCTGCTTGAACCTAATACCTCCTTGGACGATAAAGTCACAAAAGTAGCCATTGTTCTTTAACACAAAAGTGTGAAGTTTCTCAAGAAATTTCTAACCAGTCTTGTAATCTCTTTCTCTTTTGACCACAAATGAGTGATCAGAACCAGAAGGATTGATCTGATGGTGATCTGCTCTTCTTTTCTGATCCATGGTTGGTTGCGGTAATGAGAGGAGAAAAGAATTAAAACTGCAGCGGCGGACATCGTTAAGCCTTATATCAGAGCGGAGGAACCTATTTAGATTGGAATTAGGAAATGAGATTGGAATTAGGAAATGAAGAAGGAACCTATTTAGAACGGAATTAGGAAATGAGATTGGGAAATGAACAGAAAAGATTATAAGAGAGATAATGCGGAAGGAAAAGGTTAGGGTTACAACCCGTTGCTGCGAGGAGAAACCAACTCCAGCCAATAAAGTTTTTCATGGGTTTTATATACACCGTTTAATTGGAGGCCAAAAAACAGCTAGGGCCTCACACTACAGGACAAAAAAGGTCATCAAAACATAATTGGAGTTACCCCTTATCCCCATTTTTTAATGGTTAAATTATCCTAAATGATTAGCGTTAATAATTAGTTAAGCTAAGTTAATTAGTGTGGTTAGGTTAAAATCAGTTTTAAGAATGAAAATTGGAAGAAGAAATATTTTTTTTGTGTTTTTGCGTTGTGGAGAAGAAGAAGTAGAAGAAGGTGAGTTTTTGGGGGAAAACTTAGGGTTATATTGGAAATGAGTGATTCTAGTGAAGGAAATGATGTTGGTGAAGGTTCAAACACCATACATGATTGTGTTGATGGTAAGATTATCTCAACTAATCATATGGATTGGATGTATGATGAAGAGATGTTAATAGAGGAAGCCTTGAATAATGGTGCAAATGAAGATCCTGTTGATTAAAATGATGGAACCAATCCTCAAAATGAAGAACGCGAAGCTCAAAACGATCAGGTAAACTTCCTATACTCTTCAAATTAAAATTCCTATACTCTTTTGAGTTGATCTTATAGGGTAGTGGTATAATCTGTCATTCTACTGAGGAATGGTCTTTCAGTTTTTTAAGACAAGAAACTTCTTTCAGTATTTTTACCACCGTATGTTGAAGAAGTATAATTTTCCTATCAAGTGACTGAAAATTGTATTCCTTAAGATCACTTACACGGAATCGGTTCAAAGTTTCCTTGCACAAGATTTCGTTTGATCATCAGTAGATCTAGAAGTTGGTTTATCATCCTCTTCTGACTTGATGTAGTTAGGCAAACTACCATCATCTTGATATGTTTCAGATGTGACTAAACCGGTTTTATCACAGTCTGTAAAAGTCGAGCAAGGACTTTTAGTTTCCTCAACATCAGAAGAAATCACAACATCATCATTAGTCAGAGTCATATGACGTGTCTCTCTATCTAAAGTAAGAGATTTACCAAGAACTTCTAGTTTGACAGTGAGATCCATATTCTCTTTGGCCAGACTATTCAGTTGAATGTATTTATCTCTGATCTCCTGTTTAAGAAGATTTGACTCTATCTTTAATATTAGCACTTTAGAAGATAGATATTTTATAGGCTTTAGGAGTTTTACCAACTCTTTATCAGCATCTTCTCTTTCATCAGAGATAAACTTAGATGTTTTTGTAACTCCTGGATCATGAGTTAACGATGTAGTAACATCTTTAACTTTTGAGTATTCATACTCTTGCATAACGTTAACTGAACTAGACATGGATTCAATTTCTTATAGGTTGGATCGCACCAAACACAGATTGTTAGATCTTTTCGTGTTTGCCTGCTCTGATAACAATTGAAAAGACGAGGGTACCCAAATATACCTCAAACTAAAACTTTTCCACCTATAAGTCCTTTCTCCGAAAGTGACTGTCTATGGACTGAGTCGAGACAATACAACAAATCGGTTCACACTTCGTGTGATCGTCTATGGATACGAGATCGAGACAATACAACAACAAAGTATGTTATTTTACTTCTAATTATAACAAAAACAAATATAATTGCGGAAATAGAAAAGTAAAAGACACAACAAGATTTTGTTAACGAGGAAACCCCAAATGCAGAAAAACCCCGGGACCTTGTCCAGAATTGAATACTCTCAAGATTAATCCGTTATACAAATCAAACCAACTTCGTATAGTTGAGACCAAGCAATTAAACCTATAGTTCACCTAGTTTCGTATGTATTCCCACGCCTCCGACCTGTAATATATAAGTCACGTACTTGGAACAATTCCTTTGGTTCGTATTTCAAACAGTAAAGGAACAACAAATCAGTTTGGTATCAACTGTTTTCAACCAAGTGATGTGAGTTCGACAAAAGGCTCTTCTGTTTATCTCAATATAAACTCCTTTGTCAGGTTCTTAGATCTATCTTATCATCAACTACCAAAGTAATTATTAAGATTTTGCAATCAATACTTTTAATCACAAAGAATTGTATTGATGCTGATCTACACAACTAATCAATCTAATCTACCACAAGGATATACCGATTATAGTTGGATCCTCTTTTATCGAAACAAGTATTGTGCACACCAAAGATTGTGAACCCAAATCAGAAATCTTCAAAGTCTTCTTTGTCTTCAAATCTTCTTAGATCTTCAATAAACACTTGCACACAATCAACTTGAATCTCTTATGATCAATCACGCACAGAACGGTGTCTGTTAACAATGGAATATCACAAGACGTCTTTAGATCTACAAACAGTCTAAAGATCCCCGTCGAAACTTTGATCTAGTTTGAGTGAATCTTATATCGGAAGAGAAGATTCTCAAGTATAAACAAACTAGGTGCAATCAAAGTTCAACCACCGTTAGTCAATCAAATCAATTGGAAACAAAAGATACACCACAATTATCTAGTTTCCCACCAACGGTACTAATAGAGTTTCTCAATCCCAAAGAAGTCTTTAAACTGAGCGGTCGTAAGAGATTTCACCTAATTAGGTTACTTTCCTCTCCGAATAGGCGGCTCCACCAGTAACAGCACAACTGATGTAGTTTTGTTGGCTCTGAGGATTAGTTTGCTTGAAATGCAAACTTTGATATTTATAGACAAGGGAGTTTGGACACCAAGGAATTTCCAAAACGAAAATATTCTCAAGATATGCAATATATTCCAAATTCGGTTTTCATAATTCCTGGAAATGCTTTGTCCAAATATTGACCGAAAATCTCTTGGAAAATCTCCAACTAGTAAATGCACATTACTATTTTCAGTTTCCTAAAATAAAATTAAAAACCTTAATTAAAAGATTCTTAACTTATTTTTCTTCGATCCGGGATTTTCTTCCTTTAACTATTAAGGAATATCTTTGAACAATTAAAGATAAGCGTTACTGCACATGTTCAAAGTATGTCGACATCTTTACTTTGTAAGTCCTTTTTCATACTTACAATCTTGAAACCGATTTGCCACACTTCCAAACAAGTTTAGAATTGGTTCATTTGACTTTCAAGAACTACGTGATTGATCAAGAACACTCAAATCACCAATCATGGGTTTCACGGTTCTACCAAAACAAGTTTCGATTCTACCTCCATGTGAGTACTATGCATAGTCACACTAGTTACCGAAATTCGGTTGACTAGGTACTAGGATCGGTTCCCCACATATATATGGTATCTGACTTGTACTTGTTGCACATGTCCATAGGATCGGTTCCCCTTTGCCTAAAAACGTGTTGCACATGTCCATAGGATCGCCCGCTTCTACTAAAAACTTACCGCACCTCATACAAGGATCGATTCCCTTTGTGATAGGTTGCACCTCTTACTAGGATCGGTTCCCCTTTACCCAGAGTCGATCATACCAATAACACTAAATCGATAGTACCATCTCAGGTGATTACTTAAGATCGGTTTCACTAATAAAAAGTCATACCAATACAAAAGTCAGGCCTTTGTGAATAGTTTTACCAAGAATAAACAAGTCATGAGCGGTTATACTAATCACACATATTGGTAGTTCAAAAGATATGCAATGAATAACAATACCAATAATGCCTGGCGATTTCCCTTTCGATTCACAAAACAAGTTCATGAATTTACTTCCTTAAAACAAATGTAAAACATTGTTTCCTATGATGAAATCTTCACCTTATACACATACATAATCACAATAGCATTCAAACGATTATGTCGATGTCTTATGTACAAAGTTTAATGGTTAAGCAATAAACCTCGTATTGTATTCCTTAATACTATGTCTAACCAGAGTATAATCATTCATGCTTCGTATTTATGTTTTCAATATGCACGACTTGAAAGATACGTTAGGGAATGAAATAGTTTAAGTCAAATATCACTAACCTCAAGTGTAAGGATGATGTTGTCGTTGTAGCTCCTTACTTCTTCACTTCTTCAAGTCTTCGCAATACTTGTAATGTCTCATATCCTAATACTTTCAAGCTAACATATACGAAGTTGACTCTAGTACATAATCAAACGACTCTTTAAATGAGTTTTGGCTCACTAAAGTATGACAACCAAACTTGACATACCAACGCTTGGTGGTTTCAACCGAGCTATGATCTAACAGTTTCAACTTAAAATCAGTATGCGTACACACAATGGGCATGTGAACCTGATTTTCGTAAGTGAATTTGGGCGATTCCAAATGAAAAAGTGTAGGTACAACAACCTCACCAAATATTTCGCTTAGAAATCTGTATGGACTAACTCCAATATACTTTTAAGAGAATCAACTAGACAAATCGGACTCAATCTTAATAAAAAGTATATCAAAGAGTTATATCTCAATTTCTCGATTCAATCCTTACTCAAACAAATAGAAATCTACGAGCCTGATTGAATACAAGAGAAATAACTTGAACGGTACCAAAGACCAATGTTCAAGGATCAATCAATTTCAATCAACAACCAAAGGTTGTATTTACCAATTGATCGATTCAACGCACAACCTGTGATATTTCAATTATATAACAAAATATAATGCGGAAAATAAATAACAGATACCAGAAGTCTGGTTAACGAGGAAATCGCAAATGTATAAAAACCCCGGGACCTAGTACAGATTAAACACACATTGTATTAAGCCGCTACAGACACTAGCCTACTACAAACTAACTTCGGTCTAGACTGTAGTTGAACCTCAATCAATCTACACTGATCCAAGGTACAGTTGCGCTCCTTACATCTCTGATCCCAGTAGGATATTACGCACTTGATTCCGTTAGCCGATCTCATCCACAACTAAGAGTTGCTACGATCCAAAGTCGAAGACTTTAATAAACAAATTCGTATCACACAAAAAAGTCTACAGGAAAGGATAAATCAGTCTCATACAGAAATACCTACGAGTTTTCCGTCTTTTGATAAATCAAGGTGAACATGAACCAATTGATATCTAGGACTTATATTCCCGAAGAACAAAGTAGAAATATAAATCACCTCACAATAATCTTAATCGACTAGCGAAACAAGATATTGTGGAATCACAAACGATGAGACGAAGATGTTTGTGACTACTTTTATATCTCTCATATCCGAGAAATTAATCTCAATCCAATCTTACGATTGCACTCAATCACGATAAAAACAACAAGATCAGATCACGCAACTACGGAGAAAATAGTTGGGCCTGGCTTCATAATCCCAATGAAGTCTTCAAGTCGTTAACCTATAGGGTCTCGGTAGAAACCTAAGCTTAAAGGAGAATCAACTCTAGCTTATACAACTAGAATCACACAGGAGGTGTGGGGATTAGGTTTCCCAGTTGCTAGAGTTCTCCTTTAAATATTCTCCAAATCAGGGTTTGCAATCTAATTTACCTTGGTAACAAAGCATTCAATATTCACTGTTAGATGAAAACCTGATTAGATTCAAGCTAATATCTTTCAATTGTTAGATCGAACTTAGCTTGTTATGCACCAATGAAATACACGATCATTTAGGTTTGTGTAACCGTACCTAAACGTGTACACCTAGTTGGTTCAACAATAGTTAACCAATGGTTAGCCATATGAGCACTTTCATATCAACCTTATCCATCTTCACCATAACTAGTTCAAATGACTCAAAAGAAATAGTTAGAGAGTTGTTCAATTGCTTAGATCTCATATAACTATATAAGACACAATCGAAGCAAAAACGGGTTTGATTCACTCGAATCAATTCATGAACATTATAGCCACGGTTTGGAAAGATTGCATTCCTTAGTTTATATATATCTTAGTTCACGAATAAACCGTTTTTAGAAAATAACCCACTCAAGTATGCATACCTGTACGCATACTTAAGTACCAGATTGAGTTTGTTTTCGGTTCACAAACTCCGGCAGAAATTCTCGGGATGTGAACATCCCCAAGAAGACGTGACGGGCACGTGGACTTAGCTTCGGACATCCTAAACCAAAGTAAAGTACACATACTTTGATTCAAGGATTTTGGACTTACACAAGTATGAGTTCACATACGATGTTTATATCCAGTCAAGGTTATATATTCTAAACTCTCATTTCAATCATTGAAACATTATTAGAGGATGTTAAATAGAGGTTATTCACACATTATTTTTCATCAAATCGATTTTCAAGATATTAAAAATATCAACATGATTTTCGTCACTTGTAAAGATGAACTTGTCCAAAGCGAAAGCTTACCAACACATATTTCGAGAAATATATAAGCGAGATAAACTCGTCTCGAAATAGCAAATGTGTATAATAGAAGTCTATATAGCAATACGACTTTTGTCTCAGATAGGAGATAGAATAGATAGACTTTTGAGTGATAGATAAGTTCAAGTCTCGACATACCTTTTTGTCGATGAAGATCCGCCTGTTCCTTGGGTAGTTTTTCGTCTTTGCATGATGAACGACGTGGAGTTTAGAGCTCAACTACACTTTCTATCCTAGTCCGAGACTTAGCTATAAGTAGACTAGAAATCAAGACTTATAGTTTTGGGAACTAAACTTGAAAAACAAGCTAGAGATAGCAAAGCTTGTGAGTTCGACCGAGCAGTGCTCTAACAATCTCCCCCTTTGTCAATTTCAGTGACAAAACTATCAATACATATGGAATACAAAATAAATAAACTTTGCAGCTTCTCATCCACATGCATGATCTCCTTAGTTCTTCAACATTATTCGAAATCTTCGTCACTTCCAAGTATTCCAATGATTCCAAAGATATTTAATGTAGCATCATTGTTGTTGAAGATCCGTAGCCATAACAATGAGAAAGATCTCAATCATTGTTACACAGTGTCATAGTATTATTACATAGCATCAAAGTTCAATTGTATCACAACTTCGACAACAATACTATGGTGATATATATCATTCCCCCTTAGTCAATACTTCATCTCACATGAAACCCCCTTACATAATGATCCGAAAACCATATGTATTTTGTAGTGTGAACTACACATTAATTCCCCCCCTTTTTGTCAATAAAATTGGCAGAGATACGAAAACTAGTGGGATCCTAATGAAATTTCCATGGAGACACTTCATGACCAGAAAAAAGCACATATCAAATTTTTAGATGCAATCATATAACCTAAACTAAATACATTTATCAAGTAGTTTATAAAGATACAAGATAACCCCTATAATATTCCACAGCCGCATTCCCCACAAAGATTTGACAATTAAGCACAAGTTCAATTAAGAACTCTCCCCCATAAAATGTCATTCCCGAAAGAACAACAAGAGCGACCTTACTTTCATAAGAAAAGAATGATTTCTTTGGACATTAACAAATCACATGAAAATATGAATTTGTATCCAAAAACTCAATTAAATTAACCACAAGAGAACCCATGATTAATTTAATCGAAAATGCTCAACATAAGAGAACTTACGGAGCCGCATAATATATACATTAAAAATATGGATCAGAGAAGATCAATAATGCGGAATAAAAAAAGATTTATTCTATCTTTCATCACTATTTGCACAAGTTCTTGCACAATGACATACAATAGACTTAATCTTTGTAAACAAAAGCTCATCCTTTCTTCCATCAATATTTGCATAATGACATAAAAGGCTTAACTTTTGTTTGTCAAAAGTTCATTCAATCTTTTATCAATACTTGCATATCGACATATGAAAGACTTAACTTTTGACCACGTATGGGACAATCATAGTTCACGGACGCAAACACACATATCCCGTATCAAGTTGCAATATATAAAACCATAAAGATTAATTCTACAAAATCATCTTCCAAATGAACTTTAGAATTTAAACAAATAAATCTAAAAATATTGAAGATGAAAAACGTTGGACATAGCTATGTGTAATCACAATAATGGATATTCCAAACTCTAGTTATTCTTATTAAATACACAAGAATAAAATTCTCACAAGAAGTTTTCCTAGACATTGAGACCTCTGAAAAACTCTTTATCGTCCCCGAACTCCTTGTCGTCAACAGTCATGGGAACATATGGTTCGTGAAGAAAGGAGTCAATTCCAGCAAGCCTTCTAGGCTGATGATGTTGAACCAAGCCTTCTGAATTTCAAGAGTTCTCATAACAAAAGCCTTTATTTGTTGAATCTCCTTTCTTGTCTCCTTCAAATTTTCAAGAACATCATAAAACTTCTGAGAATTTGAAGGAAAAACTCTTGGCTTCCTCACATTCCTTTTTTCTTTCTTTTCAAAGTTGGAGGTAACAGAGATCTTTCTTTTTCCTTCGTGATTGATGGCTTAAAAACCATATTAACATCTTTTCCATCAGAAGACATGATGCTTGGAGTATCCATAAGCGTACGGATTTGTGAGAGGAAATCACAATTTAACCTCAACAAGCAGTCTTAAGTTAAAAAGATTTTCAGGGAAGGAAAAGGGAATGTAGGGTTACATAACCTTTATACACTTAAAAGATTCACGTACGCACAACTCATACCCTGCAAAAGGAAGAATTGTCAATTTTGACCCTCTTTTATTGATTAACCAGGGAAGTCCTTTCCAATATCATTAGATATTTAAAGCGGCATAAATTCCAGAATTTACAATGCTCTCAGAGCAAAAACAAAAGAAAATCAAAACAACCAAAGAATTTTATTTTCTTAAAGCCTGAGGTGGGGTGAACAATAATATGTCCACTATTTTCTTTTCGATCGGAATTCATAGAACCCTATTTCTCATAGTGTTTAGACCATAACTTTCTTTCAAATGGTCTTGTCTTATCCTTGGAAACTAACTTCTTTGACGAAGATAAAATCTTATATACCTCAGTAGTCTTTTGAACAAGTTTGAGCTTGTTTGCTAATCGATTTGCTCTTCATTGAAGTTTGTTGGCATGCCTCAATTTGTGTTTATACTTGAAACACTTTGACAGTTCATGACCCTTGAGCAAACAATATGAGCATTTCAACCTGGAATATGATTCAGGTATCCGAGATGTGCAAGCTGCTAGACACATAGTAGAACCTGAAAAATAGACAGAGAGTTTCCAATGGAAAGGTCAATTTTTTCTTCTAGATTGGTTGAGCTCTCTTCTGAAAGAATATCAAGATTGATGTATGTATTGCTACAATTATCAAAATTAATATTTTCACAAAGAAGTGCTACACTTGATTTTTCGTCTTCATTAGAATCATAGTTGTCAGACATTTCATCAAGAGTTGCAGTAAGACCTTTGTTCCCAGTGTATTTCTTTCGATTTGGACACTCATTTGCAAAATGACCAAAATCTTTACACTCAAAGCACTGAGGCATATCCTCGTCATCAGTCTCATCATTATCCCTATTTAGGAGGAACACGATTATGCGGTTTATCTGATGACCTAGATTTATCTCTGGAGAACCGTTTACTTCTCTTCAAAAGAAGGTCCCTAAACTGTCTTGTGATCAACGAGATTGACTTGTCAAGTTCTTCACCTGATGAATCAGCCTCAGAAAGATCATATTCAGAGATGCAAACACTTTTACCTTTATCAAGTAATTTAGTGTTCTTTTGTGCTTTGAACGCAACATCCTTTCTAGATTTGGATGTATGTTCATGATCAAAGATCTTTAATTTCCCAACCAGAGAATTTCTGGAAAGCGCACCAAGGTTATTTCCTTCAACGATGGCATGCTTCTTAGAATCGTATATAGATGACAGAGATCTGAGAATCTTCATCACAATGTCCTTTTAAGGAATAGTCTTACCCAATGCAAATAATGCATTAACAATTTCAGACACTTTGTGATTAAACTCATCAAATGAATCTTCATCTGCCATACGATGGTTTTCCCGATCAGAATTTAGGTTTTGAAGCCTAGCTTCTTTATCACAAGTATTCTCTTCATATACGATTTCTAAGATATCCCAGGCATCTTTATAATTTGTGCACGTAATCACATGATGCTTAAGATCTGGGGTAATGGCATGTATGATAGCATTTAAGTCGTCATAATTTTGCTTTGCAGCAAGGATTTCTTCTGGACTATATCTACCAATATCCTCAGGTCTAGACACATCGCCTTCTGTATCAACCGGAGGAGTATAGCCATTAACAACACGTACCCATGTTTGAAAATCACGAGCTTGAAGAAAAGCACGCATAACGATTTTCCACCACAAGTAGTTTGAACCATCGAAGACTGGTGGTACGTTTAAGGAGATGTAATTTCTTTCCATAGAGTCGGATCGCTACAAACACAGACTTAAAAGGTCTTTAAACGTGTTTGCCTGCTCTAATACCAATTGAAAAAATAGGGGTACAACAACCTCACCTAATATTTCGCTTAGCAACTGTTCTGGACTAACTCCAATATACTTTTAAGAGAATCAACTAGACAACCAGACTCAATCTTAATAAAAAGTATATTAAAGAGTTATATCTCAAGTTCTCGATTCAATCCTTACACAAACAAATAGAAGTCTGCGAGCCTGATTGAATACAAGAGAAATAACTTGAATGGTACCAAAGACCAATGTTCAAGGATCAATCAATTTCAATCAACAACCAAATGTTGGATTTACCAATTGATCAATTCAACGCACAACCTGAGATATTTCAATTATATAAAAAAATATAATACGGAAAAGAAATAACACAGACACCAGAAGTTTTGTTAACGAGGAAACCGCAAATGCAGAAAAACCCCGGGACCTAGTCCAGATTGAATACACACTGTATTAAGCTGCTACCGACACTAGCCTACTACAAACTAACTTCATTCTGGACTGTAATTGAACCCCAATCAATCTCACACTGATCCAACGTACAGCTGCGCTCCTTATGTCTCTGATCCGAGCAGGATACTACGCACTTGATTCCCTTAACTGATCTCATCCACAACTAAGAGTTGCTACGACCCAAAGTCGAAGACTTTAATAAACAAATCTTTATCACACAGAAAAGTCTACATGAATAGATAAATCTGTCTCCCAAAGAAATACCTGCG
Organism: Papaver armeniacum; assembly: GCA_023531295.1. Taxonomy (NCBI): domain Eukaryota; kingdom Viridiplantae; phylum Streptophyta; class Magnoliopsida; order Ranunculales; family Papaveraceae; genus Papaver; species Papaver armeniacum. The sequence goes on from JAJJWW010008868.1 coordinate 48,842, forward strand.
AGTTTTGTTCCGTCTTTTGATAAATCAAGGTGAACAGGTTCCAATTGATATACCAGACTTATATTCCCGAAGAACAACATAGAAATATTAATCACCTCACAATAATCTTAATCGACTAGCAAAACAAGATATTGTAGAATCACAAACAATGAGAGGAAGATGTTTGTGACTACTTTTATATCTTGCCTATCGGAGAAATTAATCTCAAGCCAATCTTACGATTGCACTCAGTCACCATAGAAACAGTAAGATCAGATCACACAACTACAGAGAAAATAGTTGGGTCTTGCTTCACAATCCCAATGAAGTCTTCAAGTCGTTAACCTACAGGGTCTCGGTAGAAACCTAAGGTTGAAGGAGAATCGACTCTAGCTTATACAACTAGTATCATACAGGAGGTGTGGGGATTAGGTTTTCTAGTTGCTAGAGTTCTCCTTTATATAGTCTCCAAATCAGGGTTTGCAATCTAAGTTATCTTGGTAACAAAGCATTCAATATTCACCATTAGATGAAAACCTGATTAGATTCAAGCTAATATCTTTCAACCGTTAGATCGAACTTAGATTGTTATACACAAATGAAATGGACGTTCATTTAGGTTTGTGTGACCGTACCTAAACGTGTACACCTAGTTGGTTCAACAATAGTTAACCAATGGTTAGCCATATGAGCACTTTCATATCAACCTTATTCATCTTCACCATAACTAGTTCAAATGACTCAAAAGAACTAGTTGGAGAGTTGTTCAATTGCTAAGATCTTATAGAAGTATATAAGACACAATCGAAGCAAAAACGATTTTGATTCACTCGAATCAATTCATGAACATTATATCCACGGTTTGCAAAGATTGCATTCCTTAGTTTATATATATCTTAGTTCACGAATAAACCGTTTTTAGAAAATAACCCACTCAAGTATGCATACCGGTACGCATAATTAAGTACCCGGATTGAGTTTGTTTTCAGTTCACAAACTCCAGCAAAAGTCGTTATGAAATTTAATACCTCAACTAACTTTTTGATTTTTAGAAGTAAAAAAAGATATTTCTGGATGTGCTATTAAAGTGTTCATACACCTCGGGCAAAAAAAATGTGTGGGTGGGTGGGTGGGGTGCTGCGATATATATAGAGTTTATATTCATGTTAATAATCTCGAAAAAATGTTAGCTAGTTGTATATTTCTATTTCTTTTTGAACAAAATTTACGAGGAGATTTTGATTTTATTGATAAAGGCAAATAAAATAGGAAGATAGAGCTAGGCCCGACTTCTAGAGAAGGAGAGATGAAATAATGCAAAAAGTAAGTACAAGTTAACTAAAACAAAGTTGATCCGTCATTTCCCAAAGCACCAAGAATGAAGTGTGGAAATTTAGTCCACCATTGAGAACCTGGAAAAGCTCCCCTTGCAAAATATATAGCCATGAGTATTCTAACATCCCTGGATCTAATGGCGCAATAGTATGATAAAAATTTCAAAAGTATCTGATATCAAGCAACATTCACGTCTTCATTTCTTACCATAGAAGTAGTATAATTTTTTTGGAATAACATCTGAATGTTTGGCTGGGCTTGGACAAGAAAGTATATACACACCCAACGAGAAAACAAAAAGCCCCGTGATATTGTTATCAAATAAAACTGCATTTGAAACCCTATAATTACAATTCATGTTGTGACGAGGTCACCCTCGTGACAACTACTATAAGGGTGCACTCTTTGACCCTCGGATATTATCTTGTAGATGCACACACATCCCTAGGAAACATTTAGAAAATAAAATTTTTACTTTTATTTTTTATTTCTCTTATTATTTTTTAAATCCCTATATTTAATATATTTGCAATTGAATCTCTCTATCAAAGATGTATCATGGGAGAAAATAAAAACAGTTGATACACGGTTCCATCCAAAAACAAAATACACATGTGAATAAAAAGCACCACTCATCCGGTTTGGAACATAGTTATCAAGGTGATTACGGTGGAAAATAAGTTAGTAGGAGCAAGTGAACAACGATTAATCCATATTCCATTCCAAGAGAGACATAACTTCACCGTTTTCAGAATCTAGTCCCTGAAAGTTCCATGAATATGTCAAGTAGTGGTCATTTTTTGTTTTCGATAATAGAGAAGACACTTGGTTTCTCAGAGTTTAAGTAAAGAATGATACATTAGTATACCAATCACTAATCACATGTATGCACCCCTTCAAAAACACCATCAATCACAAATCTTTATCTATATTCCAAACAAATAAAAACCCGCATCTAGGTTTAGAAACACCGAGAAACCTAAAAATTAAGTTTTGATCTCACGGACTCAATGCCAGGAGAATTAAAGGAAAAATAAATTTATATATAGGGAATTTAAAGATAATAAAAAAAAAAAAAGTTTTGTTTTTTTTATAAATGTTGCCTATGGATGTGTGTACATATATAAGATAAATCCAAGGGTCAAAAGGTGCACCCTTACAAAAATTGTCAGGAAGGTGACCTCGTCACAACACGACTCATTAGGAACCTTTGAATCAAGAATTGAAACCCTATAATTACAGAACTGTCCAAAGTCCGCAAGATATTTTATCCGTATATGTCAAGTGGTCCGGACAACAAGCGAATTTAGAGAAATGCCATTATGTTGGCAAGGCGTCAAAGAAGAAAAAAGAAATCATGTAGCTGAGACCTTGGTTGTAAACCAAATGAAAGGTAATGATAGATATATTGGCTTCTAAATCTGAAATCATCGTTTAAAATTGATTCATTTGGCTTCATATTCGAGAAGATTGAGAACAAACTTGCTGGGTGGAAAAGAATATATCTGTCTCACACTGGGAAGACTATCCTCATTAAGCACGTTCTCAGGTTGATTCCGTCATATTGCATGGCCACTTCTCTTCTTCCAAAGGTTGTTATTGTAAGATTAGAAAGGATTATTCGTAATTTCTGGTGGGGTCACAATCATACAACGAGAAAGACCCACTTTATAAATTGGAATAGATTCACAGACGAAAAGGTGCAAGGTGGACTCGGAATTATATCTTTGACCCATCTCAATAAAGCTCAGATAGCAAATCTACGATGGAAACTTCTTGAAGATGAAGATTGTGTGTGGGGTGCCATCATGAAAGTGAAGTATTACAGAGATAAGTCCTTTGGGGAAGCTACAACAAACTCAAGAAGCTCTTCTACATGGAAAGCCATATTTGATTGTAAAGAGGATATCAAAGAAGGATGTATATGAAGTGTAGGTGATGGTCAAAAGATTCATGTCACCAAAGACCCGTGGCTAATTAATCATATCAACTGCATGCCAGAGCTGAAATATAACGTCTCCTTAGGAAACATTCACGAAGTCTCAGATCTCATCCTTCAAGAACCTACCATATGGAATACAGAACTTGTTCACCAGCTATTTCAAGATCAGTCCGCAGCTCAAATCCTGGATATTTATATTCCTAAAGCAGAAGAAGCTATTGAAGACATGCTTATATGGAACCACCACCATAATGGTACATTCTCTAGCAAGTATTTCATAAAAATATTCAAAGAGAAACAACCAAGTGCCTTAACTAGTTATGACGATAACTTTCCCTGGGAAGTTTTTTGGGATGTTAAAGATTTGTGCCCAAAAATTCACATCTTTATCAGGAGAGTTCTGCATAATGGCCTAGAATTATTTAATAATCTAGGAAAACATGTTAAGGGCATCAACCAGGAATGCATAATGTGTAATGTAGCTATTGAATATGTTGAACATATCTTTTTCCATTGTACGATGGTGGTTTTGGCTTTCTTTGCTTCACCACTAGGGTGCAGAACTGAGCAATATAGAGGTTTAAACAACAACCAATAATTGTTGGCTGGCTAGCAGAGAAAAGTAACTACGATGAATTTAAGATGGCTAGTTGCATGATGTGGGCTTTATGGAAATGCAGGAATGAGAAAGTTTTTCAAAACAAGGAGCAGATTATACAAAGCATAATCAAAGAGGCTCAGTTCTGGTTTAATTATATCATTCCTATCTTACCTGAGGAAGAACATCATGAACACTCTGCCAACACAAAGAAAATGGCAAACAAGTGGACTCCTCCCGATTGGATTAAACTTAATACAGGTGTTGCTTTTAGGACTTTAAAAATGGATAGGCAGTGGTAGCTAGGAATGCAAAAGTTAATTTTACAGGATGTGGCACAATAGCTCATAAGGTGCTAAATCCTGTAGAGGCTGAAACAAGAGATGTTCTCCTAGTTGTTGAATTTGCCTTGATGTCGCATCTGCAGAGGGTTATTATTGAATGTGATGCTGAAAAAGTGGTGAATATGCTGAATAAAGAGAATTGCCAAATTCCTTGGAAACTGCACCAGCTCATCTTTCAAATTTGAAATCAACTGAAGAAGGTAGCTGAAGATAAAATTGTGTTCAACAAAAGAGGTGGGAACAATGTTTCCCATGCTCTGGCTAAGTATGCCCTAACCCATCACTATAATATGTGGAGGTTCTCTCCCAAACCTCCTATCTGCATTGCGTGTTGTTTGTAAGATTTAACAGTCTGTCATTGGCCATTAGATGATGCTATATGGATGGTTTAGATATATACAAAATAATATGGTTATTTGGGGTTAAACTGTGACCCGTAATAGTAACAGATGTTCAGATTTTTCTTGCTTCTTCGCTCCTACCTTTTAATTCCATTTCTTTTCGATCTTCATTGTTGTCTCAATCTTCAAATATTTTTGAGGTTCATCATTTAGCTTGTACGATCGTAGATTGAAGTTTTTCTCTCATGTTACAAGCCATCAAACAGTAGAAAAATTTAAGCTTAAATAGTAAATCAATTAATGAAATCTAATAACAAATTAAGGCTCCATCCATGTCTGCCTCATCCAAAGTCTTGTATCCAATAATTACAATTTGGACTACTTCTCTTCATCTTTCAGAATCCAGTTTGGGTTCTTTCTTCCGGTTACTTGCTAGATGTGGTGCCCTAATTTTCCTTTTTATACCTCTAATCATGTCATCAAGTCATCAAATAAATCAACACATATACCTCAGTAGAAATTGAGATTAGTAACGATCTTAGAGTTTTTCTTTGGTTTAATTCTTAAATCAGTATAATTTCATCTTTTTGTTCTTTTTTTATTACTATTTTTTCGTTTTTCTATTTATTTGTTCTCCGATTATGATCTTCTTCAGAAGTTTCTGGTTTATTTCTATGTTTTAGTACGCGAAAAAAAAGGTTGAAGTTTGTATTAGCAGAATCAGAAGAAGATGGCGGAGAGAATAAAGAAAATATCCATGTCGGGTCTTGATATAATCCGAATTATCATATTATATATTGTAATTGTAATAATCCGAACCGTCCTTGTATCATCATCCAACGATCAGCATGAACCTGTCAAACCATGTCAAATATGCCCCTGTCAAGGGATCCGTCCTCACAAATAATTTAGTAGAAGGTGTTACAAATTTAAGACGGACATATACCCAAAAAATTAGCTTCAAATACGTTACCGTTTAATTTTGGTTAAGAAAAATGTCTCCAAACATGTAAGATTGTGTGAAAATAAGGGTGTGAGGGGATCCTTCCTCTTTAAATAATTTCCCTAAAACTTGATGATTTTACTTACTTTCATAAATGTTTAGACGATTGCAAATAAATTTTTATTTTAAAAAGTTGCAAATTAAATAGATATTGTTTTATTTTATTTTATAATCCATGAGGGCCTTTACGTATCATGAAACAAGAAAAGGGCCCCTCAGATTATTGCAGGGTTAGAGGACTGATGGTTTTATATATAGCCTGAAATGGTCCTTTCGTTCATTGGTTGGGTCAATCTGGTTTAGTTGTTTTCCATAAGTAGGCAGGTTTTGCACAGTGAGTGTAAGGTGCTCAGATTTCTTCACTGCAACAAAGATGGCTTATTTATGGTTTATGTGTGGGTAAGGACGGTTCTTGTTTCAGTCACTACACAATACTCATTGATCACTATACATAGTACATTACTCGTAATAATTACAAAAACCAAATATGCAATTATGAAAATTAGAATAGGAAAAACAAATTTAAAGGAAAGGGGTTTGATGTGATTAACAAATGAAGCTAAAATTTGAAGTGAAGGTCAGTCGAGCATTATTCAACAATCAATATGCATTTTAGTCGTAGAGGTTGAAACTTGAAAGGTTGTACAAAATTGATTCTCAGAAGTCACAAACATCAATACATGAATCCCTCCACATTTTAGATGAAATCATTCAATGAACCCTAAACATAAAGTTAAGAAGAAATTGAGATAGACTTAAACTGAGTTAGAGTTTAAGGTTCACCTACTTGGAGTGTGGACTTTTCATGATTAGTCATGATGATTCTAAAAGACTCAAGTGTGTTATCTTTTAACCCCCCACCCCCCCCCCCCCCACCCCAAAAAAAAAAAGAAAGAACACAAAACAAAAATAGAAAACATGAATCTCATATATAGACTCATCATACATACTTTTTGTGTCAAACTCTCATTAGTTTTCTTCCCGGTAAGAAAAAAAGTTGTACATGCACTGAACAATGCTAGAAAGTATAGGCTAAATGACATCCAGACGTGTGAAAGATGTTGTGGGGTTAGTTAAAAACAATGAAGTTATTTCTCCATGGAATGACAAGAGGAGTCTAGTGACTCTAGCTAGTCAGTCAAAGGTTGTAGTGGTGATGCAATGTCATGGAAAGTGGAAACCACTTGAAAAAAATATAACAACTGCCTCAAAACTTCAAAAGTTTTCATCTCTGTGCAAACTCTTTCTCTTTCGATCTCAATCAACTAAGGAAACATCAAACATTTTTTTTTAGTGTTTAGGTATAAATGTGACCATTCCACTGCAATAGTTTTTGTTCGACAGAAGATAATCTGGCAACAATGAAAATATTGAGCATGACCCATTACATCCTTTGATTATGCACAAAGATTATTACAACTTTCATAGTTATATCAAATAGTTCTTCTATGTTCCTATTTCAGTTCTTCTCCTTTAATGGGTTTATTTGAGAATATGATCAGTTCTTAGTCATGGAATGCAATAATCAAAACCATAATTATCACCACCACCAGTAACAATAATGGTTAGTCAAAGCTTTGTTCAAGAGGTCATTGGAGACTTGCAGAGGATTCTAAACTCAAGGAACTTGTTGCCTTCTATGGCCCTTAGAATTGGAACCTTATTGCAGAAAAATTAGAGGGAAGATCAGGTAATAAGAACTAGCTTGTTGGCCTCTACTTGTTTTTGTGTCATTTTATCTTCTTCAATGAGTAACTGATTATGCCTTGTTTTGTGTTTTAAGGAAATAGTTGTAGATTGAGATGGTTTAACCAGTTAGACCCAAGGATAACTAGAAAGGCATTCAGTGAAGAAGAAGAACAAAGATTAATGGATGCTCACAGATTATATGGAAACAAATGGGCTGTGATTGCTAGACTTTTTCATGGAAGAATAACTCAGTAAAGAATCATTGGCATGTTAATTATCATGGCTAGAAAATATAGAGAAAGGTCTACTAGTTCTTCTTATAGGAGAAAGGAATCAAGTCCATATTTTCATGAAAGTGGTGGCGCTTATCTTGAATCTCCAATGAACAACTCTGAGTTTTTTGAAGATCATCCACAATCACCACAACCACCCCCAGCACCACCATGTGATATCTTCTTTGGATTTTTCTTTCTCTGTCTCAATTGGTGCATTTTGGGTTTCTGTGCTGCTTCCTATTTGGAGGCCTATAAAAAATAGAAATGTTTACTCTATGGGATCCATAGTTAGCTGTTTAGGTTTCTAGTTTTATCTTTATTTTGCATAAACTTGTTTCATATATACTTACTTGAGTTGTGATTGGGTGGTGTTGATGCAGCTGCTGGTCAGAACAACCAGGATATGGGAAATTCTTTTAACTATATCAGCAGGTGTTGGGAAGCGTAGCAACAAAGAAATGATTACTGTTCCAACTTCCTGACTTGTTTTATGCATCATGACTCAATGCATCATCGTGATTTACTGCAGCAACAACAGCAAGGCTCTCAACACAGCACTTACTCTCATTCATCATGTAGAACATCAACATGTCATGTCTCGGTCAGTGATCAATTTTAAGCATCATCATCATCGTCAGTAGAAAGCAACAACAATAGAGTTATTGCAACAACCTATGTTGACACTCTTTGTTACACCACTTTTTATAGACTTTCTTGGGGTAGGAGCAACATGATGATCATTAAGTTTTGAGGAGGTAGTGTGGAAAATCTTGGTTTTGATTGCGTATGAATGAAGTTGGGATTCATGATGCTTGCAAAAATGAGGTATAGAATCTAAGATGCAAATTATAGTGATCAACACTAATCAAAGCAATCAGCAATAAGAAGTGTTGGAGAAAATAAATTTTTAATAAAAGTATTTCTGGTCTTGGTGTGGTTTGATCTAAGGACCTAAGGGTCTAAGGATACTTACTCATTTTATGGGTGAATGAAATGTTCCTTTAGTCCCATATTGTGGAAAACTAAAGAGGAGTTCCACTATATAACCATTATATAACCATTGTATTACGTTTTTTTCTTCTTCTTTTCTCCATCTTTTCACTTTGGTTTTCATGCAATGGTGGTCACATATCTTCCTTCCTAATCCTTGTTGCTGAGTTCGTAATTGGGTAGATTGTATTGTGCTTATACAGTCTATATCGGGCAGTTTTATCCTGGACACATCTCCGCTGATGGGGTATAGCATCTCTCATTCTTGAGGAGTACCCGCGGACTAATGTGTTAAGGAAAATTTACTGAGCAGGTGGCTCTGTCCTCGTGTGTCTAGTTGCTGTTTTCAATTAGTGATTATTTTGAGTATAACCAGATTCATCTAATGTTTGCAGTTTCATTGTTACAGTTCCAACAATCTTAACGCATTAGTTACCTTTTCTGTAACGATGAAAGAGATGTAGAAAGACCAGAAAAATTAAGGGGAAGGATTTTAAGTTATTTATTTTTCTGGGTAAACATAAGCTAGATGATTTTTTACTGAAACAATTTGACGAGGTTTTGAATAACGATGGACGTGAAATTGTTTTTGGATAATTAGGTTACTAGGAACTTAATCGAATTATTTGGAGGATAACTTTAAGGTTATTTTTTGTGGTTTGTGTTAGAGGAAAAGTACTAAACTACATGCATGGTGTATGAAGAGGAGTTTTTCAAGTGTTTGATGATTGAGAAATTACCGACTCCGAGTCGGAGTACAAACGAAGTCTATGACTTGAAACTGAAGAGGTCAGTATGGTTGAATTCGGTAATAAGATTCATGTGGAAGAGTTGTTATGCAACGTGGACAAAGATGTATCATCTGTAAGGGACATGGCTAATAGGAGCATGTGGCTGAAAACAAATATTCCAAAGCTGACAAAGGTGAGAACATCAAACACAACTGTAGGCGTAGTCTTCACAAGAAAGGTATGTTTCGAAAACCGGAATCTGACATTACTTTAATTATGGGTGATTGATATGTTTGTGAAATTCTGGCCATCGGGGCAAGAAATTATAGACAACATAGAAACCTTAATAATTAGAAAGTTAATGCTAATTTAGTTGAAACAAACTTGAACGAGTTAGTGGTATGATGTCGGAAGTTATTTTAATAACCAATGTGAGAGACTGGTGGGTGGACTTTGGAGCCACTAAGCTTGTTTGTTGAAACAGAGACCTGTTTACCTCCTATCAGAGGATAGAGGATGTCGAGTGACTTTATATGAGTAACTCATCCGCAACATAGTTTGCATAAAGGAAAAGGTCTTGTAGAATCTCATATCTGTATAGACTCTCACATTAAATGAAATTTTCATGTTCCGGGCATATGTAAGAATTTTGTTTCTTGTTTTGTTGTAGATAGTTAAAGATTTAAGATAATAATTAAATCTAAAAAAATTGTTGAAACCAAGGCCGCTGATATTTTAGGCAAGGGTTATTAGACTTAGGGTCTATATAAGCTTAACGAAAAATCTGTTGAAGTGAACATAGTTGATTCTTGTGTTTTCTTTGGTGTGTCTTTGGATGTTTTGCATGGTAGTTTAGAACCGTTAATTTATAAGTCAATGCATAAATCGGCTAGCGTAAATTTGTGTACCCAAATTTAGTTTGGTTCGAATACAAAAGTGAAATCTATATAGAATCAAAATATGATATTAATTTTATTCGAGTAATTCTAAGCGATTAGAATTAATCATGTTAGACCTAATTGAGTTGATTTCAATCCATTCTAAGGTGGTAAAATTTGGTTTGTAACTTACGTAGATGAATATACGTGGTATTGTTGTATATACTTGCTTAAATAAGGATGATGCCTTAGAAGCCATAAGTTGTATAAAATTTGAAGTTGAAAACCAATCAGATGTTACCATTAAAAGAGTTAGGTCTTTACATGGTGGTGAGTATGAAATTCTATAGGAGATTTTTAGATGGCATTATTAATTAGATCATACTCCTTTTCACCATAGTGTAATGGTATAGTTGAACATAAGGAATGAACCTTAAGGAGATTAAAATATGCCATGTTGACTAGTTCAGGATTAAACCACTAACCTATGGGGGGGACCGTCCTATAAACTTGTTATATCCTGAATAGAATACCTTTTAAAGGATCAGATAAGATACCATATGAATATGGAAGAAAGATAAACTTTTTATGCATGCGTTAAAGTGTGGGGGCGTTTGGATTAGGAATCCATTCTTTAATAAGAAAACTAAGTTAAGACCCAAAAATTGTTGATTGTTTCTTCATAGGGTATCCTGAGTATTTGACTGCATTTATATTTTTGGTTGTGATATCTGATTTTTCTGACTTTGATGTGAATATTATTATGGAGTCTAGGGATGCTGAGTTTTGAAACTTACCCTTTTTAGAGGTGTGTTATTCATCCCCTAGATGTCTTTTCAACTAGTCAGAATTTATTTTTAAAGGAAGATGAATTAGTGGATGAGCATAAGAGAAGTAAAATGATTTGATCTGAGACTTCTTCATAACATGTCTAGATTAGTCGAGCCACAAACTTACAAAGAAGTAAAAATATCTACTGAAACCCCATTATGGTTAGAAGTTTCATTTAGTGAATTGGACTCAGTCTGTCAGAACCAGACTTGGAAGTTTGCCAGCTTACCTCTAGAGAGTATGACCATGGAATTAAATGAGTCTTTAAGAGGAAACGTAAGGTAGATGGAAATATGGAGAATAAAAGACTAGATTGATAGCTATAGGCTACAAACTAAAAGAAAATGTAAATTTTCCTTTAGTCAGATACATCGGGTGGATGTTAAGACAGATTTTGCAAAACCGTGAATTAGATAAAGAAATTTACATATACCAACCTGATGACTTTGTAGTGAAAGGTTATGAAGACAAAGTTTGTAAGATCAACAAATCTTTGGATGGTTTTCAAATAAGCACGTAAACAATGACATGGAAAATTTGATCATGTGATAATGAGTAGTGGATTTAAGTTAATGAATCTGATAAGTGTATTTACAAGTACCTTGTTAAGGATGCTTGTGTGATTATATGCATGTTTGTTGATGATATGCTTATACTTGATCTGTTGGGTTTACTCCTTATGGACCCAACAATCCAGGTGTCCCCTTAACCAATGGGAGGAGCTAACTACTAGCAGCCTAGTTAAGCTTATGTTTTGTTTACAAAACATCCTGGAGATGTTTTTCTTCTTCACTTCTTATGTCGTGAAAAAGAAAGAAAGAGAGGCAAAGAGGAGAAAGAGGGAGAAGTGAGCAGCCACCATTTTTTGGTGAGATTTGAGTTATCTTGAAGAGAAGAAGAAAGGGTTCTTGTTAAAGAGATGTTTGGTTCGTTGTGGTGAAGATTGTTCCATCAATTTCCACATCTCTTTAAAGGGGGAAAATTCTAGGGTTTGTTCAAACCTTAGTAGTAAGTAATCTTACTCTTTCTATTGTCAAATTGATAGTGAATCTCATCTTATTGGTGAATGAATTGTTGATCCGTCCTTAGGGGTGAGTGTAATTAGGCAAATAGGTATCCAAGTGCTATATGCACCTTGAAGTTGTTGTTATCCCCAAATTGGGAGAATTGTGTGTAACCCATTGTTGTTATAGTGGAAGATTTGCCCGGGGTTTTTTACCCTTCACCTTGGAGGGGTTTTTCCACCTAATTGCCGGTGTTGTGTGATTGCTTCTATATTGCGTAGTTATGTTATTTCCGCATTTGTGTTTCATTGCTTGTGTAGGTTTCGTTTTGCACATAGCGGCTCAGATTTGGTAAGTCTCCCCCAACAAGTGGTATCAGAGCTTTTGGGTTGAGCCAATCATGTGCAATGACGGAAGCTAGCACTAGCAATAGAATGGTCAATTTAACCGGTGAGAACTTTGTGATATAGAAGGCGAAGATGGAAGACTGGTTATATTGTAAAGATCTCTATGGTCCAATAGAGAGTAAGGGAGTGAGACCCGAGAAGACAAGTGAAGAAAATTGGAAAGTTACTAACCGTAAAATAATTGGTTTTATTCGTCAGTGGATTGATGATGATATTTTCATCATGTGGCTAGTGAGACACTAGCATATTCTTTGTGGACCAAGTTAGAGCAGATATATGATCAACAGTCTCCTTGTGCAAAAGCTCTTCTATTCAAAAGGCTTGGAAAGCGGTGCTACAAGGAAGGGAGTTCAATGGCGCAACATCTAAATGAAATGAATGGTATTATGAATCAGCTTACATCTATGGAGTGATAATTCTGAAGAGATTCAAGCTTATTTGTTGCTAAATACTTTGCATGAGGTTGGGAGCCATTGAGGAATTGTCTCGGTTATTCTGCTCCAAACGGGAAGTTGAACATGATTGTTGCAACAAAGCGGTTTTTGAATGAAGAAGTTAGAAGAAGGTCATTAGACTCATCTCATTCGAGAATCTCTTGTTACGGAAAATCGGGGTAGAAGAAAAGACGAGAAGACAAGTTGGTCGTAGCAAGTCAAGGGGTAAATCAAAGTCCGAAAAGGACAATGAATGTTGGAACTATCGTATGAGAGGTCATTATTCAAGTGAATGCAGAAGTCGAAGCCAAAAACGAGAAGAAGGGGAAAGGAAATGATAAACAAGACAAGGATGTTGAAGCTATTGCCTTGAGACGGTGATATCATTTTATTCTCGATTTTAATGATGTTTGTGTGAGTTTTGCGAGTTCGATTGAGTGGATAGTTGATTGGGTGCATGCGCTACTCCTCATGAAGATGTATTTACCTCCTACAAGTCTGGTGACTTTGGGTCAGTCAGAATGGGAAACAATGGTGTTGCGAAGATTGTAGGAATGGGTGATGTGAAAGTTGAGACCAGTGTTGGTGCACATTGGTTCTCGAAATGTGCGACATGTCTGCAGGATCTTCGTTTGAATCTAATTTCACCCGGAGTGTTAGATGATGAAGGGTACAACAATCACTTGGGTGATGGAAAATGGAAGCTAAGCAAGGGCTCCATGGTTATTGCAACAGGCAAGAAGTGTGGCACATTGTACAAAACACAAGTAAAGGTGTTTAAAGGTGAGTTGAATGATGTTGACAAAGATTCAACCTCCGAGCTATGGCATAGAAGACTTGGTCATCTTAGTGATAAGGGAATTAAAATCCTCACCAAAAAACAAGTCTTGCCAAAGGCCAAAGTTATGCAATTTGGTAAGTGTACTCATTGTTTAGTTGGTAAACAAACTAGAGTCTCTTTTCATAAAGCTTTACCCAAGCGCAATTCAGTATTATTGATCTTGTTCATTTCGATGTATGTGGACCTTTAAGGGTCAAAGCACTTGGTGGTCCTGTTTATTTTGTTACTTTTATAGATGATGCTTCAAGGAAGGTTTGGTCATATGCAATCAAGACCAAAGATGATGTTGTTCCTATGTTCAAGATGTTTCACAACATGGTGGAAAGAGAAACAGGTAGAACCTTGAAGTGCCTTCGTTTTGACAACGGGGGAGAGTACATTGGGCCACTTGAAGTGTATTGCAAGAGCATGGGTATACGTCATGAACAATCAGTACCGAAGACTCCACAATATAATGGTGTTGCAGAGAGGATGAACCACACTATTCTTGAGAGAATCATGTGCATGTTATCTCATTCCAAGTTTGAAGCATTTAAGGGTGAAGCATTGAATACTGATGTGTATTTGATCAATCGATCTCCTTCAAGACCGCTAGATGGAGAAGTAGCAGAAAAGGTATGGAGAGACAAAGAGCCTACTTATGATCACTTGAGAGTGTTTGGTTGCAGGGCTTTTGTTCATATCCCAAAAGATCGAGATCAAAGCTTGATGACAAAGCAAAGCAGTGTGTGTTCTTAGGCTATGTGTGGAGAAGTTTGGTTACTGATTTTGGGATCCAGTTGAGAAGAAGGTTATTAGAAGTAGGGGATGCAGTATTACTTGAAGACCAGACAATTGAAGTCTCTGAGAAGATTGAAATGCTAAATCTTCAAGACGACATGACCTTGGATCCAAATCCAGTTGTTCTTACTCTTGAACAACATGATGATAATGTTGATGGTAATGGTAATGAAGAAGAAGAACACAATCATGAAGATGAAGCTCATGAAGATGTTCCAGTGGGTGATATTGAGCAAGAAGTGCAACAACCGGAAGGCGAGTTGAGAAGATCCAGCGGGACCAGATTACCTTCAACAAAGTATACACCACATGAGTATGTGATGCTCACGAGATGCGGGTGAACCAGAGTCTTATGAAGAAGCTCTTAGTGTTCCCGAAAGTCGAAGTGGTTGAAATCCATGAAAGAAGAGGTTGGCTCTTTAGATGAGAATGACACTTTTGATTTGGTTGACATGCGAGAAAACGAGAAAATTCGAAGAACAAGTGGGTGTATAGAATCAAGATCGAAGATGGAAACTCACAACCAAGGTACAAAGCACGCTTAATTGTGAAGGGTTATGAGCAAAGAGAAAGGGTGTTGACTTTGACAAGATTTTCTCACCAAAGTGGTCCTTCTATTCGGGTTATCTTGGAAATAGCCGCTTATTTGGATCTTGAGATAGAACAACTAGATGTCAAGACAACATTTCTTCACGTTAAGTTGGAGGAAGATGTGTATATGGAACAACCCGAGGGCTTTGAAGTCAAAGGAAAAGAGCACATGGTGTGCAAGTTAAACAAGAGTCTAAATGGTTTGAAGCAAGCTCCTAGAAGATGGTACAAGAAGTTTGAATCGTTCTTGAAGGAACATGGGTACAAGAAAACAGCTTCAGATCATTGTGTATTCATTCAAAAATTTGCTGATGGTGATTTTCTTATGATTTTGCTATATGTTGATGACATGCTTATTGTTGGCAAAGATAAGAAGAAAATTGACGGAGTTGAAGTCGATTTGAGCAAGTCTTTTCCATGAAAGACTTGGGTGCACCAAAGCGTATTCTTGGCATAGAAATCACTCATGATAGGAAAGCAAGGAAGTAGTGGTTATCACAAGAGAGCTACATTGAGAAGGTGTTGCAAAGATTCAACATGGACAAGGTCGAGCCAGTAAGTTGTCCACTTGCGAGCCATTTTAAGTTAACTCGTGATCATTGTCCTATGAATGATGTTCAGAAATGGAAGATAGAGAATATTCCTTATGCATCCACAGTTGGTAGTTTGATGTATGCAATGGTGTGTACAAGGTAGGATATAGCTTATGCGGTTGGAGTGGTAAGTAGGAATTCTATCAACTCTGGTATGGAGCATTTGGAAACGGTGAAATGGATACTATGGTATCTAAGGGGTACTTATAATATGTGTTTGTGCTATGGAGATGACAAGCCGAGTTAGTTGGTTACACTGATTGATTTTGTCGGGTGCTCAAGACAGTCTCAAGTCGACATCGAGTTACTTATTTACCTATGCAAATGGGAGCTATGTCTTGGCATTCTAAGTTACAAAAATGTGTGGCATTGTCTACTACAGAGGCAGAGTACATTGCAGCTACGGAGAGTTGCAATTAGATGATATGGATGAAAATATTTGTTAGAGAACTCGGCGTGAAGCAACAAAGGTTCATCGTTTACTGTGATAGCCAGAGTGTCATCCATCTCAGCAAGAATTCGAGTTTTCACTCGAGGTCCAAGCACATCAATATTAGATATCAGTGGATACAAGAATTTCTCGATGAGAAGGTCTTGTATATTGAGAAGATCCATGAGATGACAACGATTTACGATATGATGACAAAGTCGCTACCAAAGTACAAGCATGTGTATTTCTGCAGCAGGGAAGTTTTAGTGGTGACGGGTACCTTGCCATAAGTCGTAAGGGGGAGATTGTTGGGTTTACTCCATATGGACCCAACAGTCCAGGTGTCCCCTTAACCAATGGGAGGAGATAACTAGCATCATCCTAGATAGGCATATGTTTTGTTTACAAAACATCCAGGAGATGCTTTTGTTCTTCACTTCTTATGTCGTGAAAAAAGAAATAAATAGAGGTAGTAAAGAAAGAGGGAGAAGTGAGCGGCCTCCATTTTTTTTGGGTGAGATTTGAGTTATCTTGAAGAGAAGAAGAAAGGATTCTTGTTAAAGATCCGTTTGGTTCGTTGTGGTGAAGATTGTTCCATCAATTTCCACATCTCTTTAAAGGGGGAAAATTCTAGGGTTTGTTCAAACCTTAGTAGTAAGTAATCTTACTCCTGCTATTGTCAAATTGATAGTGAATCTTATCTTATTGGTGAATGAATTGTTGATCTGTCTGTAATTTATCTAAATGGTTTCTTATTAGTTAATTCTGTTTTGGGATTTAATTCTTTGTAAACCCATTTATCTCGTTTAGGGCACCTGATTGGTTATTGCCACCCAAGGGGTGTGTTTAGTATTCTTGTTTACAACCAATCATAGAACTGTGAGTTGTGTGGCTATTTATTGGCTAGATATTTTTGTAAGAAAATTATTATAAAGTTAATTAAAAATTAGGCTCTATCCTTTAGTTAGGAAGAGAAGGTATTGTGGTTATTTGATCTCAACTCTGCTCAATAACAATTGCTATCAGCCATTAAAGATCCTGATCGCTTGTAGTTATGACCGGAGGTGTTGATAAAGCTACTACAACAAAATAGGCTGCAGCTCAGTTGCAGGCTCATTCAGATCGATTAGTAACATTAGAAGAGGTTATTAAGACAATCTCTTCTGAGGTTCGTTCTTTAGCTAATGATATCATCCCTGTCAAAGAATCTCTTACCACAATTGTTCTGCTGTGTCAGCGATTGGGTATTCCTACTACTCCATTATCGGAAAATCCGAACAAAGCGCCATCCTAGTCGCTCAGAGTTGATTCATCAATCTGGTAAATATTCTCGACACCCAAAAATTGATTTTCCCAGATTCGATGGTTCTAATCCTAGAGATTGGATCCGTAAGTGCAATAGGTATTTTCAGTTAAATTCTATTAATGAATTTCATAAAGTGGACCTAGCTTCAATCCATTTTGATGGTAAAGCAGATTCATGGTTTTTGGACTATCAAGAGGGTAAACCTTTCATAGATTGGCCTCAATTTTCTTCTGATGTATGTTGTCGATTTGAAGACTTAGCTTATGATAATTATGTTGGAAGTTTTAACAAATTAGCTCAACTTACTACGGTTGAAGAATATTATGAACATTATGAGTCCTTAAAAGCTTTAATGAAATCTCGCAATCCAAGTTTATCTGAAGATTATTATACTATGAGTTTTGTTAGTGGGTTAAAGGAAGAAATTCGTAATGCTGCTGATGAGTGCCAAATATTGCATATTTCCACACCTTTTCATTGGCATTTAACTCATCTTTTGTGCTCAGAAATCAGATATTATCCCAAATTCTGTATTTTCTTTGTTTTCAAGAATAAATATTTGTACTAATTAATTTTGTGTTTTTAGGTAGTAAATAAAGCTCGGAGAAATGGAGGAGCCAAAAGAGCAAAGAATTGGAGACAAACGTCTATGGAGCAGAAAGCCAAAGCCGCGCGCTGCAATGGTTGCAACCCAACAAGGAGCAACCCATTTACAAGATATGGGCTTGAGCAGTCAAGACCCAAGACCGGATCCAAGCCCGCACCATTTGAGCCGTTAGATTTCACCCATCTACATCCTACGGCCGCATCGGCCCCTCGCATCGATCTCCCTAGATCCTACGGTCGCTCCAACCTTCCCATCGACCGCGCCACATCCGCCCCACACCACATCCACCTACACCCATCGACCAAAACCCATTTTCTCTTTCTCTTTCTTTCTCTCCCGACAACACCAGAGAAAACCATCCCCTTCTTCTTCCCCGACCATACCAGTTGCAGAGCCCTCACCACCTCCACCATCTCCTTACCCTGACACCAGCACCAACCGCGCCAGTAGCCACC
The DNA here is from genome assembly GCA_023531295.1 of Papaver armeniacum. Taxonomy (NCBI): domain Eukaryota; kingdom Viridiplantae; phylum Streptophyta; class Magnoliopsida; order Ranunculales; family Papaveraceae; genus Papaver; species Papaver armeniacum. Next base: position 67,226 of record JAJJWW010008868.1, read on the forward strand.
TGCTCCGCCACTCTACCTCAAGTTATCTCTATCATAGCTTCTCCATACCCTAGAAGCTAGGTTAGAGATAGTTGGAGCTAGGGTTTTCTCCAACATCAAATCAATGGAGTCAGAGACGAAGTAAGGGAGGAAAGAGGTTTGGGTTCGCATTAATTGTAAGTTTTGAGTGTTAGAGAAGAAATTCTAGGTATAAAAATCAGTTGTTCTTCATCTGAAAAACCAAGTCAATTTTAGGGTTTTAATTTGTAATTTATTTTGAAGTCTTAGTATTTTTTGCATGATGTTCTAATCATCACGCTAGGGTGTAGATGAAACCCTTAATGATTAAATGAAGATAACTCACATTCAAGCTTCTATTCTTACTGTTTTGTATTGCATTAGGATTATTAGCTAATTGTTGAGCAAATTAGCCTGTGATTGGTTGTACTGTAGGAAGACAACCAATACTAGGGGAGAATTAGTGAATGCAATTGGCATAATTTCCAATGAAACCTTCAAGGAAGTGTAAGAGTTTAGCTTGAATTGTGTTACTTTAGTATAGGATTAGGAGGTGAATTCAATCACCCTAGTGCTCTCACCCAACTGTCACAACACTCTTACTCGTATTGCTACCTTAGAATTTAGGTCACAAACAATTGGTCGTGATCGACACCCAAAAACAACAACATTTGTGTTACTTATTTAGAAATCAGTTAGGAAAGCTCTTAGTTCAACCTTGCACACCCCATTTCCCTGAGGATCGACCTGTGCTTGCCTCTGCCTCCAACAGGCACTGTGCACTTGCAGTTTACACGTAGGCGAAACACTTTTCCCAGCCTACCAAGTTTTTGGCACCGCTGCCGGGGAACTGGTAGTGCGCTGTGTAGTTCCATAGTGCTTTCTTTACTGATTTTCATTCTAAGCTTTGTATATATGTGTTAAAGGTTCTTTTGTTTGCAATTTGTTGCTAGTGTAACGTAGCTTAATCCATGAAAATCGCATCTCAGAACTTAGGCATTTTGGTATAACTTAGCATAGTCATATTTATCTACAGTAATTTAATCTGTCATTTGCACCTCGTATATCTCTGCATCATTGCCCCTTCTAGTGCATCTTGTTCATTGCATTTTAGCTAGTTATCTTAGCTGCATATCTGCATTCTCAAAGTGCAATTTAGCAATTGTGTACACCGCATAATAATCTTGCATTGTTAGTGTAACTTAATCCTTTAAGCTCATCCATAACCACGCAGTTTACTTTGTTGTTTTGTATCATACCCTGTAAATCTTCATTGTTATACTTGCTAGTGGTTTTTTATCTCAGCTCCATAGCATCACCGAACGTTGTGTCGGCTATTATCATCCCGTGGTTCAATTTTTGCCTTAGGCATACCGAATCTGTCATTATAGCACTAGTGCTCTCTTGCTCTAATTGTGCAATTTTGAGGATCGAAGTGTTTTGTTGAGCTAACAGTACATGTTATCTTCTTTGTACAACCAGGAAGAGGAGAAGACAAAGGGAGCAGGACCACCGTGGATTTGCCTAAACCCGCTTTATACCGGTGGTATTGTACTCTCCAACCCCGTTTTCGCCCGAATGTTTGTCTTAAACTTGTGAGTCTCACCGAGTAACATTGAGTAGTTAAATCTTTTTGATGAAATGAACTCCATGTATGCTCAATGAACCTTGATATCTCGCATGAATGCCGCTCTGACCCAACAAGCATATTGTATTGCCCTGTCACATATGTGAATGAGTCGTGATTTTAAGGTTAGCCAAACTCGTAATTGATTCGTGCATGATCGAAATTATCTTCGAGCAACTTTCCTTGTGCACATGTGAGCAATTACCCCCGAATGCATGATAAACCATCTCTCGTTTGTGAATCTCGTGCTCATTTTCCATCTTCCTCGTGCTCACTCCACTTAAGCCGTGAGATCGAGCTGCAACTTGGTTAACCAAGTTTGCCGCAATCCCCACTTGAAATCAATCGGGCTGGTTGATATCAACCGATCCTTGACTCTATCAACCCCGAGCTTAATTTGAAAACCAAGTGAAGTCACTAGTGACTTGATGCCTTGATCCTGTTGAGTCATCTACTCCCCTGTATGACCTGTTGAGCCAAGTTGTTGACAGACCTTGCATGAACTATAATTTGCCAGTAGCTAATTTATCTTCACCTGCTACCATTTTCACTTGTTAAGTGCTACATCATATGCTGAAATTTCTGCCCGCAACCTTGAAATTATTGCATCCACGCCGCATCATCCGTACACAAGATCTATAAATTGTGTGTGCGCCTTGGGTGCTTGATTGAGTTGTTAAATAGCAAAGTTTGTGTTAGCAATTAACTTGTTTTTCAAACACACAACCAAAGCACATGCTTCACCCTGAGTGAGCACATCCCAATACCAGTGCACCTTCTCACACTAGTTTTTCGCTTCCTTGTGTGCCGTGCATGACCTAAGTTTGTCTTTGTGAAGACCCGCATAACCAAAGGTGTTGTGTGATCTTTACCAAAGACTTCGTATGTTTGATCTTGTATTGGTGTCAATATTTGTGGTTTTTGCTTGTCTCAGTGTTGCTCGTGCACATAACCGGTGCATAAGCTTGAGCTGCCAACCTACCCAATTGTTTCTTTTCTTGTGTTGTGCATAACCTAACTTGCACAGAACAACTTGTGCATAAACCCTCCACCTAAACCAGGCAGAAGCACTTGCATAATCACATCTTTGCAATCAGAGGTTGCACGTGAATCGAACCTAAATCGGGCTCGCTCCGCCATAAATCGGGCCGGAACCCACCTAATCAGTGGGCCTTACAACATCAAAAAGCACTCTTTTTGGGCTTGAGTCCTGGAATTAGTGTATCATTTTTGTAGTTTTTGCTTATCTATGTTGAACTTGATTGTATGTTAACATGCTAGATGCGCTAGCTAGGCTATGATTGTGTCTTTTAGAGACCAAACAAATCGACTAGTTAGGATCCGCCTGACGAAATTGTGACATACCGGTTCTTCAACGAAAGCCCAAGCCCACGCTGAAGAAATAGAAACTATGGTGTGATGAACAAAACCAACCTAGTAGTCTCAAAGACTACATTATGCATAAATGGAGCAAGCCAGCCCTCTTGCATCATTACTGCGTCGTGTCGGTTTGAGCGGCAAGCCACACCGTTTCACATGTTACCGTGTTTAGAGGGTCGATCGAAAACCCCTACCATCACGTGAGAGATTTTGAGGATATTTGTGGGACCTGCGTTTTAACCAAATGCCGAGGAGTCCCTCAAATTGAGATTATTTCCTTTTTCTCACAGAAAGACAAAGCCAATCATGGCTTCATTCCTGACCACGGTCCATTAGAGACATGGGATGACCTCACAAAAAGAGTTTTCAAAAGTTTTCCCCAACCATAAAGACGACAAATTCAAAGTCTGAAATGGTTTTGTGCGATTAGAGAACGAAACTCTAGCAAAATATTTGGAGAGATTTGAATTATTGGCAATGTCCACCATTTTGAAAAATGGAGACTCGTGAGAAATATTGTATGAGGGGTATAGATGTTAGAACCCTAACCACGGTCGAGTCGATGTGCGATGGTGCATTTATTGACAAAAGTCTTGATGGTAGCTTGGACTTTCTTAATCGAAGTCGTTAAAAGACTCAACAATGGAGTCCATCGAAGTGAACCAGACAAAGGACTACCCCCAGATAAAATTAATGTTCTAGAATCCAGTCCGACTTTGATGGAAATGCAAAAATGGCATCTTTGGCCGGGAGAATAGAAATGATTAGTTGTGTAAGAATGTAAAACCTAATGCCCCTTTACTCGTGATCAAATCAAAGTGGCCACTTGTGCGCATGCCATAGCTTACGACCACTTGGTGGACAAAGTGTCCCCACTTCCACATGCATTTCGAGAGTCTAAAACCGAGCAAACCAATACATTGTACCATAGGCAAGAGAACAACCCGTATTCTCAAACCCAAACCCCTGTGGTGGAGGAATCACCCTAACTTCTCTTGGTCCCGAAAGGGCCGGTGAGGACAAAGAAATAACAACGGGATACTCGCTATCTAGAAACCCCCAGTAACCAAATTTCATTACTGTAGAGAAAAAGCCTAGCTTTGAAGGCAGGTTAGATTCCAACCCAAAATCTTTAACAACTTCGAGGAAAACCACGGAGCCCGACGTTTCTGAAAGTTCAAGAACTTAAAATGGGTCAAATACGTGATCGTTGAATGAGAGAGAAAAAGGCAAACTTCCTATCGACTCAACAAAATCCAAAGAATGTGTTTCGAGCGGGCTCTTCAACACCGATGAAACTTCACATAGTGAATCTTATCACAGTACTCTCAGTAATGGTGAGTTGTTGAGCAATGTAGGTGGCCATGTCAAGTCAGCAGTCCTAAATCGGACTCACAGGTACCAGCTAACATGAAAACATCTATTTGTAGAGAAAGAATCTGAGCATGTTGATAAACCCAGTCCTACCGATATAGATGTTTTTCTTTGCCAAGTCTCATGCACTGTTGCTCCATTCCCTGAGTTGGTGCAACGAAGAGAGAAGTCTGATGAGATTTTGAAATGTTCAAAAGAGTTAAGCATAAACATTCCATTTCTCGAAGCAATCGGACAATACCCACCTATGCTAAGTTTTGAAGGACTTGTGCACACAAAGTGAAAGCTTCATGTGTGCACAAGCGTGCCTTTCTCCTTGAGCAAGTGATCTCCATAACCTAAACAAATTCCAGCAAAGTTTAGATACCGGGTAGTCCAACGATTACATGCACCATAGGTGGCCATACTAGTCGAAAAGTCGTTGCTAGACTTAGGAGCAAGTGTGAATCTATTGCCATACTCGTATGTGAATTGGGCCTTGGGGAGCTGAAGCCCGACTTGTTACGCTACAATTAGCTGGACAGATCTCAGTGAAAATCCCCGTGGTATTGTTGAAGATGTGTTAATCAAGGTTGATAAATTTTTCTTTCCCGTGGACTTCATCGTCTTAGATACTCAACCCGTGCAAAACCAAAGTAATCACATTCCCGTGATTTTAGGACGTCCTTTCCTGCGACGTCCAATGCCTTCATCAACTGTCGTAATGGAGTGTTGAAATTGTCTTTTGGTAACATGACCGTAGAGTCGAATGTTTTTAACACTAGTCAAAAACCCATTGATCATGTGATGATACTCGATTTGCATGAGATTAACATGATTGAGAGTCCGATCCAAGACTCTTTGCCCGACATTTTGTTAGTGGACCCTTTGCAAGCATGTTTAGATAACTTTGACTTAGATCTACTTCTGAGTCTAAGTACATTGGTGAAATTCACTCTTTATTGAATCATCTCACCCATGGATATTGCTAAATGGCGGAATGCGGTGGAACCACCAGCTCTCGATTCCAAATGTTGCCTTCACTTGATGAACCACCTAAGATTGATTTGAAACCATTACGATACTTTGAAGTATCTTTCTTAGGTCCTTCGAGCACTTTAATTGGGTGATTATTGCATCATGTTTAGACACAAAACAGGAAGAGGTTGACTTTTAGAAGTCTTAAAAACATAAAGGAGCCTTGGGTTGACCATCTCGGATCTTAAGGGTATAAAGTCCCACAATTTGCATGCATCACATAAACCTTTAAGAGAAATACTAAACCATCTAGGAAATTAAGAGATTTCGACGATATAGAGAGATGTTGTCAAGGTGAGATTTTGAAATTGCTTAGTGGGTATCATTTACCGGTTCCGGAGAGTGATGGTCGGTCCCATTCAAGTGGTACCCAAAAAGTCCGGCATTACTCGTAGTTCAAAAATGAGGTGGAGTCGTAACTGGTCTGCGAATACAAGTTCAAATGCTGCGAATGCAAGTTTGTTACCCAAATTAATACACATAGTGGCGAGTACCTCGCAAGGGCAACAAGAAAGAGTGATAGATGATGGACAGCCAAAGTTAGTAGCCATGGGAAGCCGAGATCAAGAAGAGTTTGAAAGTGAAAGAAACTACTACAACCGTGGCATGCAATAACAAAATTCAGAGATTTGATCACTCGCAAGAAACCTATGGAAGTCAAAAACGAATTATCGTGAGAGGCAGACACGTCATAGAGTAGTATGGGAAGAAATCAAGATGCCACCACTCAATACTAGTGTGGAAAAGATATGGGAAGCTACACTCTTGATGGAAAACATACCCGCACCATGGAACATGGGGAATGAACCACCACCAGGTGATAGAAGTCAC